>CM076582.1:168640004-168952728 GCA_034641835.2 Pinus albicaulis | reverse complement strand
GATAAACCATAATTCAAACCAAATTCGTGTTCCAAAATAGCCTGCTAACGTCGGCCAATTTTGTGACGCGAAAACCAATTGAATTCCGCCCTAATCTTTTTCAGGTTCGAAGTTGGGCTGGCATACGGAGGGAGAGTTGTGACGCGGATTTCGCATCAAATTCGCCCTAATCTTTTTCAGGTCTGGATTTTCACTGCGCGAGCGGCCCAAAAAAAAATTCGCTCCAATCAATTTCTGCCATGTGTCCTCAATCAAATGTTTCCCTGTTCCCGGATGCGGGTGCATTTGATGGCGTTTAAGGCGATGGGACATGGATGTGGTGATTTCATATCAATCGCATTAAGTTTTAACGTTGTTCAATTAAGTTCCAAGGTTTTCACATATAATCACATTAAGTTTTAACACTGTTCAAGATCAGACCTCCACTCCTGTTAGCGATTCCACATGCTCCAATATGATCCAGCCTTCGGCTCTCATTAATGATCAGAGATTAATTATGACGGGCATCCTTCGATTGCATTGCAGTCGGGTCAATAAAACGGCATTTCGCTATGGTTTTTCAGACGAGCCGGTTGCTGGGTTACACTGATTGCTCACTGTGACGAGAAGGAGAAGTGGCCAACTGAAATGCTACTTAGACCTTGCTGCATATCTGCATTTCTCTCGGTCTGGTCCTTGTCTATCTTCCTCTGTTTCTTGGAATTATGCTTCTTCGTCTCCTCTTGTGCCCACTGCTGAGACTGCACCCATGCCTCGCCTGCGTCAAAGGATGCGTTGCTGCAGGGGGAGCACTAGAGGTCAACCCCTGCGCGCTCCCTCCAGCCCCTCAACCGAGTCGACTTCCTAGTCCATTGATTATCACGCGGGTCGCTATCCAGATACTAGAAGTGGGCGGGGTCGGGTTCTAGGATCTAGCCACCATATGGTCTCCCCTGCTCCTCATTTCCCCACAGCTTCACCTTATCCCACGCCGCACACTGCACTTTTTTCCTTTAATTTCTCTCTGAACCGCCCACGAATCACAACTTCAATTACTGTGGTTTTCTGTGAGGAGGCCCAAATGGAAGAACAATGCACCCGTCCGGTGGGTCTGAGCTCAGAAAAAGTCGGCTAACATTCGGGCCTTTAGGAGGGGAGCGGTGGCATGACTGTGGAGGTAGCACCTAGCGATCCTGGACCTTCCGAAGGATGGTGCCGAATCGTCGAGGAGCCGGAGGAGTAGTTTGGTTAATTTGTTTTTCTTGCTTCGCGGCCCACTTAATTGGGCTACTTTTAGATTATATTACTGTGCTGGACCTCTGTAATATTTTTGAATTTTGTAAACGTTCAAGACTGGTTTCCCCGTATGAGGGCAGTCTTCTTAATTTTTTGATTTTTTGATGACAAATTTTCCATGAGTCTGGGCAATGTTTTTGACTTCGGTGTAATTTTATTCCCACTGTTAATAGATTAAATTTACTTAGAAAAAAAAATGTTGCCCTGTTTCTATTTTAAACTTGTTTTTTGAAATACAGAGCCATGTTTATATGATTTTTTATAGTCGAAGCGCTGCGGGGTGGTTTATTATATTAATATTTCATGGTCGAATTATGTTCATAACAATTGGAAAAAAAAATGTTGCCCTGTTTCTATTTTAAACCTGTTTTTTGAAATACAGAGCCATGTTTATATGGTCTACGTATTATACTCTTTCTCTATATATCTACAGGAACCTTTTTGCTATGAACAGGGTGGATGTTGTAGCGGGCTACTAATGGAAACAAGCGAGCCTGAACCTTACATCTCGGATGCAACAGATGGTTACCAATTTTGGAATCAAGCGAGCCTGGGTTTCTGCAGATGGTTTTTATTTCCGGGAACAAGCGAGCCAGAACATACAATCGACCCTGGGTTTATACATATTTTTGCTCTATCATGGATGCTTTTTGTGTGAGGTGTATATCAACAGTACATGTCTCTGCACATTTCCTGTATCCACTTTATGATATTATTTTATGTGTTGACAGGTTATCACTCTGCCTTCAAAACTAGTGATGCTGGTTTATTGATATGGTCTGATGGTATTTTTATATTTTGGACATATCACACTCCTCACATGATTAGCGTTTTTCTCTGTTCAAGGATTTGGGTACTTTAATTTGTATTTGGAACAATGGACGTCGGTACTCTATCTGTTGCTTTACTATTCTACATACTGCTATTTCACTTTCTTATAGATGCCTCGGGCATATTTGGATGCTTTCTCATATTGTCGATAATCTCCATGTGGACCGTTACTGGGTTTTATATCATGTCAATGTATGTGACATGGGGTATTTTTCTATCATTGTCTGGGGTGGGACTTCCACTTTTCTGGATGGATATTTGGGTTCCAATATTCAGATGTGAAAATGTAATGACTTCATGGACTGTTTTACTTCATATAATATATTCAAAACAACGTTTTTTCTCTTGTGAAAAAAAAATGATTAATTTTTATCACTCTTCCTTCAAAACTAGCTATGCTGGTCTATGTTGCTGGTTTATTGATATGGTCTGATGGTACTTTTATATTTTGGACATATCACACTCCTCACATGATTAGCGTTTTTCTCTGTTCAAGGATTTTGGGTACTTTAATTTGTATTTGGAACAATGGACGTTGGTACTCTATCTGTTGCTTTACTATTCTACACACTGCTATTTCACTTTCTTATAGATGCCTCGGGCATATTTGGATGCTTTCTCAGATTGTCGATAATCTCCATGTGGACCGTTACTGGGTTTTATATCATGTCCCTGTATGTGACATGGGGTATTTTCTATCATTGTCTGGGGTGGGACTTCCACTTTTCTGGATGGATATTTGGGTTCCAATCTTCAGATGTGAAAATGTAATGACTTCATGGACTGTTTTACTTCATATAATATATTCAAAACAACATTTTTTCTCTTGTGAAAAAAAAATGATTATTTATAGTCGAAGCGCTGTGGGGTGGTTTATTATATTAATATTTCACGGTCATTGGAATGCCCACAGTTCATAACAAATGTTGGAGATTTACTGTCCTGTTATAAAGTTTCATTTTTTTTTTTTTTAAATTGAACCCGCCGTTGTTATACCGACGGCTGCTATGGCATCCCGGAATTGCGACGACTTAAAAACGTCGGAAGAGCGACGTCCAAAACGTCGAACCACATTGCGTCGGAATTGCGACAGTTTACAAACGTCAAAAGAGCGACGTTCAAAACTTCGGACCACATTTCGTCGAAATTGCAACAGTTTACAAATGTCGGAAGAGCGACGTTCAAAACGTCGAACCACATTTCGTCGGAAGTGCGACAGTTTACAAACGCCAGAAATGTGATGGTTTGGGAAACGTCGGAAGAACGACGCTTGTTTGGAAGCGACAGAAAAAGCGTCAGTAGTGCGACACTTTTTAGGTGCGTCAGAATTGCGACGGGATGGAAAACCACGTTTTTCCCATCCTCGAACTGTCACTCTTGCGACGACTATGTGTCGGAATTGCGACGAATTGGCCGTCGGAAATTGGGCCAAATTTTCTAGTGTCCCTTATTGTTGGCTAGTGTAACCCCCTTATTGTTATTTACCTTTGTAACCCCCACATTGTTATTATTGTGCCCTTAAACTATTATTGTTAGGTCGGCTAGGATTACATTGTGGCCCCACTAAGATTACATTGTGGCTCCATGGAATCCTATATATAGAAATGAGGTTTTGTAATTATCATCCAAGAATTGTTCATTCATGTAATGTATTGGAGGTTTCCCCTCGAAGTGGCTGATTTATAAGGTGTTGATATCTCTTTTCTTCTATTTTTGGAGCTGGTTTCACAACATTTGGTATCAGAGCTTTGGATTCTAGGGTTTCGCTGCTCCAAACAGGTCGTTGTGGCATTTTCACTATAACGCTTTTTCTACGAAGGTTCAGAAGCTGAAATTTTTAGAGTACGAAGCCAAAATCCTAAGGACAATTGTCGCACAATTTTAGAGCTTGGTTCGCAATATTTTAGTAGATATGATCTATTGAACTTAGGGATTTTTGCAGGCTCCTAAATTTCACTTAAAAAGGTCATCGCGGAATTTTCGCTATAAATTTTTTTATACAAAGGTTCAAAAGCAGAAATTTTTAGAGAGCGAAGCCGAAATCCTAAGGAAAATCTTCGCAAAATTTGAGAGCTTGGTTCGCAACATTTTCGGAGATATGATCTGTGAAAGTTAGGTCTTTTTCAGGCTCCAAAATTTCATCTCAAAGAGGTAATCGTGGGAAAATATTAATAACTCTCTCTCTCTGAGCATCGGATTGGAATTATATAAAAAGTGACTGGAAGTACACAGAATGTAGTTTCCTGCCTATAAATTTCAGAGCCAAAGGAGCAAACAGTGACACATGGCAGGTCATACAAGTTCGCTCTACTGAGGTAGTCCATAATTAGGTCATTGTGGGAGATTTGACATAACGTTTCCTTGAAGAATCCAAATGAAGTCAGACCTGTGGCATTTCAAAGAAGCTTCATAGGAATACTACAGGGCCGAATTTCAGATATTGAGGATCTTCAAGTATAGATATAAGTCAATTTAAATATCAAGTTCCTCAAAAGCAAGTAAAAGGTGTATTTTTTTTTCCCGAATTGCATAAGTCTTGTTTGAAGAATGAAGTTGAATTGATTCCAAGGGCATATTGTAGAATATATTTCAGTATTGGGTTCTGAAATGTGTCCTAAAAAGAATTCAAAACCCATTAAGCCTTTAGAAGGCTCTACTATGACTCATGAAGACGAAGAATGGAAACATGACATATCAAATTTACAAGAGCAAGTGCAACAAATTTCACTCTATGCAAAGAGTATCAAAAAATGACATGGAAGTTTCGTAGAAAATCAGAAACTAAGATGGATGGTTTGAAGAAAGGCATGGAATCCCTAAGATGGATGGTTTGAAGAATGGCATGGAAGCTAAGATAGATGGCATGGAAGGCGTATGGAATCTAAGATGGATGACATCGAAGCTAAGATCGATGAGCAAATGGAAAACATGAAGAATGTTCTAAAAGCAGACATGGAAGGTTTGGCAAAGTTGATACAAGAAATGTTTCCTAATGGTGAAAAGATAGTAGAAGAACCTCATGATGAGAACAAAATAAATGTTAATCGTGATTTTATAAACTCTAATGTTGGCGGGAAGAACCACCATATTCCAAAAATGGATATGAGGAAGTTTGATGGAAAGGATCCTGTAACATGGATACTACAGATGGAGCAATATTTTGATCTCCATAACGTGCAAAACAAACAAAAGGTACGCATTGCAACTTTACATTTAGAACAAAATACATTTGTATGGTATCGATGGCTTTGCTCCCGTAAAAAAATTGTCACTTGGTCAATTTTTACGGAGGAAATGATAGCACATTATGAGGATACAAAGAGCAACACCTTCTTTAGCCAATTGATAAATCTCAAACAAAAGGGTTTAGTGGGGAGCACATTGAGGACTTCCAAAAATTGAATATAAGGGTAACTGATATTCCAGAGGAACACAGGATTGATCTCTTCATAGGTACTTTAAATGATAACATCCAACATGAAGTTCGCGTTTTGGAACCTGATTCATTGGAGAAGGCATTCAGGTTGGCAAGAAAAGTTGAATGTAAAATTATGGCGACAAGGAAGCCTACCACTCAATTCTATAAAGAAGGAAGTGTTGCTACGCCTAGATTTCCACAGCCTACAAGGTTGACACCACAACAATTGGAAGAAAAAAGAGAAAAAGGGCTTTGCTACAGTTGTGATAGCAAATACACTAAAGGTCATAAGTGTGTTGAGAAAAAATTATTTTACATAGATTGTGAAGAGGAAGAAGAAAATGAACAAGAAGAGGATATACACCTGGAACCAGCCCTAGAAGAGGAAGAAATGAATCCGACCATATCGTGTAATGCACTGGCAGGAATTACCACTCCTCAAACTCTCAAGATAGAAGGACATGTCAAGAAGAAAAAGGTAATAGTGTTGATTGATTCAGGTAGCACCCATAATTTTATTCATTGTAAGGTAGCCAAGGAATTAAATTGTTTCCTATACCCAGCACCAGAATGTCAAGTGATGGTTGCAAATGGAGGAACTATAAATTGCTCTGGAAAATGCCATAATATCAAGCTAACCATGGGGGAATATGTATTGACTAGTCCAATGCTTGCCATTCCTATGGGAGGTGCTGATGTTTTACTAGGAGTACAATGGTTACAATCTTTGGGGACGGTAGCTTTTAATTTTCAAGAACTTTTCTTGAAATTCTTTTCAGAAGGAAAGGAAGTCGAACTACGGGGTATTGAAGGGAAGCCAGGAAGGATAATAAGCTCTAATGCCATGACAAAGCTTCTAAAGAAAGAACAACGAGGCGTAATTGCACAATTATGCTCACTAGAAGTTCCAACATCAAAATCATCTATTTCTGCAGATCTCCAACAAGTCTTGGACAATCATTTCAAGGTGTTTGAAACTCCCAAAGGACTCCCACCTATTCGTGATCATGATCATGCTATTCATTTGATTCCAGGAAGTGTTCCTCCAAACATCAGGCCTTATAGATAACCTTACTTCCAAAAGAGCGAAATTGAACGTATGATTGCAGAAATGTTAGAGGCGGGTATAATTCAACCTAGTCAAAGTTCTTTCTCTGCTCCTGTAGTATTGGTACACAAGAAGGATGGATCATGGCTCATGTGTCCGGATTATAGGGAGCTCAATAAGCTCACCATTAAAGATAAATTTCCCATTCCTGTGATTGATGAATTATTGGATGAATTACATGGAGCAATTTATTTTACCAAGTTGGATCTTCATTCAGGATATCATCAAATTAGAATGAAGACTGAAGATATTCCAAAAACAACATTTCGAACTCATGAGGGTCATTTTGAATTTTTGGTCATGCCTTTTGGCCTTACCAATGCACCTTCTACATTTCAAGGGTTGATGAATTCCATTTTCAAACCCTTCCTTAGAAAATTTGTGCTATTATTTTTTGATGATATAATAATCTACAACAGGTCTTGGAAGGATCATGTTGAACATGTTGACAGGGTGCTCAAACTATTGCAGGAGAAACAATTATATGCAAAAACATCCAAATGTTTCTTTGGAGTACAAGAGGTGGAATATCTGGGTCATATTTTATCTCATGAGGGTGTTAAAGTAGACCCTAACAAAATTAAAGCCATTAAGGAATGGAAAGTCCCCACAACCATAAAGCAGTTGCGAGGATTTCTCGGGTTAACAGGGTATTATCGCAAGTTTGTTAAGAATTATGGGAGAATAGCGGCACCTCTAACAACATTATTGAAGAAAGATGCATTTTCATGGACTCCTGAAGCAACTAAGGCCTTTGAACGTCTTAAAGAGGCAATGTGCCTAGCACCGGTCTTAGCTACGCGAGACTTCACAAAAACCTTTATTGTGGAATGTGATGCCTCAGGAAATGGAATTGGTGCAGTTTTAATGCAGGAAGGAAGACCCATTGCTTTTGAAAGTCGTCCAATCAAAGGAAAGTATTTACAGAAACCTATTTATGAGAAGGAAATGTTAGCGATACTACATGCACTAAAGAAATGGCGAACTTACCTAATGGGAAGACACTTCAAGGTAAAAACTGATCATGATAGTCTTAAACACTTTTTGGAACAAAGACTATCATCAGAAGAGCGGCAAAAATGGGTCACAAAGATGTTGGGTTATGACTTTGAAATAATCTACAAAAAAGGAAAGCTTAATGTTGTTGCAGATGCACTCTCAAGAAAGAATGAAGAGGTGGAAACATTTCTTTGTGCCATTTCTATTATCCAACCAGATTGGATAACCGAAGCAAGAGATGAATGGAAGAAGGACAAAGATGTATGGACACTCATTCAAAAGTTGCAGCAAGATCCTAGTACATCTGATACATTTAGTTGGAAAAATGATTCCTTATGGTACAAAGATCGCTTATATCTTTGTAAGAATTCCAAAATAAAACAAAATATTCTTCTGGAATTGCACACTTCTCCTTTAGGAGGACACTCAGGATTTTTAAAAACTTACCACAGGGTGAAGAAAGAATTTTTTTGGGATGGCCTTAAATCTGATATTCGAAAGTTTGTGGCGGAATGTTTGATTTGCCAGCAGAATAAAGTGGAAACAATTAAGACCCCAGGACTTCTACAACCTTTATCCATTCCAAGTCAACGTTGGGAGGAGATTTCAATGGATTTTATCACAGGTTTACCTAAGTCCGAAGGAAAGAGTGTCATCATGGTGGTAGTTGATAGACTTACCAAGTATGCACACTTTTGTGAATTATCTCATCCATTTAAAGCAAGTACGGTTGCTACTACATTTATGGACAGAATTCAAAAGCTACATGGAAGCCCAAGGGTTATTGTGAGCGACAGAGATCCCATTTTTACTGGAAATTTTTGGACGGAGTTATTTTCTTGTTGGGTACTCAATTAGCTCATAGCTCATCTTATCATCCTCAATCTGATGGTCAAACTGAGATAGTAAATAAATGTTTGGAAGGATATCTTCATTGTTTTGTATTTGATAAAAAAACACAATGGGTCAAGTGGTTACCTCTCGCTGAATGGTGGTATAACACTTCCTTCCATACTGCAGCAAAAATGACCCCATTTATGGCACTTTATGGATATCATCCACCATCCATCACATCATCTTTAAGGGAAAATTCGAAGGTTCAAGCAGTGGAAGATCACATCGAGCATCAGCAAGAAGTTCTCTGACTCTTAAAGGATAACCTGAATTTGGCACAAAATCGAATGAAACAACAGGCAGATCAACATCGTAGCGAGAGAAGTTTTGATGTAGGAGATTGGGTATTTTTACGGCTACAACCATACAAACAAATGTCCCTCAAGCAAGCAAAGAAGGATAATAAATTATCGCCAAAGTACTATAGTCCTTACAAGGTGTTGCAAAAGATTGGTACTATGGCATACAAATTGGAGCTTCCTGCTTCTTCGCGAGTGCATCCAGTTTTCCATGTTTCATGCTTAAAGAAGGTTATAGGTGAAAATATTCCAGTTCAAACAACATTGCCAGAACTTGATGAGGAAGGAAAAATCATATTGGAACCTGAAGCGGTCACGGAAACAAGAACTCGACAGCTACGGAATCGATCAATTTCAGAGTATCTCATCAAGTGGAAGAACTTACCCACTAAATATTCTACATGGGAGGATGAGAAGTTTATACAGAAGCACCCAGAGCTACTGAAGCATTGAAGACAACACTTTTTTGAAGGAGAGAGGCATGTTAGGTCCCTATGTTACTAGTATAGTCCCTTATTGTTATTAGTGTAACCCCCTTATTGTTATTATTATACCCTTGTAACCCCCATTTTGTTATTATTGTGCCCTTAAATTATTATTGTTAGGTTGGCTAGGATTACATTGTGGCCCACTAGGATTACATTGTGGCCCCATGGACTCCTATATATAGAAAGAGGTTTTGTAATTTGTATTATCCAACAATTGTTCATTCATGTAATGTATTGGAGGTTGCCCCCTTGAAGTGGCTTATTTCTAAGGAGTTGATATCTCTTTTCTTCTATTTTTGGCCCACATTCATGCTTGGAATATGGCACAGGGGTGTTTGGATGAAAGAAATATTTGGTTAAGCCAATCTATGGTTGGATGGTACGTGGAAGTCCCAAACCTGGTTGGCTTTCACATTTATTAATAAGAGCCCTTTCTCCTTTGTATTCAATGTGTAAACATGCTATTTATCTGTGGATGTTATGGCTATTGTATCCTTCATATTTATGTTGTTTATATGCTAGTCATGAGTATGTTTTTATGACAGTTATGATGTATGAATCTCATTATGTTTTGGTTGATAAATGAATGAACTATCCATATATGACCTAATAGATGATAATCTAGGTAATGTGATAAGGCATTAATGCTTCTTTACGAATCTTAAATAAGTATGAGACTTTTATGCACAAATATGTTGTTTCAACCTATAGAATGCATATTTGTGACATGTTTGACGAAGTGTCTGTCATGGCTAGTAGGGGTCCAGTCAAGTTGTTGCTCGAGTATTTGAATTTGTATCATTTTTTTTTATGTTACTTTTCATTTCTGGAAGTTTCATGGAATTTTGGGAAGTGGCTTGAGCCCTTGCCCTGAAAATGTGGCATATAATTTGGGGTTCGAGTCTCAAAACTACCTTAAAAGACCCCAGTCGCTTGTATGCCCTTGTTGTGAGAGTGACTCGAGGGTCCCAGTCACATGCATTCCCATGTCATGGAAGTGATTGAGGTTCTAGGTCAATTAAATGCTAGGATGTCTCATGGGTTGACCAACTGGAAGGGTTGGATGGCTCCTGAGGGTTTTGTAGCATGTATATAAGGTCAGATTGGTTGTGTTGTGTCGGTTCCACTTCCTTAACCATACATGGGGAGTTTAATAAGATCATAGTAGCCTCTTGTCACATGTTTACCCCAACGGACAAGTTAAATTGGGTAAATGTGGGAGGAGGGTATTACAACACCAATACTTTAGAGGGATTAATAGTTGTTTTGGTTCTCTTATTCATTGCAATGGATAAAGGATTGCAATCCTTAGAAGTGGCCAATGATTCTTGAGTTATAGTCGATTGGTTTAGTCAATTGATAATGTTGGAAAGCTTGGTTCTTCGACCATGGAAAAAATGAACTCGAGAACTACAAGACTTTTACGAGGCTTCCTTGAAGCATATTCATAGCATTCAACCATCGGCTAATGCATTATCAAAAGAATCATTTTCTTTGTGTGTAGTTCAAATGATTTGTATTGAATTTAAAGAAGGGTGTCGCTCCATAAGTTTCATATAATTTTATTTTGAAATGTTGTAAGAGCCTTCCCAACAATTTGTTTTTTTTTTTTTTGTGGTGGATTATTAGAATACATCATTTAGGGGCAAGATATGTCATCTTCTAAGAAACATCTAAAATATTTGTCCCTGTGATTCAGCGCATCTTCTTAAGGAAAAAAGAGCCAACTAAAAACCAACAGGTGGAAATTTCCATAACAATTGAGTTCAAACATTGACTTAGCCCAAAATGAGGTCAATCAAGACATATAAGAGTTGAATAAAGAATCCACTCCTTTATCCAGAAATTAACTAGAAGAAATAGATATACTATATTCAAACTCAAGGAAGGTCATGATTAACTAGAAGAAATAGATACACTATATTCAAACTCAAGGAAAATCATGATAACTAATGCTTTTATAAGTAGAACAAAAAGACATCATGGAAAACACATCTAACTTAAATAAAAATGTCTACCTTCCAATTCATTGTGACTTCGTATGATTCTTTCCAACCAAAAAAGAAATACCTTATTAATTTTCTATATAATTATCTCTATATCATAATTAATTTTATTTATTTTTTAAATAAAATTTTTAAAACAATGATTATATATATATATATATTTATATATGGCATATATATAAAACATAAACGATTCACAGAAAATAATTATATATGAAATATATATATCTAAATATAATAATAGTTTAAATATGACTAGTGGTAAACGTAAATAGCTGCATAATTCAGTCAATGGTAATTTTTGTTACTCACGTACTTGCTGTTCATTCATATCTTAAAGTCCTTGTAAAAGTAAATCCTACGGAAAAAAAAATTGTTGCAAGGAACGTACTTGTTATTGTTACCGTATGAAATTACCAGAAAATTTCATTAAAGAAAGAAAAGGTGATATGTGATATTCTGATAGATATTTATATGATATTTTGTTTTTATTGTTCACTTAGGAAGGAGATATGGTGGATATTTGGTTTTTTTTTCTAATTTTTATATAAATTTATAAAATATAAATATAAAATATTTATATTTTTAAAAATTAAAAATTGATATTTAATTTATAATCTCTAATTTTATAAAATTAAATAATCAAAATAATTAATAAAAATAAATAAATTATATATTCATAATTAATAACAAAAAAAATCACAATATTTTAAAAATATAAAATCATAATATTTGGCAAATATATGTAATTATTTTTTTAAAATTAATTAACTATTTTGTTTAAAATTATGATTAGATAAAAAAATTCTACAAAATTGGGAAGGAGGTATTTGGATAATTTTTAATATATTTATAATTAAAAGTTGAAATGGGTCATTTTTATAAGATTTAGTGTCTAACAATTTTTTTATTTAATTTAATGATATTTGAGATTGTCTAAATTATTATTCATTTGATAAAATATAAATGAAGCTATATTTACAAATATAAAAACAAAATCTAGAATTAAAAATAGTGAATTATATTAATGTAACGATAATTTAATAATAATTTTCTAATAAATCAATAATAATTAGAAATGTTATATCAATCTAAATAAAAAACAAATATATAAATGAGAGAAAACAAAAATATATGATTAAGAGAAAACATAATTTAAAATAAGTAGGCTTAACAATAAGTAAGTAGGAAATATAAATTAACGTTTTGCATATATATATTTTAACTTGCAGTATGTTAATCCAAATGCATCTTAACCCAAAATTTATCCATAACCAGAAGGATTAAATTCCTTAGTGTGTAAACCTATCCAACATTGAGAGACATCATGGATCATGGGTTAATACAGAAATAGAGTATATTCAATATAGGGTGAATATATCCAAACAATACTATATATAAATGAAAAGTTTCCTCATTTTAATTACATTATAAAAAAAAAGTATATTGTATAATTATGTTGTGTATAATGTAAATATAGTTAAAGCCAAAGAAAAACAATGACATGATAATTACATGATTAAGATGGGGACATTAATAAATTAATTATGTCCAATTGTGCTAAAGATGAAATAATGTATAATACAAAATGATTAATGTTAATGAATGTACAATAGATTTTCTATATCAACGTGAACCTTTTCATATTCTCATATTAATCATATGAGAATGAAGATTGAAATCTAAAACAACTTTAGGATACAAATAAAAGATCATATATCTAATGATATCACATATTTAAGGCTACATATCTAAGGTTACATATTTGATGATATCACTTATTTTGACTATGATATATGTGAAACATGTGAAGCTCAATGTATATAATTTCTTAAAATACCAACCATAAAAAACATAATGTAGTATCTCCCTTTTCATCAATATCTATGTTATTTCGTTTAACTCCTTATCTTCGGTTTAAGGTTATCTTTTAGCATTATTTTTCATTAAAAATTTATATCTAGTCTTATTTTATCTACTCCTTAACCCATTTAGGCAATTCATTCTATTCATGTGATATAACTCATTGTGAAATTGCCCTTCTTTATTCCTTAATTTTAGTATTAATAATATTTTCTTCAAGAAAAGACATAATTGTGTCAAATATTTTTTTTCAAATACATATGTTGTTAAAGAAAAAGAATCACTAAAATCAATACAATATGAAAAATAAATAAAACATTGTACAATATGGAGGAATTTAAACATATGATTATTAATTTAATGCAACATAAAATTCGTCACACTTTATGTTGTTGACCTTTTAACTAGCCTTGAGTTTATACCCATGGGAGCATTTTTTTCCTTAAATTGTACTTACGCCTCATCTACAAAAGTGTATTTCTTGACTCATTTTACTTGTAATGGCTATTTTATGGTTTTAATACGAGTTAGGAATACTACCAAGTTGCTTCACCCTTTTGGTTTAAACATATTTGTGTGTTAACATCATGCTTCTTGATTTTGGTTAGTTTTATTTGATGGACTTTGATTTTTTTTATTTTTGTTGGTTTTATTTGGTGGACTATGATTTGTACTGAGGATCATTTTGATTTTGATTATTTAGATGGCATATGATTTTCTTTTAATTTCATCTTTCTTGCATGATATTTCTATGGATGATTTGTATATTTTTTTATTTAGCTTATGTGATTTCAAGATTTAGAATGCTGTCATGTTACTTTGCATGGGTTGTCATGCCTTATTTTCACAGTTCATAATGAAAAATAAGTTAGGATCATAGATATTCAAAAAATGGTGTGAAGTGACTCTAGGTTTTAACCCTATATAGATAATATCTACAAACAAATTCTTAAATTTAACAGAAAAGATGCAATGGAAATCATATAAAATATACACTGATATTTTTTTTCCTAGACCCAAAAACCAAGAAAACCATATTGATTTTTAATTATGGTCATTTACAATGTTACAATACTTTCAATAAAATTCATAAAACCATAACCCGTTAACCCTAGATTAAAATATAATTGTAGTTTATTTAACCTAATTTATAGGGAAAACCACCATGCCATCGAAAAATACAAACAGTGAAAACCACTTGCTGCAAATGAACAAAAATGAATCCAAAAAACTGCATAGGGTGTGTTGTGCATGCTAGGCCTCTATAATTTTAGCAGATTGGTAAGACTAAAGCTGCAAAGACAACATTATGAACCACTTTGGGATTCTAGGATCTAGCCCTCTTGAATCCAGAGAGGGATCTTTCTTATAAGTGCAAAGATTGATTTATCTTTAAGGCTTTTAGTATGATATTAGGCTAGTTATTAAGAACAAGTGTATTTTGTTTGTTTGGATGGTTAAGCATGATTTTTAATTGAGTGGAAAGTCCTAAAAATGAAAGAGTTTCAAAGGGGTGATGGTGTGAACAATCAGAGCAAGATTTAGCTGATAGGATAGATATGAAACAACACTTTATCCATTGGGCTATGGAGTCATAAAAGGGTTTAATTGTGCAAAAATTTCAAGAGTGGTCCAAGGGGAAAGTCATCTATATCAAAATATCCTTTAGATTAAATGATGAATGGAACATTAAAAGTGTTGAGAAGGTGGAAAAATTCAATAATTTCAACAAGGATTTATCAACTTTCCAAACAAGAAAAGCCTTTTAAGCAACTGTTTGAAACCAACCAAAGATAGGGCTAACCTTAAAATTCTTTGGACAAGCTTGTATTAAAGCTAACTTATCAGACAAAAAATCCAGCAATCCACATTACTACTTTCAGAAGGGATGAAAACAGATAAGAAAACAAAGTGCAGCTTAAGATCAAGCAAGATACATTAAAATCTAAGCCTACTTCATCATACTCTTAGGGAAACCTTGAAAACAACCTTTGGAGAAAGAAACTAGAAGACAGGGCAAACCATAAACTTTTCCAGTCTAACTCTACTCAGCATATAATGAAAACATCATTCAAGAACTTCCTTTCAAGCTTTGCACATCAAGACAGGGACAAACCAACATTCCTTGATAATGTTTACACTTAACTTAAGTCCTTCTTAAACACACAATTGGAAGAAAACATGAAGATCAAGCTTATCAGTCAGAGAAGGGTATTGTAAATAGTAAATCCTAACTCTATGCTTGTTGTTCTTTATCAGAGAAAAGTGAACAAAATGGCATACATGAAAGAAAACAATAACACAGTAAGAAGTACTTCACCAATGATATAGACCAGGATCCCAAAAACTAGCTTGTATATTGATGTCAATCCAGTTACATACTTCAAGTCCAATGTTTCAATACAACAATCATCTTCTCTTCTCAGCCTAACTTCTTTGATCACAAACAAAGCTTCAAGAGCCTCTAAAAACTATTTACATGTAGAAAGTTTCGAGCACAAGTATTACATTAAATTTCAGCAAGCAACCTATATCTCATCTTCTTCAGAAGTATTTATAGAAGAAATGAGGAGGTGGAATAAAATAAAAGATCTCTAGTTAAATTAATACAAGTTAATGCTTCTCGACCTTTGAGGGGCTCAAAGGAGAATTTTTCTCATATTTCTTTGTAGTAATTGGTTTTCATTAAATATTCAAGCTATTTGGCAGATTTTGTTGACTTTAAAGCTCTTTTAAGGAGGCTGGCAATAACTCTGGCTATTTTTAACAAAATATCACTGACTAAGGCAATAACTATGCCTTCTTAGATTTATTGAGGCTACAGGTGGAGCTTGGTAGCTAGAGAGGATTCAATTAGCCTCTGATGTGGTAATGGAGGCTTCTCAGACTAATAGATCTCATTGTTTTTCCCTAAAACAGTGTTAATTTGCTTTTGGTCTATGTTTTAGGCCTGATTAGGCTTAATTTCTGTCTTCTAGTCTTCATACTGTCTTCAACTGAGTGGATTAGGCCTTTGATAGTCAAATTTATGCCTTAATCCCTCAGAACTATGTTAAAACCTTTAATTCTTCATCTCTACTTTAATTTTATCATTTGACACTGATACTCTTTGTTCGATTGATATTCACTATGTTTTGCTATGTTTTGCAAGCGCGTAGAGGGTTTATAGTGTTATCAGTGCTCATGAGCCACGATAAAACCATATTTAGAACCTTGTAGATCCTTGTCTTCATGGATAATGGCCTAGGGGATTGTCATCCCTGACCATTCATTTCTTCTTAAAACAATGGAAAAACCTTAAAAACCTACACAAACGAACAAAAATGAGAAAAAATCCAGTGAAAATAGGTTAGAGGGCATTTCGAGCGTGGGAATAAATCGTGGCTGTCGATCTGGATCAATTGAAGATCGAGATTGATCGATGGGTTTGATGGGGAGGCAGTTGGATTAATAGGAGGGAAAATTAAATCTGGGCCATTAGATCAAATTGATCAACAACCGAGATCAATTGGTAAAACATTCGGGAGCAAAGGGGAAAAGGCGATGAATTGGTGGGGAAATTCAATCAGAAATGTTGATCTAGATAAATGAATGGTCAGGATCACGTAACTAGGACCATCGATCTTCAGAGATTGACAATGGAGAAGACTCAATAAAATTCCTGAGAGAGAAAACAAAGGGGCAAAGACTTGGGGTTTAGATGTAATCTGGGCCGTTGGATTTAAACGATGGACGACAGAGATTTAAAGATAAAAAATATTAATGCGGTGGAGAAAGTGGTTTAGTGGAAAACGGGAATGGTTTTCACGTAGCTCTGAGGCGGTTTTAGAATTTTTCCAAAACAATGCGATATGGGTCTACGCTTGACACGTGTCCTTGTAAAACCACCCATATCGCATAATTTTTTGGCATTAACTTTCGGGCGCAAAATTACGTGATATGAAGTTTCAACCATCGGATGAAAGGCAGAGAGATCTGACAGTGGGAATGAGAGTGCGATGGGGTAAGATGCGTGGGAAAAAAAGGTGGGCAGGTCAAGGGTGGTTTAGATCTCGACCGTTAGATCTCAGGAATGGACGATCAAGATCTATCGATAGGGAAGGTAGGTCCCAAAGGAGTTGGGCCTATCGGATATTATCTGGACCATTAGATCTTAGGAATGAATGGTCCAGATTACTTCTTCGAGAAACGAAAGCAATCTGAGACGGGGGGTTGAGCGGAAATCAGATGCAATAAGGACCATTGATCTGCAAATATCAACGGTGGATCTTCAATAAAGAATTACACTGTCAGGCTTTGTGGGATAACAAAGAAAGGTCGAACTTGATCTGGACCATTAGATTTTGGGAATGGATGGCCCAGATTTGATCGTAGGATCACAAATCGGAGGAGGAAAGGGGAAGACACAAAGGGAATTTGCGATGCGATTACATATTGACCGTTGGATCTGGGAGTAGATCAACGGTAAATATTCAATCGGAGGGGTAAAGGAGGAAAGTTATGGGCAGAGTGCGAAGAAATATTAGCCATCGGTTCTTGTGGATTTGACGGCTAGGATTCAATCGGGGGAATCGACATTGGAGAAGGCAAAAGGGAAAGTGTTAGGGGAAACTGCGATTTTCCGATTGCGATTGAGCGAGAGCCGTCGATCTAAAAACTAGATCGATGATGGAGATTTAATCCTAAAGACAAAAGGAAGAACGACGAGTTTGGAGAGGGAGCGATATGGACCATTGGATCTGGGCGCAGTATATATAGATAAATGGTGGAGAAAAAATCGCGGGATCACATCGAAAGAGGGGAAATAACAAAGAAATCAGGGTAAACTAAATATTTGTGATGCGATTTTGGCCGATGGTTGTTGATCTTGTAGAGATCAACAACCCAGATTTGTTTTTAAAACATATCGTCGGGTCTTATTAAAACATAATGAAAGTCGGGTTTTTATGAAATATAAAGGAGAAAAAGGTTTTGACGAGGTTCGGAGAGGAGTTTAAGCCCTTTAAGAACCCGGTTGCGGGGCTTAAGGTTTTAAGCGACGGAGGTTTACGAAAGTTAAGCCCTCGGGGGCTAAGAATTTTTATAATGAAAAAGACGATTTTTTGGCTTAAAAAACAGAGTTTTTGAGGAAAACTAAGGGTTTCAATAGAGGAAAAAGGGAATTTTAAAACCAAGTTTGGAAGAGTATAAGGTTTAAAAAGGGTTTTCAAGTGATTTGAAGTTTTAATGAGGCTTTATGGGGGAATTTTATGAAGGAAAGAAGGGATAAAAATGGGTTTCTTATGAATGAAAGGAGGGGTAAAAATGAGGGAAAAATGGGGTTTTGCAGCAGTCTTTTTCTTTAGGAAAACAATATATTTTCAGGATAATGAGGGAAACAGCAATGGAGATTAACTAAAGCATTAGTTATCTTCATAAGACTTTAAGAACTCACAATTTATCCATGAAATTTTTTCTTGAAGTCTAAAAACGATCTAACCACCATTTGATATGACAAATGTTTATAGGTGGTTAACAGTGAAAATAATATAGCACATACCCAACATTATCCCACTTTTTTTTCTTTGCAAATAGGGGGCCACAGGGGTACACAGTCACCAATCAAGAGCAATAATGATCATTGTTTCTATTTTCCAAGAGAAATTCTCAGTGCCCATAGACTTTTTCAATTCATTTGAAATACATTTGTTTCAGAGAATGAGTGGGAAGTGTTTATACCCCAAATGGTTCTCTTGGGGGATATATGTGAGAGAAAAAGACATAATATATTGAGCATATATAGGGGATAAAGGGTTTTTATATTGGTAGGTATAAAAAATGGAGCTCAAAGTTAATGAAAAAATATAAAGGGGTATAAAAAATGTTAATAAAAAAATAGATACGTAGAATATATAGTGAAAGTAGGGGCTTTTTAAATTGGGAAGGTGTATTGGGTTCATATTGCTAGGGGATTAAATAATGTGATTCTTACAGGTATTTTCCAATATGTAGTCAAATTAAGGGTATTATTTAGTATGCCACGAAGACACGTGATATGTTAAAGGTTCATTGAGTGAAACCCCATTGCTTCAACCATATCCTCACAAAGTCATATTGGACATTAATAGGCTTTGTATTCGAATGATAAGAAGGGTTCTTTGCCAATAAAATTGTACCTTGGCTATCAAAATATATCCTTATAGCTTGTTGTACCAACCCTATACCTAGACACAATATTTGTAACAAAACTACTTCCTTTCTTGTATGAGTGGTTGCCATGTATTCAAAATTTCTAGTTGAAAGTGTCGCTATAGAAAATTTCATGCTCATCCAATTGATTTCTTCTCCAAATAGGTTAAACACATACCCACTTGTAGATCTTCTAAGATCCATATCTCCAACCCAATCTACATCAACAAAGCCACATATGTCCAATGCTTTATTCAATCCTAGTCATCCTTGGTAATAAAAACCATAATAACTATTGCCATGTAGATGCCTAAAAACCCTGTTTACTGTCCAATGCTCCTTCCTTGGTTTTTACATAAACCTGTTCAATAATCCCAATGCATCTGTAATGTTTGGTATGGTATAGAACATTGCATACATCAAACTTCCAACTGCACTCACATATGGAACACTCGACATGTCCTCTCCCTCTTCCTGTCTCTTGGGACACCGTTCTATAGATAAATTTACACTTACAAGAATAGGGGACTTCATTGGTTCACTTTCCTCCACATTAAACCTTTGTAATACTATCTCTAAGTACTTCCTATGGTTTAACCAGAGTTTCCTCTTTTCCAAACGTATTTTAATTTCCATGCCCAAAATAAAATTTCCAGCACCAAGATCCTTCATGTCAAAGTTAGAGAACAATTGGGTCTTCACATTATGAATAATTTTTCTATCATTTCCAATAAAGAACTTATCATCCACATGCAAGAACAAATAAATAAAATAATCACCAACTAATTTAAAATACACACATTGATCTTATTTTCTCATTATGAAGCCAAGTCTCTATATATATGTTTCAAAATTTTGATACCACATCCTTGGTGATTGTTTTAACCCATGCAGAGAATTTTTTATCCTGCATATCAGTTCTTTCTTACCCTTCCCTGCAAAGCCTTCTAGTTGCTTTATGTAGATCTCTTCTCCCAGATCCCCTTGTAGAAATGTCTTCACATCCATATGTTTTACCTCAAATAAAAAAAAATAACAACAAATAAAGGAAATCTAATAGAATATAACTTGGCAATAGGAGAAAAAATATCACCAAAATCAATTCCCTACACTTAGGAATAACCTTTTGCTAAAAATCAAGCTATGTATTTCTCCACTTTGCCTTATGAATTCAAATTCTTCTTAAACATCCATTTTTTATCAATGGGTTTTGTTTTAGCCAAAACTCCAATAGATCTTCAACCATGACATTTTTCTAGAGTTTCCCATCCTCTAAATCCACTACCTCCCTAACAATTATAGGATCATTATTAGTAATGAATAAATAAAAATTTGAATGGAAATCAAATGGAGTATACCTCCCTTGCTACCCTCTTTCTTGAAATGATCTCCTCAAAACTAGAGTGTGTGGTTCTTCTTCTTTTTATTCTTTTTATTCTATAGAGTCAGATTCTTCATTTTTTCATTCAAACTTTATATTTTTTGGTTCCTTTTACCTTGGTATGAATTCTTTATTTATGAAATTCTTCACTTTTCTAAATACCACATCTCAATTATACACAACCTTCTTTGTTTATGGGTTCTAAACCTTGTAATATTTTAAACAATCTTATACCCAATAAAGATGCACCTTTTATATTTACCATCCAACTTGGTTCTTTTCTCCATTCAAGCTTGTACATATACATCACATCCAAATACCCTGAGATGTGAGAGAGAGGGTTTCTTACTAGTCCATACCTCATGTGGATTCTTATCCTCCAATGTTGGTGAAGGTGATTTATTAACTAGGTAACATGTAGTATTCACCACTTCAACCTAGAATTCTTGTCTTAGCTCAATACTACTAAGCATTGTCCTTTCTTTTAACATTATCATCACGTTTATCCTTTTTTCAAATCCATTTTTCTAGGTTGTGTATGGATCATTCTTTTTCCTTGATATACCACACTTTGTTGGCAATATGATGCAGCATGCTGTCCTTGATGGCAACCTACTTGATGAAGTTGTCCTTGATGGAAACCTACTTGATGAGTTGCCTTTTGATAGAAACCTAGTTGTTAATGATGTAAAAATGATGTTTCTACAGGTCAGTTCAGATGTGATAGAGAAAGGAATTCCACTAAGTGCCAGAAAAATGAAACAAGAAATATTTCTCAATGTATACGCAGGTTTGATGAAGGCAACCCACGTATGAAGGAAATGTATACGCTACTTGGTATACAGGAAACCCGTGTATACACCCAGAATTAGTATATACACAGTTTTTATGAAGAGAAGTCGTGTATACACGCGGTTATGAAGAAACAAAGTCACGTATACCTTTTGCAATCTAAAATTATGATACCAAGGGGCATTAACATGGTATTAGCCCACAATATTAAGCATTGTATTGTCTATTTGATTCCTTTCAATAATACTATCAACAATTGTGTGGTTTTGTCTCATGGTATTGATAAAGGCTAATCCTATATAAGGAGTGGAAGATCATAGTGCAAGGATGTGCATGTGTAAGGGTTGTTACTGAATACTTCTCTATGAAGTATATCTACATGGGATGAACTCTGTTTTATTGGTAGATTTGAATCTATGATACACCCTTGGATACAATGATGGATCAAGATATCTAGACCTGAAATAACTATGTACTTGATCTATTGAAGAGATGATTAGATCTATGACCTAGCGCATGTTTGCTGAAGTGAAGTGAAGAAATCTAGGCAAGTCTATAATTTGAAACATTCTGCAAAATTAATATTTATAGATCTATACGCTAGTTTTTCTCAGTAAAAGCATGTATATACATGACTTTGTCTCCAAAAAACATATATGGAAGTCAGGGTTTTTTGTAGCTTACTACAAAGGTTATCTGTTTATTGTTGATGTATTTTTGTTGTCTGTCAATGAAGTCTTCATGTAGATATGGGTTTCTTGAATACTGTATATCCTGCTAAGTTGAATATATACAAATCTGATCAATGAGTGAGTAAATATGTTTAATTATGACTGATTGATTAAGGTTTCTGCAATACTGAAAAGATATCTGACTGAAAGCCTCATATCTGGTTCTGAGACTAACCACATTCTTAAAATCAGTAATCTTAGATATATACGCAGGTTGGTGTGAAGGAAAGCGCGTATGCACGCGGGCTCAGTAAAGAAAAGTAACACATGCATTTTAATATTATGAATGATTAGGGTTGATATTGTTTCTACATGATCATTTTGAAATCTGGGTTTATTACTATTTTTTGGCTACAGTAATCACATTGTTTTGATTGAATTTTTGGTTAATTATATTATTGATGAGTTCCGTTGAAGCTATGGGATCCAGTGTGAAAATTGATGAAACATGGTTTGCAGTGGTTTTGAGCATTGAAGCCTTCAGTGTGGAAGTAGAAGCTTCCTGCAAGTAGAAGCTGGTGTTATGATCAGGGGGTTAGAGCTCCCTTCTAGTAGTGGTTGGTAAACGAGATCAGGGGGTTGTAGCTCCCTTCCAGTAGCAACTGGAGAATGAGAGAAGGTTGCAGCCTTATGTAGGTAGATGTCTATGTATTGATATGAGCCTGCATCAGTACAATATTGTAAGTAGTTTTCCATATAATAAATATTGAAGACAGAGATGACAACAGTGGTGGTTTTCTCCCGAATTGGGTTTCCACCTTAAATCTTGGTGTTCATGTGTGATGCTCTTATGTCATGATTTATTATGCAATTAATACACATATTTACTTCTTAAATATCTGATGCATAACTGATAATATGAGTTAAATATTGCTTCTGAAAATTTATCTAACAATAAAGTTATCTCAGTATACGCAAGTTTCTACTATTATATCTGCATGTATACACTACTTTGGTTCACTAAAGTCACGTATAGTAATCAATAAATAAAAAGTAAAATTTTACAGTGAATTATAAATACTGATTCAACCCCACCCCCCTCTCAATATTTTTCCCAACAATTGGTTTTAGAGAAAGTCCTTCTGAAGAAGCTTAATCGCTAGAAGGAAGATCAACTAAGATGAGCAATCAAGATGGGACAACATCTATCAGGCCTCCTCTCTTCAATGGAAACAATTTAATCTTCTGGAAGACAAGGACAAGATCCTATCTTCAGTTTCTTGGAGTAGATGTATGGGATATATTTGAAGGAGGTTATCAATATCCATCTTCAGTTCCAAAATATCCAGCCACAAGAAAGAACTATGAAACCAATGCAAAGGCGTCAATGCATTATTGGGAAGTTTGACTGAATTAGAATTTTTCAAAGTCATGTAGTTAAATACAGGAAAGGAGATATGGGACAAAATAATTCTGAGCTATCAGGTGATGCCAAGGTAAATAGTGCTAAAATCCAAACTCCTAGAATTCAATATGAAAAAATCAGAATGCATAATGAGGAAAGCATTGCTATTTTCTTTTTACATCTATATGATACTGTAAATCATATGAGACATATGGGTGAAACCACAACTGACACTACTATAGTAGAAAAATTCTTAAGATCTCTACCTCCCAAATTCGAGTCAAAAGTGTCTGCTATTGAAGAGAAGCGGGATCTACAAACTCTTATTGTTGTTCAAATTCATGGGATTATGACTGCATGTGAAATGAGGAAAGGAGGTTCATCTAAAGTCAAAGAATATTTCTTTAGAGCTGATACAAAAGGAAAGGAAGTAGAAGAACAAGAAGGATCAGGGTATGTTTTAGAAGAATATGAGATAAATTTTGTAAACAAGCTACAACTTGGCACTGGAAGGTTCATAGGTAAGATCCATTTTAATTTTTTTTCTTGTGGAGGAGTTTTTCATTGTGCTGCTAAATGTCCCCATAAAGATAACTATGAAAAGGGAAAGGAAGTAGAAAAAGGAAATAAGAAATGGTTTATCAATAGAAAGAGCTATTATACTCATGAAGATATTGATGGTTAATCAAATAGTGAAAAAGGATAATCTGATCAAGATATTAGACTGCTCATGGCTTTTGAAAAAGACTCTATTGAGGCTAAAGATACTTTTATGGATGCATTAGAAGAAAATGATTTTTTTTGAAGAAAGAAATCATCTCAAAATATGTTTGGAAGAAAACAAAATTGCCATAGATACTCTAAAGAATCAACTTATAGAAAAGGAGAAGCATAATGAGAAATTAGAATGTGAATTAGGAAGTCTAAGAAAGTGAAAACTTTAAATCTTAAAGTTTCTAAAGGATATGAAACCTTAGATGAAATTTTCAAGGTACAATGCTCTCCTCTTGTAAAGACAGGTCTTGGATATATCATAGAATCCTCTCAGTCTTCAGCACCAATCTATCTAAATTTAGCTAAAGCTACCCAACAACATTTTTTCACTCAGAAAAAGAACAAAGAGACCACCTAGGTAGTAGGTTCGAAACATCAATAGCAGGTTCAAAACATTGGTAAAAACGAATACTCTGATGCGATGGATCCGGAAGACACTCTACAAATCATTAATCGTAGAAGTATGAAATATGAAATTACATACCTATACAGAAGGGGAACTACTAAAAGAATATGTACATTTGAGCGATACAAATCTCTAATTGCAAGAAGGAAATCATATCTCACTTTCCTCAAACGTTGTAGGGATGCCTCCATCATTCCCA
Organism: Pinus albicaulis; assembly: GCA_034641835.2. NCBI lineage: Eukaryota > Viridiplantae > Streptophyta > Pinopsida > Pinales > Pinaceae > Pinus > Pinus albicaulis. The sequence goes on along the minus strand of CM076582.1, from coordinate 168,927,751 downwards.
AGTTCACCACTATCTTTTTTTTGCTCACCTACCTTTATTTATTCCTCATTCCACTTTTTGAGATCTCTCCCTCACATATCTACCTTGATAATGAACCTTGGTAGTAGGTTCGAAACATCGGTAAAAATGAATACTCTGATGCGATGGATCCAAAAGACACTCTACAAATTATTAATTGCAAAAGTCTGAAATTTGAAATGTTATGTATGTGGATGGATTAAAGCATAACCTTTTAAGTGTGAGTCAAATGTGTGATCAAGGAAATGAATTTGTCTTTAGTTCAAAATAATGTGTAGTACATAAACTTGACACAGGAAAAATGGTAATAAAAGGAACTAGAACACCAAGCAATATGTATGTATTGAAAGGTGGCTAAGAGAAATTATATTTAGGTAAATCTTTAGAAAATTGGCTTTGGCACAGAAGATTGGGACATTTGAGCTTCTCTCAAATAAGTAAACCTAGAATACTAAAAGTTGTTTGTGATCTTCCCAACATCACTCTGCTTGAAAGTACCATATGCAAATCACACCAATTCGGTAAGAAAACTAGGGTTCAATTCAATGCCAAAGAAGGATCAGCAAGTAAGCCTCTTCAACTTATACATACTGATCTATGTGGTCTTGTAAGGAAAAAGTCACCTCGTGGAGAAAAATACTATATTTTATTTATTGATGACTTCTCTAGAATTTTTTGGATTGGCTTACTAAAACAAAAAGATGAAGCATTTGAAAAATTTAAGATCTTCAAAGCTTTGGTGGAAAATTAATTAGATCTAAAAATCAAACGTCTTAGATCTGACTGAGGAGGAGAATATATATCAGATGAATTCTTTGATTTTTGTGAACATCATGGCATAAAATGACAGTTTTCTATAGCTAGAACCCCACAACAAAATGGTGTGGTAGAAAGGACGAATATAACAGTTCAATAGATGGATCATGCTATGCTTGATGAATCTGGAACTCCTGATACCTTTTGGGGAGAAACAACACATACTACAGTAAATATTCTTGACAAGGCTCATGTTCATGTGAACAGTGATAAAACTCCTTATGAGCTCTGGTATGACAATCTTCCCATTGTAAAGCATTTTAGATTTTTTGGAAGAAAATGTTTTATCAAGAAAAATTATGAAAAACTTGGTAAGTTTGAACCTAGAGCAGATGAGGGAATATTTCTTGGTTACTCTTCTAGAAGTAAAGCACATAAATGTTACAATAAAAGACTTCGGAATATTGTTGAATGTATTGACATTGTAATTGATGAGTGTCTCACAGCTCCTAAAAGGGGAATAACAACAACAAATGAATATGATGATGATATATATTTTCTCTCATCAAATAGCAACAATATAGAAGGAGGACCCAATGAAGCACCAGAAGAAGATCTATCTAAAAAGGATCCATCCAGGTATGTTCAAAAGTATCATCTAGAATCTCAAATTCTGGGAGAAAAGGGATCAGGTTTCCAAAAAAGAAGAACTCTTGTAGGATCCCCTAGATATTTGGAATTCTTATCCACTATTGAACCATAGAATGTAAATAAATATAGTAAAGATGAATCTTGGATTCAAGCCATGAATGAAGAACTCGATCAGAATGAAAAAAATCATACTTGGGAATTGGTTCCAAGACCTCATGATAAAAATGTTATTGGAACAAAATGGATATTCAAAAACAAGTTAAATGAAAAATGACATGTTATTAGGAATAAAGCTCGACTTGTTTGTAAAGGGTATAATCAACAAGAAGGCACAGACTTTGAAGAAAAATTTTCTCCTTTAGCCAAACCTGAAGCCATAAGAATGTTTCTTTCTTTTTCAAGTTTTCAACAATTCAAAGTTTATCAAATGGATGTAAACTTTTCTTTTCTCAATGGTGATCTAGAAGAAGAAGTTTATATAGAAAAAATAGAAGGATTCATTTTGGGAAATGATCAAAAACTTATTTTCAAACTTAAAAAGGATTTATATGGTCTCAAATGAGCTCCTCAAGCATGGTACTATTGTCTTGACAAATATATTCAACAATAAGGTTTTACAAAGGGATCTGCTGACAGTAACTTATACAAAAAAATTGAGAATGATAAACTATTGATTATTGTTGTGTATGTTTATGACATCATTTTTGGAATTAATGAAGATTCCATGAGTCAGAAATTTGCTTCTGTTATGCAACAAGAATTTGAAATGTCTTTACTTGGGGAACTAAGATATTTTCTTGGCTTACAAGTGCAAAAAGAAACATATGGAATATTTCTATCACAAGAAAAATATCTGAAGAAAATTCTAAATAAGTATGGGATGGAAGACTGAAAACCTATGAGTAATCCAATGGTAACTGGATATAACCTCAGTTCTCATGATGATTCTCCCATGGTGAATCAACCAGAGTATAGATCCATGTTTGTAGGTCTGCTTTATCTAACCAGGACAAGACCAGACATTATGCATGTAGTTGGGATTGTTGGACGATTCCAAGCTAATCCAAAAGAGTCTGACCCACAGGCTGTAAAAATAATATTCAAATATCTACAAGGGACTCAAGAATTTTGTCTATGGTATCCAAAGAATGTTGATCTCACTCTTCATACTTACACAGATGCGGATTGGGCTGGAAATTTTGATGATAAAAAAAACACTAGTGGTGGTGCATTCAATATAGGGACCCGATTAGTATCTTGGTTCAGAAAGAAACAAAGTTCTATTACCTTATCTACAGCGGAAGAATAATATGCATTTACATCATATTCACACAAATCACATGTTTTCACCTCAATCCATTCTATGTGATGATACAAGTACAATTAGTATCTCGAAAAATATTGTTATGCATTCCAAGACCAAGCACATTCCTATTAAGTATCACTTCCTATATGAACAAGTGCTTGAGTAAAAGGTTAAATTGGAGTATGTTCCCTCCAAATAAAAAATTGTGGATATATTTACTAAATCTCTTCCCAGGGAAGAATTCGAATATCTCAAATAGAAGCTGGGAGTTGTCTCTGGATCTCTTATCAAATCTTCTTAAATTAAGAAGATTAAATTTGGTATGTTGGTTTTATAAAGGCAAATCGCGTATATATGAGAGTTTTTGTGCATAAAACCACGTATATTTTTTGCAAACATAAATTCTCTGGGTCAAATTTTAGAACAGTTTGTGGTGTTGTTGGGTAATATATGTTGTTGTTCCAGTATTCATCTTACTGTACCTTTCTTTGATATTTATCTACTTGATGAAGATTCTTTGATGAATTGGTTGTTGAAGGTGTCCAAGATGCACAAGTTTAGGGGGAGCACCTGCCTTGTGGAAAAGGATGCATTGTTGGCATTCTTATTGGTTGATGTGTTATGATATCCTATTTGAGATTCTTTGTTTTTGGTTATAAAAACTCATATCTGCAATTTGATGGAAAGGTCATGTTGAGACCTATGATGTAAAATTGTTATATTCAATCATGTAAGGACTTGTTCAAATTTTGTAAACCCACTTGTTGGGTAGCTAATTCAAATATGTAATTCCACTTGGTTGGATAATTGATGTAAGTATGAGTCCTTGGATATAGGAAAGGTCATACCCGGTTGAGTTATAGAGTCATGTAATTCATTGAAAAATATTTCTGAAGATTTAGCATGAACTCAGGGGGAGCATGGTCAATATAGTGCACATCAGATCTGTAATATTCTTTTTTCTACAAGGAAAGAGAAACCTTGTTTTGGTATTGATATGCCATTTTCCCTTGATTTCAAATGGGGAGAGTATTATGGTTTTTGAATAATGGTTATGATTAATGTATCTATCTCTTGTGGTGATCAAACACCATCATGGTTTCCATCAAGACCAGAGGGGGAGATTGTTGGCAATATGATGCAGTATGTTGTCCTTGATGGAAACCTACTTGATGAGTTTCCTTTTGATATAACCCTATTTGTTAAAGATGTAAAAATGATGTTTCTGCAGGCCGGTTCAAATGTGATAAAGAAAGGAATTCCAGTAAGTGCCAGAAAAATGAAACAAGAAATATTTCACAATGTATATGCAGGTTTCATGAAGGAAACCCGCATATGAAGGCAATGTATATGCTACTTGGTATATAGGCAACCCACATATATATCCATAATTATTATATACATAGTTTTTATGAAGAGAAGTCATGTATACATGCAGGTATGAAGAAGAAAAGTTATACCTTTTGCACTCTAAAATTATGATACTATGGGGCATTATCAGGGTACTAGCCCACAATATTGAGCATTTTATTTTCTATTTGATTCTTTCCAAGAATTCCATCGGCAATTGTGTTATTTTGTCTCATGGTATTGATAAAGGCTAATCCTATATAAGGAGTGGAAGATCATAGTGCAAGGGTGTGCATGTGTAAGGGTTGTTACTGAATAATTCTCTTTGATGTATATCTGCACATGATGAAATATGTTTTATTGGTAGATCTGAATCTATGATGCACCCTTCGATATAATGATGGATCAAGATCTCTAGACCTGAAATGACTATTTACTTGATCTATTGAAGAGATGATTAGATCTGTGACCTGGCTGATGTTTATTGAAGTGAAGTGAAGAAATATGGGTAAGTTTGTAGATCTAAAACATTCTGCAAAATTAATATTTACATATCTATATGCTAGTTCGTCTTGGTAAAAGCGCGTATATCATGGCTTTGTATCAGAAAAAACACTTATGGAAGTTAGGGTTTTCTGAATATTACGGCAGAGGTTATCTATTTATTGCTGGTGTATTTCTATTGTCTTTCAATGAAGTCTTCATGTAGATATGGGTTTCTTGAATACTGTATATGCTGCAAAGTTGAATATGTACAAATTTGATCAATGAGTGAGTAAATATGTTTAATTATGGTTGGCTAATTAAGGGTTTTGCAATACTGAAAATATATATGATTGAAAGCCTCATATCTAGTTTTGAGACTGACCATATTCTGAAAATTAGTATTCTTAGATATATATGCAGGTTGGTGTGAAGGAAAGCATGTATACACACGACTCAGTAAAGAAAAGTAGCATATGCATTTTAATATTAAGAATGATCAGGGTTGAGATTGTTTGTACATGCTGATTCTGAAATTTAGGTTTATTACTATGTTCTAGTTACAATAATCTCCTCATTACGGTGAAGTTTGAGTTATACTATTTGACTGGTTTGTTGGCGGATCTAATGTGAAAATTTATGGCTGTAGTGCAGGTGTTTTTGATTTGAATCATTTATTGTAGATGAAACTACTGCAGCTGGGCGAAAGGGGCGGCTAACGTCTAAAGCAGGTTGGGGCTCCCTTCGGTGGTTGGTAAGCGAGATCAGGGAGTTATAACCGCTCAGGCATTCAACAAGAAGAAGGTTAGTATTAATAAAAAGAAGGCGCTTATGCTGCTTCCTCGTTCTGCATTCGTGTGTAAATTTTCTATAACAATGTTGACGAATGCAAATTAGTGGACTTCATATGAATGGTTTATTAAATGTTATTTAATATTAACAACGATATGACACGTAATCAATTTATTAAAAACAAGTTGCTACTTTAACATTAACTGATGATGCACAAGCCCGATAAGATGAGTTAAATATTACCTATGAGAAATTTTATCTAACAATAAAGTTATCTTTTCGGTATATGCAAGTTGTTGTTGTTATAATATCACGTGTATATCTTAGTTGATTCACTAAAGTTGTGTATAGAAATCGATGAGAAAAGTAAAGTTTACTTGATGAATTATAAAGTGAGTTAGCCCCCCCCCCTCTTAGCAATTTTCCCAATACACTTCTTATAGAAATATTTGAATTTTTTCCTACAAAAATCTCTGCCATTATCAGTCCTTAACACCTCTGTATTCTTCTCTATATAATTTTCCATGACAACCTTAAATTCTTTAAACTTGTAAAAGCCTTGAAATTTCTTCCTATGGAAATATATCCATGTATTTCTTTAGAATTCATATATAAATGAGACATAGCACACAAATTTACCAAATGATGGAACATATGCAGGTCCAAACACATCACTATGCGCCATTTGTAATATTCCTTCTTCCCTCTCAGAACCAGAGGAGAAACTCACACTATTTTTCTTACCTCACACTATTTTTCTTCCCATTTACACAATGTTCATAGAAATAAAAATCCATAGAGTAATTGTACATACCTTCTACCATATAATTATCACTTAGTATTCAAAGGACCTTCTCTCCAATATGTCTCAGCCTTTGATGCCATAACATAGTATTTCTCTAGAGACTACAATATTTTATGCTCCACACAAAAAATCAACATAATGTTTGCACCCATCAGTAAAAATAATACCCAAAAACTTGTATAAATTTATGAACCAAAGTCCCCTGGTCAATACCAATGGTCCTTTAACCATCTTATAGGTATATTTCTCAACAAATTCTTTCACACTTACATCATCCACCTTTCTTATATAAATTATATTTATGGCCAATATTGGAATGTATATAACACTAGGGAGTGTTCTAATACATCCACCTTGTAACTTCATCTTGATTTTTCCTTGTCCTATGATTTTGGTCTTCCTGTCATCACCTAGGAAGACATCACCACCATCACATCTCTCATACTCATAGAACCACTCCCTATGGAGATTCATATAAAAGGATGCACTTAAGTCAATCATCCACACCTCATGATCTACATGTGTACTTGAAGAGGCCAATTACACGTCCCTACCTTCATCAGAGGTGGTTTTTGCTTTTACAAAAGGAGCATTGCTAGATTCCCTTCCTTTCGTAGTATTTTTGGATCTAAAATCTTTCTTGTAGTCCCCTTGGTTTATGCATTTCCATTTTACATTTACCAATTTTATTGGAAATTTAAATATCCCTCTAGATTTAGATATACCATATGAGGAGTTATTTTTATTTCTATTTTAGGAGCATCATCTTATAGACAAGGCATCTCCATTCCGACTTTCCATGTCTTTTGTCTCATCTCCTTCAAAAACAAGGATGAGTCTATATCATCAAACGTTAAGTTCATTGTGTTACTACCTATGGAAAGAACCATACTATCCCATGTGTCTGGTAGAGAACAAAAAAATTGATGCACTTATATTCATTTGAAATATTACTATCAATATGTAATAACTAACTTACCAAAATATTGAATATGTTTAGATGCTCTATCACTGAGTCTCAATCATTCATCCTTAGGTTATACAACTTCTTCCATAGAAACAATTTATTTATCATGGACTTATACTGATACAAATATCATAACTTATTCCATAAATATTTTGTTTTATCTTCTCCTGAAACATGCAATAATATTGAATTTGAGACACACAACCATATTGTTCTATTTTCCTTCTGATCTAACTTGGTATAGTTGTTTATCAACATTTTCATTAGTTTAGTACCTAGATCCATAATGATTTGATTCTCTTTATCCACCAATAGATCCTCCATATTTAGCTTCCACATCTTAAAACTTTGTCCATTAAAATTATCTATCTCTATCTTTTTCACCATTTCCTTTCACCGTAAGAATAGACTATGTAGATCTCCCATTGTAATAAGGTCTAACACAGGCTTTAGAAAAACCCCTTAGCTACAAAGTCATCCCTTTGAAGTGAAAATGACTCTGATACCAAAATTAATGTTAGATCCCTATATTAATAGAGTAGTTGTAATATTCCCAAATGGGAAAAGAAGGAATAGAGTGCATAAAACTGGAAATATGCAGAAATAGAATAGATAAAAGCATGAGAAAATAGTAGATTCATTCCATTATGAATGTAACAAAAAAAAAGGTACAAGGTCTTGAGGAAAATATCACTCAAGTTGCAAACAAGCCTCCCATGAAAGCCTACACCTAGATCAAAAATGTTGTTAACACATGAAATATAAGAATGTAGAAAACTGTGATGTCTAAGAGAGAATAGAAACTAAAAGATATAAAAATACATTTCTGCTGACATGATTCTCCAAAAATTCTAAGGCTAGAGATCCATGCTCCAAAACAGAATTCTAGGACAACCTAGAAAAGGTTTCCAGAAATACACACTATACCAAATATAGCAGATTTGGCCCTAGGGATGAATAATATCTGCAACTAAATCATTGATGGGAGATGGATGATATGATATACAAGATGTCTGATCCTCCTCCAAAAAATCTCCTAGATGAAGGGTTGATCCCCACACATGAAACCAAAACACTCCAAATAGAGCTATAAACCTAATGCTACAGTTGCTCTATAAAATAACGCAATACTTGCAGGAAAATGTGTTGTATCTGATGGATGCTACTTGTCCTGGTGACAAAATATGTAATGAAGCCCTGAGAACTTCCTCACAAGCTTCCGAATGAAAGGATGATCCCTCCAATGGAAAACTAGCTCAGAAAATGGAGATTTCTCTCCTCCACTACTACACCCCTGCAACACAACCCAAATCTAAAAAGGACTGTGTTGTACATGATATTGAAGCTTGGTCAAATGCTTGAATGTGGAAGTATAGTGCAAGAGTCCTCCAAGAGCTTCTCAATGGAAGAAGTGGGATTCCTGATCAGGAACACCCTGTGCTAAAGAACACATGCAATCTTAGCTAAATAACTGAAGAAAGCTATATGTCTAAACAAAATATATATCAAAATATCAAATACATCTATATGAATCATATGGCTTCCATCCTCTTCCTTTTATAAGATATGAGCTTCCAAAACCTAAGCCCCATCCATTAATTACACTACTTCCATCCAATGTGTCTCCATCTAAAACTGCTTTTATTTGGTCAAAGTTGACCCAGTCCACATGTTCTAGCCCTTTTTGACACCTTAGGGTGTTTTATTAAGCTAGAAAGATGATCCACTATCACATGAGAAGTAGTTTTATTCTTCATAAACATATTTATGGGTATCCCTACCCACTTACTCACCTATCTAAGTGACAAAACATAAATTTAATATTTCAATTAGCTATAAGCTAATTTAGGTATATTATAGTCCTCCCCTCTGAAATTTTACTTGTCCTCAAGCAACTGCAAGGATACTGCAAAATATCCAATGGATATAACCCCTCCATGAATGAAAATTTTCCTTTGGTGGATAAACCAAATAGCTCTCATCATGAAAAGTGGGAGATATATGGAAAGATTTATATGATGTCCATTGGCCTCCTTAAGGCATGAGAGATGATAAAAATTGGGTGCCTCAACCCCAATGAGAAACTCCAATCTCCAGGGAATCATCCAAACGAAGTGAGCCATCCTTGGTAGCTCATAGAAACAATCATCAATCCCCGACATATGCAATGTGTAGGGGCTGCACAGCTGAAAATGAGAGATAATTTTGTTCAACTTACGCTGTCTCTCTCCATTTATAATAATTTGGAACTGCTCATCTTGGGCTGCAATAATATAGTCCTCATGAAGCCAAAAGATACTTTGAATCTCATGATTCCACTTATTGGTTCTAGGGAGCCTTCTTGCCCAATAATTCATGCATATAGTGAATATAGTGTCATCACCATATGGGCTCCAAAAGAAACATGGACTAAGTGTCATATGACATATTGGATGGTGACAATAGCCCTTCAAGTGAGACCAGCATTGTTCTTCTTCTTGTTGTCTCCAAACATGATGTGATGAGTGGCCATCCAACCACTTGCTTGCTTCCATAAGCTTCTCATAAGCTTGAAAATAGTATAGGACATTAGGCGTTGGCTTAATATGAGTCAAGAAAAGCATATCTTGTCCAAGGTCCTCCATAAAGTGGTCATTCCCATCACTGAATGTAGTCCCAATAGGACCATGAAATCGAAAGAGAGGTTTGCTCTCTTGTGGAGAAATGTGCTGAAAATGCATGGTAAAGGAATGCACATACATTGTTAGTTGTTAAATAAGAATCAAAACACAATATTTACCATATATTGTATACAAGTTGGTGAAGAGGTCCATATATGAGCATTCCTATCTCTCCATCAAAAGGGGAAGTGATTGAAACAGCCTTGCAAGGTGGTTGCTCTCCTCCTCATACATAAAAAAACTACATATCTCCTGATATGTTGGTGCACATCTTCTTTGAGATCCTCCCAATAGAATCCCTCCATGATGGTGTGATAAGACTTAATGAAGTCTATATCTCCTGAAGAGAGCGTCTCATATGCTGCATGTAGAATTCCCTTCTTGAGCTTGGAGTCTCTAGTCAGGTAGATCTGATCATGGAAATAAATGACTCCATCAACCACTCTATACCTCCCATCTATCACTTTCCCATCAAGAACCTTACATTTGAAGAGTTTCTTGAAATATTCCACCAATAATTGGGACTCCCAATATGGATCTAGGCTTCCCAATAGTGACAACACTCTTTGAATCTGAAATGAAGCACCTATCACATCACAACTCTCCTCTTTGACATGCTCAATGCAAAAACCACATGTTGGAGTGTTGTTACTCCACTTTTACGGCCTCCCTTGCAGCTGATCTTTCCCAAGACAAGATTGAAGTACATGGAGGTAAACCTCCTCTTGGAAGGCATTTCCCATCCAAAACTTCCATAGTTTCTCCAATGCATGCAAGAGTGTTAATAACCTCTTCTCATATTCAGAAATATTACTCATGTGTGAAAGTATCATTTGTTCCTCCAAGGCTATGGATTAGCCCTTTGACACCATGCTCATGTCATCATATATTTATAAATCACCAAATTTCAGCGCAAATAGCTGAGTAGGAGATGGAAATGTCCATATCAAAAAATTGCTCACCTTTCATTTGAACCCATCAAAGGTTCTCTGCACTGTGCTAGCTCCTCCCAAGGCTCCTTCCTTAGCAAAATATATCAATTCTACACCATGTTTAGAGAAATTTTTATTCATCTTCCAATCATGGGGTCTTGCTGGTGGAATTCCTCCATGTAATGAAACATGAAGGCCTAGAACAGGCTGTATATGTGAGTGGACTAATTTGTCCTTGCCCTCACTGCACAAATCTTCTTGCCTCCCATGTGCATCAATATTTTGAAATAGAGAGGGGTGTGTGCTCCTAATCATATGATGTTGGACCTCCCCATTATCTTCTTCTATCTTCAAGATCTCACAATATGTCAATGATGGCACATGCTGCTCATGGACTGTGCCCTGATCTCCACATGTGAGATTCTTTGGAACTCCTTGCAAGGGTGCAAGAATTTCTCTCTTTGGAGAAAATGCTCCATCTTCTTCTTCATGAGGTAGTAGATCTTCTCCTTCTATGACAACGTTGTTACCTTTTATCTTCTCTTCCCCTTCATCATGAATGGATGTTGTCTCATCATCATTAAGAGGTTCTTTGTTTAGTTCCTCTTTTGAAAAAGAGATCTCCATGTCTTCCCTTTGAGAAGAGAGCTCTTTCTGAAGTGGGGATCTTGCCTCTAGTAAGGTTTTCTGCAAGTTTTTAATCCCCTCAATAGTTTTCTGAAATGGAGTTGGATTTATAGATCATTCCAACTCATGCAAGGGTTTTGTTTGTGTATGCTTGGCTAGCTTAACCAAGAAAGTTTCAGAAGGTTTTTCATTAAATATTTTTACTAACCTCCTAGTGAACCTTGCATAAGTAGATATATTTGCATATTTTAATGAAGAATATTCATAAAACCACCAAGCATAAGTCTTTCCTTCAAGGTGAAACACTACTACTCTAATGGCTTCATCTTTTGAAACTTGGTGTTGCAGAAAATAGGTGTCTAGGTCCTCCACCCAAGCCCTAGCTGAACATTTAGGTGACCCATCAAAAGTAGATAGGAAGAATCTACCCACATCATGCTTCTTGCACCTTGTGCTTTTATCATCGTAGCTAGGTCTTATATCCTCCTTGATCTTGCAAAATCCTTGGAAGTTTAGATGATCTCTAAATCTCTGAGTTTGAGATTCATATTCTTGAACATAGTCACCAAGAGTCTCCTCCATCTCTCATAATATGAACCTAGGCATAACATCACGTTGTAGATCTGATGGTGTAGCTAAATTCTCACACCCATAATGTGAAAATATGGAGCTTCCATCATCTATAAGCCCTCTTGGAGAATCTCTACATCTCTCCATTCTCATCTCTTTGATGTCTCCGCTAATGCACTGCATAGTTTGAAGAAGAAGTTTTGAGAAATCCTTCCTTCCTGATAGTGAAATTTTTCCTTCATCTCTTCTGCAGATCTTCTCCTTCCTATGAGAAGCCTCTTTAGATAACATAATGGCTGAAGTACATAGGCTGAGCCAAGATTATGCTCTGATACCATTGTAATATTCCCAAATGGTAAAAGTAGGAATAGAGTGCATAAAACTGGAAATATACAGAAATATAATAGATCAAAGCATGAGACAATATTAGATTGATTCCATTATGAATATAACAACAAAACAGGTACAAGGTCTTGAGGAAAATATCACTCAAGTTGGGCAAACAAGCCTCTCATGAAAGCCTACACCTAGATCTAAAATGTTGTTAATACATGAAATACAAGAATGCAGAAAACTACGCTATCTAAGAGAGAATAACAACTCAAAGATATAAAAATATATTTCTTCTGATATAATGCTCCAAAAATGCTAAGGCTAGAGATCCATGCTCCAAAAAATAATTCCGGGACAACCCAGAAAATTTTTCGGAAATACACACTATACCAAATATATCAGATTTGGCCGTAGGGATGAATAATCTCTGCAACTGAATCACTGATGGGAGATGGCTGATCTGATATACAATATGGCTGATCCTCCTCCAAAAAATCCCCTAGAATAAGTGATGATCCCCACACAAGAAACCCAAACACTCCAAATAGGGCTATAAACCCACTACTATAGTTTCTCTCTAAAATAACATAATCCTTGCAGGAAACTTCGCTGTAGCTAATGACTGCTACTTGACCTGGTGCAAAAATATGTAATGATGAGAACTTCCTCACAAGCTTCTCTCCTCCACTACTACACCCCTGCAATACAACCCAACTCTAAACAGAACTGTGTTGTACATGAGACTGAAGCTTGGCCAAATTCCTGAATGTGAAAGTATAGTGCAAGACTCCTCCAAGAGCTTCTCAATGGAGGAAGTGGGATTCCTGATCAAGAATGCCCTGTTCTAAAAAACACATGAAATATTAGCTAAACAATTGAAGAAAGATATACGTCTAAACAGACGATATATAAAAATATCATGTACATCCAGATGAATGATATGGCTGCCATCCTCTTCCTTTTATAAGATATGAGCTTCCAAATCCTAAGCCCCATCCATTAATGACACTACTTCCATGCAATGTGTGTCCATCTAAAACTACGTTTTACCTCCATTAATGTCCACTCCTCCATGACATCACTATTGATTTGGTCAAAGTTGACCTATTCCACATGTTCTACACCCTGTTCACACCTTAAGGTGCTTTATTGAGCCAGAAAGATGATCCACTTTCACATGAGAAGTGGTTTTATTATTCATAAAGAGATTTATGGGTCTCCCTACCCACTTATTCACCTATCTAAGTGACAAAACAAAATTTAATATTCCAATTAGTTGTAAACTAATTTAGGAATATTATAATAGTCCCTTATTGTTTTTAATGGTGCCCCCTTATTGTTATTGTTGTACCCCTATAGTTTCCATATTTTTATTATTGTGCCCCATAAAATCCCACTATTTTTATTATTATGCCCTTACATTATTATTGTTGGGTTGGCTAGGATTATATTGTGACCCCATGGACTCCTATAGATAGAAAGGAGGTTTTGTCATTTGTATGATCCAAGTATTATTAATTTATGTGATGTAAAGGAGGTGTCCCCCTTGAAGAAGTTGATTTCTAAACCGATGATCTCTCTTTTCTTCGATTTTGTGAGTTGGTTTCATAACATTTGGTATTAGAGCTTTGGATTCTAGGGTTTCCCTAGTTCAAACATGCCATTGTGGAATTTTCACTATAATTTATTTTCTACGAAGGTTCAGAAGTTATAAAAAAAACCCATTTGCACTAAAATCCTGAGGAAATTATTATACAAATTGTAGATCTTGGTTCACAATATTTACAGAGATATAATTTGTGGATGTCAGGGTTTTTGCAGTCTCTCAAATTTCATCTCAAATGGGTGACCTTGGGAAAATCATCATAACTCTCTCTAAGCATCGGATTTGAATTCTATAAAAAGTGACCAAAATTGCATGGAATATATTTTTATGTGTATCGATTGCAGAGATGAAGGAGGAAATAGTGACACATGGCATGTCATATGAGTTCACTCTACTGAATCATACCATAATTAGGCCATTGTGGGAGATTGGACATAACTTTTCCTTGAATAATCTAAATCAGGTAATTCCTATGGCATTTGAAATAAGACTCAAAGTTCTACTATAGGAATGAATATGAAATATTGGGAATCGAAAACTACATAGATACATCAGTTTCAATATTAAGCACCTCAAAAGCAAGAAAAATGTGTGTATTTTTTTTAAATTACATAAGTCTTTTTTTTTTTAAAGTTTGAAGTAATTCCAAGGGAATATTGAAGCATAGATATCAGTATTCAGTTCTAAAATTCCTCCTAAAAATAATTCTATGAGGGTCCCGTGATTTGACAGATTGACAAGACAAATGACAGGGTAACATCAAGCCAACTTTGGAGCCCAAGGACCTAGTCTTCCTGGACTCAGAGAGGGCTCTCTCTATTTGTGCAAAGGATGTAAACTTGTTTGCTTTCTATGTTTCTAATTTTAGGCTAGTTGTTAAGTGTGTTTTGGTTTGTTTTAGGTTTTTGAGGGAAGAACTGATCAAAAGATAAATAGATAACAAGATATCAGATCAATTGGGCTAAAGGGTCAATAAGGTCGAGACAGCCTCAAAGGGTGGAGAAGGTATATTGCAGGGCCGATTTGGTCGAGGTAAAATGGATTCTTTTAGGTGAAATGAAATGGGATGGACACTAAGTTTGTGAAATACAAAGAGATTTTAAACATAAATAGTTAATCAGCAAGAATTCATAAGTTAGGTCTAACCATTGGCCTTTATGAATGAAACTGAAACTAATAAATGCATAAAATAAACATTCCAGTGATGCATGGAAGTATAAGACCCTCCAACTTTAGGAAATCACCTTCAAATTTTTGGGAAAACAAATAAGATGGAAAAACAACTCAATTTACGAAGAGGGAACTCCTACACATCATATTTTGAGCTATTGGGAACTTTGAAAACAAAATGAAAAGTTTTAGGCAAAGGGCAAGATCGAAACAAGACCTCCTTGGTTCAAACTAAGACAATCAATAATTCAAAGGGAGTTTTCAGAGATCGAGATTTGAATAGCCATGAGTAAGCAGGGCGTACCATGAATCATACTTAGCATGCATAACAACCATAAATGAAACAAGAAACAAGTTCTTTAGTGATCAAAGAGCACTTAAAAATTCTTTGATATGACTACGAAGGAAGAAAAACATAGAAGTTGTAATAAAATTAGGAAACTTGAGGTGCCTCTATGGGAATGTCTCAAATCTATTCTTTACTAACCTAAAACAAGAAAGAAACATGGAAACATGTATGATAAACTAATGGAAACATACAGATAGGAACACTATACCATTTACTAAGCTAAGGAATCCAACAAACAGTCCTCTTCCACCATCCAAGACAAACAAGAAATCTTCCACATCATGAGACAAAGTGTTTCTTCCAAGCTTGTAATATCATGTATTTCTCTATATCATCAATTTCGGCCTTGTTTACAATGAGATCACTTATAATAAATAGGCCAAAGAGAAGGAAAACCTCCTAGAGCAACTAGCAATCCCATTGGCCCATTACAAACATCTGATTTTGTCCTTAAGGCTTTGCAAAGCCCAAGGCACAAAATATCTATGAAACTATCTTCAAAATGATGAAAAAGGAAATTAAATTGACTTTTCCCAACTGAAATTGGCCAAAAATGGCTAAACGCACATTTGGAAAAGCCACTTCAGAAAACTGCATTTTTCACCAAAACGCTTCAGAAATATAGCAGCAGAAACTTCCCTGTCTTCTGGGCAGCATTTGAAGGACCTCCCGATGTCAAAACGAGGCCCGGGATAGCTCGTTGGAAAGCCCTGGATGTCTAGTTTCTAAAAATATTTTTTTTTACCCAAAATGATCACTAGACGCCTATGAAAAACGGACCTTTGTGGAAAAACCCAGAAATTAGCCCTTGCTGATATGCGAGGCAGAGTGTTGAAAAAGTGACTGTTTTTCGCCTCTTTGGGGGACCAAAACATCTTCAATTGATCTGAAATTTGTTGAGTAGATCCCCCTAAATTTAATTTATCCAAAAATACCACTCTCAATAGCTGAGGATTCCCCAAACAAAAATGGCGATGCCCACAAATTTCTGCAATTAGGCACAAAAATGTCAAAAAACAAAAACTTGTCGAAATTTGCCCAATTTTAGTGAGCAAGCTCCTCATGGGTTTTCAGAAGCATGTTTAGAAGTGGAGGCCAAAATTTCAAGCCCTGATTTGCCTTTCTTCACTTTTTGTACCAAGCGCGTCTTTCAGGCTGCTTTGAGCTTTTCTTGTGTAACCTTCAATTTCCTTTGGGCAAAATGGTTTAGCTTTTTATAGTGCCCGATCATTTTATTTTGAAGGCTTAAGTCTCTGTTAGCTCTTTCTAACATATCCTACAAGTGTTTATTTTCCCTTTCAAGCCATGCTTCTCTATTATCTTCTATTTCTTGGGAAAGTAAAGAAGTAAGAGAAAATGATCGGACGAAGGCTGCCTCTTCTTCTTTTTGCTTCTCCAAAGCCCTTTTGAGACCCATAGTCCTAGGCCTCTTTCTCCTTGGTTTTTCTTCCTGTTCAGTGTCATTGAATTCACCCATAAGCTCATCAAGCTTGTCTTGCACTTTGAAGGCCTCCATTTGATATTTGAAGACCCGAGCCTCATAAAATGCCATGTGGACATTCATTTGTTTGTTTTGTGTCTGCAGAATATGTATGAGGTCCTTTGACCTCTCTAGATCAGCTCTTAGGTCACGAATTTGTTCTTCTCTATTTCGCAAGAGGGCTTCAAGGATTCTAGCCTCATTGTCACTGTCATCACTGTTTATCTGAATTAGATCAAACTCCCTTTCTTTCTCATGGCTACTTTACTCCTTCTCTTTTCCCTTGCCTTGGGTGGGCTTCTTGGTTTTTCTCTTCTTTGGTATTTCAACAATGGGTTGCTTGGGAAAGTTACCTTTGCTTCGGAGTGCTCTAGTAACATTGGGACTTACAAATTGAGCCACTTTCTTTCTTGATGTTCGGGGCTTTGTTACCTTTGGAGAAGAAAGCATGGCCCCTTTCCTAGAAGAGGCAGCTAGCACATGCTCTATTTGGTCTTTACCCTTACTGCTCCCATCATCATCTTTGTCACTATTTTCCTCCTTTTGAAGGCTACCTTGTTGGTCTTTATCACTGCTATTCTCATGGTCACTGCTTTGGCCCTTTTGTTCTATGTTGCCTTCTTTAGAATTCTCACTGCTGGGATTTGTTTGTCATCATCCTTGCTGGCTGGTGGGCTTTCCTGTTTTTCATCATAAGTGTCGCTTTGAGGACTGTCTTGACCCTCCTCATAAGTGCCTCAGCTGTCACCTTGTATGTCTCCTTGAGGGCTGCCTTGTTCACTTTTGTCCCTGCTTTCTTCAGGAATGTTAGGCTATGTATCCTCACTGTTTTATGCCTCATAACCATCATGCTCACTATTGTGTGGGCTGCCAATAGTTTCCTCTTTGTGATTGCTATGTTTTGCATCAATTTGTTCCATCTCTTCATCATTTCTTTCTTCATCCTCAATATCCTATTTGGATTCTTCATTTTGTCCTTCATCATCACTTGTTTGCCCTCTTTCACTGTGCTCTTCTTGATCACTATTTTGCTCTCTTTCACTGTTCTCTTCTTCACTTTCAATTATAGGAGATTTTTTTTTCTTAGGAGTGGATTTAATAGAAGAAGGAGAAACATGATGAGTGGATGGTGAGCGAGGCACATGAGATGAAGCAGTGGCAAAGTTGGGATGTGAAATGAAAGAGTCCTAAGAAACTCCCTTTTTCTCAAGTTGATGGAGGATGATGATATTGATCAGGGAATGATGAAATAGGTAAGATTTTTGTTGAGAGGAAGGCTTCTTTTGAATAGTAGAAGCCATCTTGTCAATTCTTCTATAGAAGAAAAAAGGTAGGTTTAGCAATTGAGTTCTTGTGAAGTGCATGAGTAGCCTGATATGATATGCATAAACCTGGGAAAACCTCCCTTCACATGTGAAATACTTTATGATTATTTTCATGAGAGGAGCATAGTTGGTCAACAAGTAGGAAAAAGGAAAAATAGTTGGGCATGCATCCCGACGCTTTGGTTTCAAGAAGGGTTTGTATTGATTTAAATCTAGGTAGGTTTGTTTAAACCATTTTTCTCCGATATATGGAATTTTGGTAGCTCTGGAGATAGCTCTAGGAGAGAGCTTGAAGTCTAAACCTACTAGATGAACATGCTTCCCTTACAGCCTTAAAGCAAATAAATGTGTCACAGGAAGATGAATTTTTACTTCTTGAACCTTGTAACAAAATTCTAAGCATCCTACTTCATGAAAGTTAAAGAGCACTGAAGGGGATGCATTCACTTCCTGAGTTGAAAAAGACTCATACCTTTTGTGAGGACCACTCCTGCTATCTTTCTTAGGAGGCATTTTGTTTTCTAAGATCCTTTGCTGACTCACCAAGGTAAACTGTCTAAGTGATCACTGAGATAAATCTTCAATCAATGTCTTTACTTATTAAGAAACTAGTTTGTCCTTAGTTAGCGAACAAGTTTTTTTATGGCTTGACTCTTTTGGGTTTGACAATATGGAAATGCTTCTCCCTTAATTATTTGTTTACGTAGTTTTGTAAGAAAAAGGTCTTACACGGCTCATGTCTCCTTTAAATATCTGTTGTTTTAAGTGTTAGGGTTAAAACATAGTATGCCTTTAAAAATGCTGTGTTCTGTTTTGAATAAAACTGCCCTTCTGTGGATGATTGTTATTTCTCTAAAACAAAGACATCCCCCTGGTCACTGAGTAATAGGCCTTTCAAACAAAACTCTACCTCCTTTAATGATCACTGCTATTTCTTTTCTCTGACTTTAGGAAACAAGTCTTAGCAATTTCACCTCTTCAGTACTGTATTTGAGTAAAGAGGTTTTATACAAGGTTTGTTTGTAGATTTTGGAGGCAAATGTCTTTTGGTTTTGACACAGTCTCTCCATCTTCAATCTCTGTTTTTGAATCAGTTAACACAACCTCTTTCAAACTGGTAACAAGATCTCCTACAAACTCTGTTTTGTGTTTATGGAGACTGCACACATTCTTCACTATTTCACAGCCCAAAAAAAACCTTTCTTTTGACTAGAAAACCCTCTATTCAAACTCTGTTTCTCTCATTTGGATGAATTAAGAAAGTTTACTCTTGCAAACCAAAAGTTTTCCTTTCTATTATTCAAAACAACAAGGGCTTTCTTTTATCATTTTTTCTCTTTGAATGTTATCATTAAACCCTCCTCTAGACTAAAAAATTGGATAAAAGATAGAGGAATACCTTTGGATCAACCATATTTGATGTTCTCTTTTTAGTATCGACCCAGTGATTCAAAGCTTGTTCAACTCGGAGATGAGTGCACGTTGAATTCAGAATGGGTCGTGCAGAAAGGTTGTCGAGTTGGCCTCGACGCTGGGCATAGGCGTGCCACACAACGCTACAGGCGCACCGCTCACTTTGTAAAAATTCACTGAGTCTTCCTATAGGCGTGCCGTGCGTGCATATAGGTGTTCCGCACTTCTTCAAACCTGAAAATTTCTCAACAATGCTCGAAAATTGCTTCTTTTCCTTGACTTGGGTTTTGCAAAGTGATGAATGGACCACGTTAGAGCTTTTTTACACTTGAAAATCCCAAGTTTCTTTCTCTTTGATTAAAAAGACAAAACTTCCTTTTTTCTTTTGAAAGAAACTTTAAAAATATACTTTGTTCCCTTTAAACTCTGTCTCTTACCACTTGATGGGTATATTTCTAATGAAGGTAAAAAATGTTTTATACCACCTTTTAATCTTCTGAATGAAATGATTTACTGTTTAAATCTTTGAGGAGCTAACCTTATGTTTCTCCATGAAGGAAAACACTTTCATACTTTTTCTCACAAAAGGTAGCATTGAAAGAAGCACTCTCTTTGTCAACAACCTTACCATTAGGGCAATAATCTTGTGGATATATAAGATCCTTCCATTTTAATATAAGAAGTAGGATACCTAAATTGAAGTGCAAGCCCTGACATAGTCCCAGACCTTTCAACAGTTTCTCTCCAAGCATATTATCTACTTCTTCTAGGGATATCATTGCTTTCAATATTGTATCACTTTGAAAACACCATAAAGACCGATCATCTGAAAGAGACTCATAGAAACAATGCTATGGTAGCCCTTTTGAAAACACCATATATCCATTGTTTTTTGAAGTAAGGAGGCCTCCTTTAAAACAACATTTTCCCCACTGCTATTCATCAAGTAGGTGACCCCTAAAACCACTAATGTAACTTCTGAAAATTATGTCTCTTTCTTATCCTTACTATCTATTTGTACGCATAAGCATAAGTTTGCTTTTAGAAATCAAACTTGGTCTATTCTCTTTGGCCTTTCATATGAGGTTGTTTCTAGCCAAAATTGTACCCTTAGATTTAGTTTGAAGGAGATCTTTATAAACAAAACAATGGAGGTCCTTTGACATCATGATGTTACTGCTTAATTGATGATGAAACACAGGCTTTCAAACTCTAAACTTTCATTTGCTCCACTGATTTTCACCCTTGTCTTTCAAATAGAGAACTTACTTAAACACCACTGGAAACACTGCTGATGTATCCTTTGTTTCATTCCTGGGAAGGAGGTGAACTATAATTTCTGAAGTTACTTAAAACATCTTAACCCTCTACTTTTAAATGAAGGAGGTTATCACCATGCTTTCAACCATCAGCTCTTTTAAAGGAGGAGGTTTTCACTATAGATAGGACATTTCATCTATTTCAAAAATGTATTACCTTTCTGCAAATCATATGTCTCTACTTGGTATCATGTCAAATAGGCAATAATTTGCTCTATGAGATGTGTTCTGAGATATGTATTCTTTGTAAAAGATACTTGGTAACCCTTAGAACATAAATCATATGACTTGTGTTTGTAGAGTAGTTGCTTGCTAGACATAGTTGTCTGACTTCCCTTGACTGTGTTTGCAGAAGCAGGTTGAAATTTCCTTTTTGAGGAGAAGTTGAAAACACTGCTCATTAGCATAACATCAGCCCTTTGCATTCATATGACTTGGAGGCTGATCTCTGTTCCTTTAGGCAACTTTGGCTTTCAAACTACACCCATTAGTAGCCCTTCACTTATTGTATTTCATTTGTTTTACTGATGGCGAAATAAATCATCATGAATGACCCTTTTGGCCTTGTTCTCTTGCTCTTTTGCACATTGATCATTATTGCAATCACACCCCTGCAGAGATGTAAAAACATATGACTTTGAAACTTGGAGAGCTTCATTGGTGTCTTAAGGAGACTACGCCTGAGCAAAGCATATTTCATCAAATAGTGAACAACCTTATCTTTTCATGATCTAAATCTTTGTAAATTTCTTCTAACATGAGACACAGTAACCTCTTAGTGGTGTGTGACCTATGGATGAGACAAGACTTGTTTTGCAATTTAGAAACTAATTTAGGGCTGAATGGTACTGAACAGAGGCTTTTGGCTCAGGATGTTTTTGCCAAGGAAAGGACTCACTAACACACCAATATCTAACTTAGGGGTGATCTTGACATATTCTGAGTGTTTTCTTTGGTATGATTAGATCTTCAAATGACAGATAACCAAGGATAGGGTTGCAGACACTTTGTCAATAGTTGATTAATTAATGGCTTGAGGAATAAGGGTGAATGACAGTAGATAACTTTAAGCTATGATAGCTATGGACAAGATTATTTTGCTGAAACTAGATAGGACTTGGAAAATAGGTTTTTTCTCATCATAGGCTGACAAGAAGGGGTAGGAGGAAAAAAATTGTTTTGGGGTGTTTTCTAGATGACATATTTGACAATTTGGAGATCAACTTATAGAAAACTCAGCTAAGAAAACTAGTCATCAATAACAGGTAAAAATACTGATGACTAACAGTGGCTCCATTTGGGGAGGGAAGCTCCTTTCAGGAGGTGTCCAGAATTTTAGATCTCTGGCTTTTGAAGACCAGTGCCTTATCCATTGGTGCAAATTTCTTTCTTTCTTCATGCTATTTCTGAAAATTGACAACATGATTAGAATCAAATTCATCTCTACCTACCTAGCTATATTTCCTAACATTTTTTCTTCCTTTAGGTGCATTTGGATTAGAAACCCTTTGACATGATATTTTTGAAAAAGACACTCTCTAATTCTACACTTATATCCACCGCGAGTTCAGATTAAACTGTTGAACTCCTTTGTTTCTCTACCTATGCTAGATCGACTGTCAAGATTAAGCTATTTGACAGGATTTTATTCACTAAACTAAAACATGAAATTGAAAAATGACCAAATCAAGATTAGACAGTCTGATGTGTCTTGTATTTGTGGCATAAAAGACAAGCTACACACAAATATTATTTTGCATGAAAACAAGATTTTTAGAAAAATCAGGGCTAGGATACATAGTTTGTTTTTCATCCTTGTTTTCCTCTTTGGTTCTGTTTTGAGTGTGTGGAACCAGTATCTTTTCCTAATCTACTTTCTTTGACAAGTCAAGCTTACACATTTTGAATATCACTTCTTTCACTAACTTATCAGCAATAAATTTAAAACATGTCCAGTTATGATTAGGCTAGATAACTGAACAAGATAAATTTTGAGCACTAGTAGTGGTATTTTGACTTGCGCACTTTCAGAATGACTATTTTTTGAACATGGGGCCTTTCTGCTGTTTCTCAAGCTGCCCTATTTTCTACTTTTCTATTTTTTTGTATTTTCTATTTTGGATTCATTTCTTCAAACAATATAGAACTAAAAATATGCTCACAAGGCTAAGCTTATTTTCCACACCTATCTATCTATCTTAATCTAACCTATACATAATATACATTCATTTAGTGAAATCTCTTTTCCAACAAAGCCAATCAAGCAGATGATTCCATGAGGGATTTAGTTTCAGCTTTTTTAGAGTGCTGAAGAAATGAAAAGGCCACTTCCACTTTGCTTGTTTTTGAATAGTAGTGCCTAAAATTTTTCTCACTCTTTGCAACAGACTGTTCTGGGAAGAACACACTACTCCTTCAGATTTCTCAACGAAAACAACAAATGGATCTTGGAATAATGCCTGATCTAGAGGATTTAATATATAGGCTTCATTTAGGACTACTCTTTCTTCCACTTGGCTATATTTGGGACTCTCTTGGTAAAACAACTCTCCCCCTTGCTCATGATCACTTCAACTGTTAGACTCATCATATATTGTAGTGTAGTCTTCTTTCTAAGCTGATGTGTTCTGATTAAGTGGACTAAAAACTATGTGAATGTCATCATGTTGATGAGTAGGGATACACTTTGGCAGTAAGTCCTCTTGAATGGATAGTGTGACAACTCTCATGTGTTTATCAACCTCTATTTCTTCATATGCAATTTTTAACTTAATGGAACTTGGTGGCTGCAAATCTGGAGTTAAGGAGGATTTCATGTCCAAAATGATTTTCTCATCCATTACAGGAGAAGGCTTCTTATTGATAACTTGCTCAAGAATCTCATCATCTTCCTCAACCTCATCATCAAAGCTGAAAGACTGGTGATTTCCAATTATGTGAATGTTATTTCTGATGGACTGAAGTGAAGTAAAGCAAAGAGTCAGAGACTCTTCACTTACTTCTAAATTCTGAAAGCTTTCCTTATTAGTGTCATAGGTGGCATGAATTTTCTGATTACTATTCTCAATCTGATGATAGTGAACCTTATCCCACAAATCAACTGCTGATGTATCTGCAAGGTTATCTTCTATTTGAATATCATAATCATCAATATATTGATCAAACCTTGGAGAATCATTAATATAAGTAATTTCACCAGCCATACATATTGGACTATCAAATTGTTTCTCTTCAAATTGATTTACAACTATTTTTCTGCTATGCGATAGTTAAAATCAGGAGGAAAATCAAGAGAGGCTAATTGTGTGTTTATGAGTTGATCTATCTCTTTTTCATTTAAAAAAGGAGGCATTTTTATCTCTCTTTGGATATAACTACAATAATCCTCATTCTCTTGGGAAAACTGATTTGGAGGATGAATGTCTTTTTGGGCTTCACTTATGAGAGATGATGAATTATCACTTGTGCCTTTAGAGAGATCCTATGGGTTCTCTTTCATTTCTTGCTTATTTTCATCTTCAACCAATTCTTTGTGATGTTGAGGATAGTTAGCATGTAATTCATGAGTTGCTTTTGATAGATTTTCAGGAGACCAATTTTCTCGTATGAACTCAAATGACTCCCAGCATAAAGGTAGAGATCCTATAGGTTTTGATTTATCTTCTATTTCAGATTTGAATTCATCCTCAATCAACATTTCTTGATGTTTGGGATAATAAACATGGGATTCATGAGTTTCCTCTGATAGATTCTTAGGAGGCCAATTTGCTTGTATGAACTCAAATTACTCCCAGCATAAAGGTAGAGATCCTACAAGTTTAGATTTGTCTTCTATTTCAGATTTGAATTCATCTTCAATCAACTCTTCTTGATTTATGTGAGAGTTAACTTGAGTAGGGGTTTCCTGAATGCCTGTTAAGAGATATTTAGGATGAAAATTTCCTTTCAAAATATGGAATTATTTAAAGCATAAGGGTAAAGAATCTAAAGGTTTTGATTCTTCTTCCATTTTAGAATCTATGATTTCAAGATGGCTGATAGTTTCTTTAGAGCATTCCTCTATGTTTTTATTTGCAACATTCTCATTAGGCACATTTTTTTTGTTACTCTTGTCTTGTAATAGTTGAGTGTGTTCATCCTGAGGAAGAAGTGTAGGTTGGTTTGAATAAGAAGTGTTAACCTTAACTTTGTGTCTTTCTCTTTTCCTGTAAAGTAGAGGCATCAGTTTGCTGAACATATATACAAATTTTTCCAACTTTTTTATTGTGTTCTCGCTTGGATCCATCTTGGTTTACCAGAAAGAGTTACTATGTCCTTTCAACCAATCTAAAGTTCTCTACCAATGGAGTATTTTGGTCTATTGAGGGTTGTGGAGTCGCCAGGTGGAATATTTGAACTTTGCTATCTACCATCAGAATGATTGGGATTTCTCAATGCATTATAGGAGAGTTTATAAGGACTAGTGGAGTAATAGGCCTATTGGAGGCTAGTGGAGTCTCCAGGTGGATGTTTTTAGTTTTTTTAAAGATATGTGTATGGTCCACCACCAATACGGATAAAAAGCCAATCTAGGGATTTTTTTGGGGTTTTCTGAGTTTTTATATGCAGCCTAGTTTGTAGGAGTATTATAAAACTAATTCATCATTTTGCTAGGATGGTGAAACAATAAGATTCTACTCTAAATTATTTCTTAGGCTGTTGATCTAATTATAAATTGAAGGAATAATGAGTTTACAAGATTTTTCTAGACTGTTATACACTCAATAGGTCCCATCGTGATCGCCATTAAGCATGAGTGGTGGGATAAGTCCACAAGATAGTATTCTCAAAGGTCGCTGAAGGTTTAGGGAAACTAAGTTTGTTTATCACTCAGAGTCCCACCATGATTGCCATTATGTTAGTGTGGCGATGAGGTGGTTCAATAGTATAGTTCATTTTAGTTCAAAAAGGGGCTTTCCGTGAGTCTTGAAAGGTATTCAGATTAAAATGAACACAGAAAAGTCCCACCGTGATTTCCATTATGTTAGGGTTCTGTGATTTGGCAGATTGGCAAGCTAAATGATAGGGTAACATCAAACCAACTTTGGAGCCCAAGGACCTAGCCTTCCTGGACTCAGATAGGGCTCTCTCTATTTGTGCAAAGGATGTGAACTTGTTTGCTTTCTATGTTTCTGATTTTAGGCTAGTTGTTAAGTGTGTTTTGGTTTTTTTTAACTTTTTGAGGGAAGAACTGATCAAAAGATAAATAGATAAAAAGATATCAGATCAACTAGGCTATGGGGTCAATAAGGTCAAGACTGCCTCAAGGGTGGAGAAATTATATTGCAGGGCCGATTTGGTCGAGGTAAAATGGATTATTTTAGGGGAAAAGAAATGGGATGGACACTAATTTTGTGAAATACAAAGAGATTTTAAACATAAATAGTTAATCAGAAAGCATTCATAAATTAGGGTTAACCATTGGTCTCTATGAATGAAACTTAAACAAATAAATGCATAAAATAAACATTCCAGTGATGCATGGAAGTATAAGACCCTCCAACTTTAGGAAATCATCTTCAAATTTTTGGGAAAACAAATAAGATGGAAAAAAAATCAATTTACGAAGAGGGAACTCCTACACATCATATTTTGAGCTATTGGGAACTTTGAAAATAGAATGCAAATTTTTTAGGCAAAGGGCAATATCAAAACAAGCCCTCCTTGGTTCAAACTAAGATAATCAATAATTCAAAGAGAGTTTTCAAAGATGGAGCTTTGACCAGCCATGAGTAATCAGGGCGTACTATGAATCATACTTAGCATGCATAACAACCATAAATGAAACAAGCAACAAGTTTCTTCAGTGATCAAAGAGTGGTTAAGAATTCTTTGATATGACTAAGAAGGAAGAAAAACATAAAAGTTGTAACAAAATTAGGAAACTTGAGGTGACTCCATGGGCATGTCTCAAATATATTATTTACTGACCTAAAACAAGAAAGAAACATGGAAAAATGTATGATAAACTAAGGAAAACATACAAATAGGAAAACTATACCATTTACCAAGCCAAGGAATCCAACAAATAGTCCTCTTCCACCATCCAAGACAAACAAGAAATCATCCACATCATGAGACAAAGTGTTTCTTCAAATATTGTAGTATCATGTATTGCTCTATATCATCAAGTTCAGTCTTGTTTACAATGAAATCTCCTGGAATATATAGGCCAAAATGAAGGAGAACCTCCTAGTGCCACTAGCAAGCTCATCGACCCATCACAAATATTTGATTTTGTCCTTGAGGCTTTGCAAAGCCCAAGGCACAAATTATCTATAAAAATATCCTAAAAGGCTAAAAAAGGAATTCAAATTTACTTTTCCTAATTGACAATGGCCAAAAATGGCTAAACGCACATTTAGAAACCCACTTCAGAAAACTACATTTTTCACAAAAATGCTTTAGAAATATAGCGGCAGAAAATTCCCTGTCTTGTGGGCAACTTTTGAAGGACCTACTGATGTTGAAATGAGGCCTGTGATAGCTTGTTGGAAAGCCCTGGATGTCTCGTTTCTGAAAATACTTTTTTTTCCACAAAAAAATCAATGGAAGCCTGTGAAAAACTGACCTATGTGAAAAAACCCAGAAATTATCCCTTGCTGATATGCGAGGCAGTGTGTTGAAAAAGTGACTGTTTTTTTGCCTCTTTTGGGGACCAAAACATGTTCAATTGATTTGAAATTTGGTGAGTAGATGCCCCTAAATTTAATGCATCCAAGGATACCACTTTGAACCTTTTAGGATGCTTCAAAATAAAATGGTGATGCCCATGATTTTTTGCAAAAAGCCCAAAAATGTCAAAAAACAAAAACTTGTCGAATTATGCCCAATTTTGCCGAGCATAACCATCATGGGTTTTCAGAAGAATATAGAGAAGCGGATTCCAAAATTTCAAGCTTTGATGTGCCTTTTCCTATTTTTTCGACTGGGTACCTCTTTCAAGCCACCTTGAGCTTTTTTGTGTAACCTTCAATTTCCTTCGGACAAATTGAATTAACTTTTTGTAGTGCCCGGTCATTTTCCTTTCAAGGCTTAAGTCTCTGTTAGCTCTTTCTAACTTATCCTCCAAGTGTTTATTCACCCTTTAAAACCATGCTTCTCTATTTTTTTCTATTTCTTGGGTGAATAAAGAAGTAAGAGGAAAAGATCGGAAAAGGGTTGCCTCTTCCTCTTTTTGTTTCTCCAAAGCTCTTTTGAGTCCCATAGTCCTAGACCTCTTCCTCCTTGGCTGATATTCTTCTTCTGTGTCATTGAATTCGCCCATAAGTTCTTCCCTTTGGTACTTGAAAACCTGTGCCTCATAAAATTCCATGTGGACATTCATTTGCTTGTTTTGTGTCTGCAAAAAATGTATGAGGTCCTTAGACCTCTCTAGATAAGCTCTTAGGTGATGAATTTTTTCTTCTCTATTTCGCAAGAGGGACTCAAGGATTCTAGCCTCATTTTCAATGTCATCACTGTTTATCTGAATTATATCAAAATCCCTTTTTTTCTCATGGCTAATTTCCTCGTTATTTTTTCCCTTGCCTTTGGTGGCCTTATTGGTTCTCCTTTTCTTTGGTAACTCAACAATGGCCTGCTTGGGCAACTTGCCTTTGCTTCGGAGTGCTCTAATAACATTGGAAGTTACAACTTCAACCACTTTCTTTCTTGAAGTTCGGGGCTTTGTTACCTTTGGAGAAGAAAGCATGGCCCCTTGCCTAGGAGAGGCAGCTAGCACATCCTCTATTTGGTCTTTAACTTTACTGATCCCCTCATCATCTTTGTCACTGTTTTCCTCCTTTTGAAGGCTACCTTCTTTAGAGTGCTCACTGCTTGGAGTTTTCTTGTCATCATTTTTGCTGGCTGGAGCGCTTTCTTGTTTTTCATCAAGAGTGTCTCTTTTAGGACTACCTTGACCGTCCTCATAAGTGCCTTGGATGTCTCCTTGTATGTCTCCTTGAGGGCTGCCTTGTTCACTTTTGTCCTTGCTTTCTTCATGATTGTTAGGCTCTATATCCTCACTGTTTTGTGCCTCATCATTATCATGCTCACTGCTATTTGGGATGCCAATAGTTTCATCTTTGTGACTGTTGTGTTCTTCATAAACTTGTTCCAACTCTTCATTATTGCCTTCTTTATGCTCACTGTCATGTTTGGATGATTCATTTGGTCCTTCCTCATCACTTGTTTGCCCTATTTCACTATGCTCTTATTGATCACTATTTTCCCCTTTCTCACTTTTCTCTTCTTCACTTTCAATCATAGGAGACTTTTTTTTCTTAGGAGTGGATTTGCTAGAAGAAGGAGAAACATGATGAGTGGATGGTGAGGAAGGTGCGTGAGATGAAGAAGCAGTGGCAAAGTCAGGATGGGAGATGAAAGAGTCCCAAGAAACTCCCTTTTTCTCAAGTTGATGGAGGATGACGATCTTGATAAGGGAATGATGAAAAATAAAAGCTTGATGTTGAGAGGAAGGCTTCTTTTGAACAATGGATGCCATCTTGTCAATGCTTCTATAGAGGAAAAAAGGTAGGTTTAGCAATTGAGTTATTGTGAAGTGCTTGAGTAGCCTGATATGATAAGAATAGATCCAGGAAAAGCTCCCTTCGCATGTGGAATATTTCATGATGATTTTCATGAGAGGAGCATAGCTGCTCAACAAATAGGAAAAAGGAAAAATAGATGGGCATGCATCCTGATGTTCTGGTTTCAAGAAGGGATTGTATTGATCTGAATCTAGGTAGGTTTGCTTAAACCATTTTTCTCCGATATATGAAATTTTGGTAGCTCTGGAGATAGCTCTAGGAGAGAGCTTGAAGTCTAAACCTGCTAGACGAACATGCTTCCCTTGCAGCCTTAAAGAAAATAGATGTGTCGAAGGAAGATGAATTTTCACTTCTTGAACCTTTTGACAAAATTCCAAACATCCTACTTCATGAAAGTTAAAGAGCACTGAAGGAGATGCATTCACTTCTTGAGTTGAAAAAGGCTCATACCTTTTGTGAGGACCACTCTTGTTATCTGGCTTAGGAGGCATTTTTCTTATAAGATCCTTGGCTGAATTACCCTGGTAGACTTGTTCAAGTGTTTTTGAAACAGGCTCTTAATCAAACACCTTTTACTCTTTGAAAAACTAAGTCTGTCCTTACTTAGCCCACAAGTTTGTTTAGACAAAATCAACTCTCTTTGATTTTGACAATATGAACTCCTTTCCCTCATATTACTATTTTATGTAGCTCATTTGAAACAAGAAAAAGGATCTTTGAACTTACTGTCTCTTTTGGTAACACTGTTTTAAGGGACTGATCTAAAACAAAGACTGTATCCTGTAGAGAAAAACTGCGTTCTACTTTTGAGTAAACTGCCCTCCTTGATGTTATTGTCTCTTTAGAAAAAAATACAATCTTCTTTTTACTGAGTAATAGACCTTTCAAAAAACTCTGCCTCCCCTTAAAATGGTCAACGTTTTTAATCCTTTGCGGCATGCGACAAGAATAACTCTTTGAAGAAGACAAAAAACCCTATCTTCTAACCAACATTATTCATTGATGATGTAAACAAAGTGATATTTGAAACCTTTGTTAAAATATCTCTTTAAAGTTTGCTTTGAAAAACCCTCTGAAGAAAACTTTGTTTTCTATTGGAGATTGTATAAATCCTTTGCTATTTCATAGCATAAGAAAAAACCTCTTTTTCCTTGAAAATGATGATTAAAAATCTCCTTGAACTAGAACTTCGGCTAGGAAGTGAGAAATACCTTTGGATCAATGAATTTTTGGTTCCTTTGAGCATTGGTTTAACGAGAAAGGGCATGTTGTCGGGTTGATTGGGTAGGCGTTGAACGTAGAACGTGCGCGGGGGGGGGGGGGGGTGTTGTCGGGTCGGCACAGGCCGCAGAACGCCGGCGCCGCGCGGTGCTACGGGCACGCGCGCGCTGTAAAATGCAGGTCTTCCTACGGTGTGTCACGCGTGTATACGGGCACGTCACGGCGAAATTAAGCTCATAATTTCTTCACAATTGCTCAAAATTGCCTCTTTCCTCGGCTTGGTCTTGCAAAGTAATGAATGACCAATTGGACGAGCTCTTTTGTCTTTGAACATCCCAAGTTTTCTTCACTTTGTTTTTGAAAGGAAAACTTCTCTTTTTGCTTTTGGTAAACTTTGATGTGAACTTGTGCCTTTGTTTATTTTCAAAGGGGAAAAATTGTGACAAACCATGATGTAGCCTTAAAATCATAATGCAAGCCATATGCTGTTTATGGAAATTAGGGAGGTTTTATCCTCTAACTAAAACATTGAAAAAATGTAAGTTTCTTATGCCCCTTTAAACTACATCTTACCATTTCATGGGTACATTTTAGCGGTAAAAATGTTTTATGCCACCTTTTGACCCTCTTGAATGAGATGATTTTCTATGTAAATCTTTCGGCGGTGACCTTTTTGTTTCTATATGAAGGAGGGCTTTATAAACGAGAGGAAAAAGAGACTTTTTAATACCCGAGAATGCCATCTTTTTGTTTGATACGAAATAGGTTTTCAACCTATGAACTCTTGTTGATTTATCCTTTGATTTTCAAACTTGTCTTTCAAGGCGAGAACTTACTAAAGCTGTTGAACCCTTAGTTAATTTGAGAGGGGAGTGAATACGATTTAACACATACATGGAATTTTAATACTTTTCTTTTAAATCTTATTTACACCTTCATTTCATGGTCAACTTAATATGTGAGAAATCTTATTTAACGACAACAAGTATTACTATCAAGCAGTTGTTAATGTAATAGCGGATTGAATATGAGACGTGGTAGTAAACCGAGATGATATAAACCACATCAACACATAAACATCATGCACGGGAAGACACCGAATATATTTAGAAACCCATAAAGGAGAAAACCACATCTTATTATTGTTGTGATGCAAGAGCAACTCCAACTCCCTCTCACCTTGTTTTAGGGCACCAACCTACGAGGCTCTATCCTCGGTTACGCAGCTACAACTTGCGAAGCTCCAACTCCCATCAATTTCTGCCGGTACCCAACCTACGGGAGGCTCCGACCTCGGTCGGCTGGCGAAATTTTGTCAAGCCTACAACTTGATGTGGAAGCACCAACTCCCATCTATTTCTCAGCACCAACCTACAGGAGGCTCCTACCTCAGTCAGCTACAACTGACATCTATCAAGCTACAACTTGATAGGGAAGCTCTAACTTCCTTACTCTTTCAAAAGAAAAACACTTGCTGATTTACCTTGGATATCAGCTCTGTTCTGTACCTTCTTCTCTATTTTTCATCAACTCTTATATCAGACCTACATCATCTCTGCTCAACCCCTTCTTCTTCTTTGCTCAGCTCCTCCTTCTTCATGTATTTCCTCCTCAATTATTCATACTCTGCATTCTCTATATTCACACTCTCTGACTGCTTGCAACTCTCTTATTTCCTTCAACTCTCTTCAATTCTGCTGCACACTCTCTTATTTTCTCACTCCTTTTCTTCAAAACTATTCTCCCCTTGGATATTACCCTGTTTTATACAAAAATAGCTTCATGGTTGTTTGTATTCCACTGGGAATTCGAAATGGACAGCCATGTCTCTTTTCCTTCTGCCTTCTCATCTCTTTTATCCACTCATTCAGAAAATATAACAGTAGGTGCTTATTTTAATATTACAGTGGGATATTTGCTCTCTTCCGGAGACTTGCCAATGCATCAGAACAATATAAATTTAAATAAAACATTTACATTCAAATTACAAATGAGAACTCTAGCTCACTCATTTTGTCTCTTGGCTTGTTGCGCATTTGTCTTTTCTCTGACTGTGTATTTGTCCCTTTCTCTTCTCTGTATGCCTTTCTGTTTATGGCTGCTGCGTAACTTCGGTATTTGTGTAACTGCATTTTTCATTTTTATATCAGCGCTTTATATATAAATGAATCTGCTGACTGAAATTCTAGGCCATATTCCAACGCTTTTCATGCCACGAGTGTCTTGTTGATGTGGAACATTCCGCAAGCGGAACGGACATATATCACAGTCGTATATTAATAATCGCCCTCCCGTTAAGCTGAGGCCTGTGGGTCTACAGACCACGCGGCATATTTTAATATAACTGCAACCATGTTTTATATATCTAACAGCACCCTTTTAATATAACTGCTGGGTAGTTTCAACCAACGCGTATCATATCCATGGTCCGTTTATAATACAACTCTTTAATAATGTCGCCCTCTCTTCAATGTAGTATTTTACTTAAACTCCTTTATTTTCACTTTAATGTATATGAACCCTTTCTCATGTAACTTCCGACGATATATTAATAGACCCATTTAACATAGGAAACAACCTTTCGGGCCCACTTGCCATGCTTTCCGATGCAATATGCCACTCCTCAGTGATTTCCGATTGCGATATGATCATTCCGATTGCGATTCATCTCAATCACAATCTTTAATACATTGTTCCGATGCCCTACTCCTTCTCCGATGCGATTGATCACTGTTGTGATTTCTCCGATTGCGATTAATCACAATTTCAATTTTTTGTGTGAATGTACCGATGTCTCAATGCTCCGATTGATCGCAATCACAACTTTGAGTTGCAAGTCCCGCTACTTTGTTTACCTCCGATGCGATTGGGAAGGGGTCCCACCATATAAAACTTCATTTTGTGCGCTCCATAATATATACCTTGGACCTTTGGTTATATGCTCCGGGCTTCATTGCACTCGCAAATTCTTTGTTTATTTAAGTTCCGAGACTTATCAATTGCGGTTTATAGACCCATCGGGTCCGGACTCACATCGCAATCGCAACTTTCTGTTGGTTACATGTTCCGCTGCCCTTGCGATCTCCGATTGCGATTGGGGAGGGGTCCCACTTTATATTACTTCCTTTCCATTGATCATAATGTGCTCCGCTTTAAATATATATTAATGTATATGCCTTGGACCATTGCAGAATATGAAATGCGTGGCATTTATATGTATTGTAATGGATATTATATATATATGTGTGTGTGTGTGTGTGTGTGTGTGTGTGTGTGTGTGTGTCCGCCAGCGGGTTAGGCGATTCCCGGAATAATGTTTATGAATTATGTTAAATATATAACGCCGGTTGGAGTGTGCGATTCCCGGAATTTGGTTTTGCATTATATGCGTAATGCCCGGCTTGGGGTATGATTCTCGGAATTTTATAACTGCTCTGCCTCTGCCTCTGCCTCTGCTGCTTCTGTTGCTCTGCCTCTACCTCTACTACTGAGATAATTGTTCTGCCTCTATTATATTTGCTTCCTCTGCCTTCATTTGCTTCTTTGCTGCCTCCATTGCCTGTCTCTGCTATCTCTCTGTTTCTATCTCTTCTTCTTGTCTAATGCTGCTCCTTGCTTCTTCAAATGGTCCTGTCTCTGCTTCTCTTTGCTGCCCTGCTTCTTCTTTTTGCTGCTTCTGCTACTCGACCTCTGGCTCTGCCTTTGCTGTACCTCTGTTCTTTGCCTATCTCTGCATTTGCTGCCTTCTTTGCACTACATTGCTTAAGTTCAACTCTTTTTTACATTACGCTGCCTCTGCTTCTATTCACTGTCTTTGCTTTGTCTTCTGCCTCAGTTCCTTATTTGTCTTGCTTCTTTTGCTGCCTTGCTACCTCTTCTTATGCTTTCTCTACTCCTTGGCTGATGTTTCAAGTGCTCCTCCTTTGTCATCTCCTTTGCCTTATTGTTGGTTCAGGTGCTGCTCCTTTGTGTTCCTTTGCCATCAATGACAACATTTCCAACAATCTCCCCCTTTGGCATTGATGGCAACACATCCACCGATAATCCAATGCTTCCTCCAGATATTCCTCTGTCTAGCTTCTTTTAGAAGACTTTTTCTTCTATTACCTGCTTTTCCTCCCCCTTTGACATCAATGGCAAAGGGTTGCACATTTCTCAGTGTTGATTCTGTATTTGCATTTCCTCTCTCTGCTGACTTTGTAACATGCTGCTCCAGTCTGATGTACAAGACTTGTTGAGAGAACACTTTGAGGATTATTGCTCTTGAATGTACACTACAAGTTGATACAATCCCAAGGCACTGACTCCTTTTACTTGTATAAAGCTGAAAGTGAGGATAATGACACTTCATAGAACACATTGTACTAGATTTATCTAATCAGCGATGTATAATTGGATCAAAAGTTAAAATACTGAGAAGGCTTCAAATATACTTCTGTTTCTGTCTGATATAGTGAGCTAATATATTTCCGTTGAGGAAGATTGTAGATGAAATGTGTCTTTTCCTGCAATACTCATCTGCAGTACCACACCTGTTCAAATATCATAATGATGCCAATATGTCTTTTATTTCTGTGATTCACTTGTACTGCCTATTGTTGGTGATCTTTGCTAGGCTGCTGAAAAAATATTACCCTTAATAGCTGATGGTTATTGTTCCAGAAGTGATCAATGAATCAACCAAAATTTTATCTAAGAAATCAACTCCCTTTACTGCTAAGGTATGTTCGTGATCAATCAATAACATATTTTTTTTTTAAGCTTCAACAGTCACAACTCATCCTTCATACTTTCGATACTTTAATTGTTCTATCATGATGATCTTTCACACGAATATATTCAAGTTGTTTACTTGAGATTTTAGCCAACAGGCTTCACCCAGTTTTTGAACAATCTTCAAAAAGAGGTCTTGAAGATATATGTACTAACTTCAGGAGGGCATGCAATTATATATATAGAGACAGATACTGCTTCAATGCATAATATATTCCTTCAAGTGTAAATCAGATACTGATCCTTTAGCACTGCTACGGACCTTTTCATGCTGAATGCAAATAACCTTGGGAATACTACTTTGATGCACTTTTGCCATAATCCTTTGATCCTGAGGACCTGTACCATGCTGCTGCTCCACTGATAACACTTGATATTCTGTTCGAGAGGCATGATGCTTGTACCAAGTACCAATTGATATTACTTTGATAAAATATGCAGATATTTCACTTCAATTTGCACATGAGCCCATAGTTTCTACTATTAATATTTCCATTGTTCACACCAACAGTCATCAATATCCTGAATTTGATCTTGACATCTTAACTATTTTCTTTTTCTGTCATTCTGGTTTAAAAGAATGTCACTGCATTTTCTTTTATTGGACAGCTCCAGAATCATTGCTGCTTTAAAAATCAATTCAACAGTTCTAAAATAAAGATCTTTGGGAAGGCATCTTCAATTTCTTTTCTATGAATCTGCATGGGCAGATCACTCAGAAATTTATCACTAACTTGACTGTACTCCTCCAAGGGGACTTTTCATAGATGAGTGATGTACTGATATTAATGATGACAGACACTTTTCTTACTCATTCTTCTTAATGTGAGTCATTGTCAATTCTAGCAATATGATTCACAATGTGATCATCATTTAAGGTGCTGATGTTTTCTTTCTATTACCATGGCTTCTTGTTGCCTTCTCTTCTTCCATCAATCTGTCAGCTAATTAAAAAATCAGATAATCTTCTACCTATATAGTTCTCTGTTAGAGGAATTTCCTTTCACTTCCTGATCTCATAGCTATTCTCATTTCATGGAGCTCTTCTTAGACTACTTTCATGGGGTCTATATATGAAATACTCTCCCCCTGATATGCTGCTTCATATATATAACTGGTTAGATATTTTCTTTGTTTCCTGGAGAAGCTCCCCCTGAGACTATGCTAGATTCATTATGTTATGGAGATAATAGGCTCCCCCTTTCTCTTTTATTTCCATACTTTATTGGGGTTCTTCATAATGACTGCTCTTCCTTTCGATTCATAGTTTTGATTGAACTGTTTTGATTCCATAATATGTCTTGTGTTCTTTAAAATATATGGTAGATTACAGTCCTTTGCTTTGTGGCCAAGCTTGAGGCATACATAACATCTTATTTTCCCAATGTGCCTTTGAGCTGATGTATAATATTTTGTTTCTCTTCTTGGATACATTTTACAATCAACAATTTTATGTCCAAAATTATTGCATGCATAACAGTAGCCATGGAAATGATTTGTGTACCTGGTGAAAGATTGTTCTTTCCATTTGCTTGCTTGAGGGATTCTTCTCTTTTGCTGCATCCTTTGCTGATTGGACTGGATTGTCTTTGTCTTGCAATATGCTGCATTATGTCCTTGTTTGTGGCAGGAAAAACATATGCTATTTTTTATAGGAGGGAGGAACCTCGTTTGACATCTTCCAAATTTGTTCAATACATCCTTAGGAGCATAAGAGCCTTCAGCAATTGACTGTTTCATCTTCTCATTCTCTGTTCTTTCATTTTGCTGCTTGATTCTATTTGTTTCTCTGCCACTCATGTTCTTGCTAGATTCTATTTTTGTAGGAATCTGCTGAGTTGCTTTATTATCTTTTATAGCCTTCACAAAGGTTATTTTCTTGTTATCTTCAACCTTGGACTTACTGGTTTCACCTTCATAGCCTATCCCAGCCTTTATGAGGGGTGATCTTTGAGCCTTTAGAATTTGGTCCAACTTTCCAGAGCTTTTCATTAGAGGTGTATTCATTAATAGTTCTCTTTCGGCTTTTTCTAAATTCTTTCTTAGGCCCACTACTTCTTCTTCTAATCTTTCACATTCCTGATTTTTCTCTCTCATTTGTCGCAGCAGAATTTCTTCTATTTTGTTTGCTTCTTCAAGCTGTGTCTTCAGGCTAATAATTTCTTTCTTATCTTCATACTCTTTCTCATCACAAATTTTCACCAATGTATTCAGGTCTTTGTTTTCATTCTTCAGTCTTTCTATTTCAGTCAAGGTTGTGTCTAGTTTGGCCTTTTATTCAGCTGCAATTTCTTCATGGTTCTTACTACCATTCTCACTAGCAGGTACCTCATTTGATTTAATATTTTCCTTTTGACCTGAAGTTTTCTTCTTCTTAATTGTTTTCTCCTTCTTGACACTGTTGTCCTTAGTGTCTACTCTATGCATGAAATGCAATTTATCCCAGATTTCTTTTGCAGAGGTTAAATCCATTATCAACTCAAGGTCCTTGTTATGAAGACTGTCATATATCACACATTTTGCCTTGGAATTCCTCTGTTGATCTTTCACCGTGGGAGATTCTGTGCAGTAACCATCACATACAAGCTTCCATACCTCAGGTTCATAAGCCAATAATCCTGTCTTAACCTTATCTCTCCATTCAGGAAAGTTTGTTGTATTTAACACAGGTACATTTTGATAGTCCATGACTTAACCAGATCTCCTTTAAGCTATTAGGCTTGCACCAAAGGAACCAGCTCTGATACCAATTGTTGAACTCTTAGTTAAACTGAGAGGGGGGGTGAATAAGTTTAACACATTCATGGACTTTTAAAACTTTTCTTTTAAAACTTATTTCACTTTATTAACACCTTCATTTCATGATCAACATAATGTGCGAGCAATATTTATTTATGAGCAGCAATTAATAAGCAGATTAGATAATGTACCAGCAGTCTTAATATGTTAGCAGCAAGTATTAGCAGAATAGATATATCATATCAACACATAGACATCATGCACATAGACACCAGATATACGTGGAAACCCATAAAGGGAGAAAACCACATCTTATTATTGCTGTGATGCAAAGGCAAGCTCCAACTCCCTCTCACCACTGATTTTCTGCAGGCACCAACCTACAGGAGGCTCCAACCTCAATTCTGCAAGCTACAACTTGCAAGGAAGCTCCAATTCCCATCTATTTTCTGCAGGCACCAACCTACAGGAGGCTCCTACCTCAGTCAGCTACAACTGAAATTTTATCAAGCTACAACTTGATGTGGAAGCACCAACTCCCATCTATTTTCTGCAGGCACCAACCTACAGGAGGCTCCTACCTCAGTCAGCTACAACTGACATCTATCAAGCTACAACTTGATAGGGAAGCTCCAACTTCCTTACTCTTTCAAAAGAAAAACACTTGTTGATTTACCTTGGATATCAAATCTGTTATGTACCTTCTCTTCTGCTATTCATCAGTCCTCATATCAGCCCTACATCATCTCTGCTCAGCCCCTCCTTCTTATCTGCTCAGCTCCTCCTTCTTCATGTCTTTTCTCCTCAATTCTTCATACTCTGCATTCTCTATATTCACACTCTCTGACCTCTTGTAGCTTTCTTATTTTCTTCAACTTTCTTCAATTTTGCTGCACACTCTCTCCTTTTCTAATTCTGTTTTCATCCAATCATCTCCCCTTGGATATTACCCTGTTTTATACAAAAACAGCTTCATGGCTGTTTGTATTCCACTGGGAATTCGAAATGGACGGCCATGTCTCTTTGCCTTCTGCCTTCTCATCTCTTTTATCCGCTCATTCAGAAAATATAACAGTAGGTGCTTATTTTAATATTACAGTGGGATATTTTCTCTCTTCCGGAGACTTGCCAATGCATCACAACAATATAAATTTAAATAAAACATTTACATTCAAATTACAAATGAGAACTCTAGCTCACTCATTTTGTCTCTTGGCTTGCTGTGCATTTGTCTTTTCTCTGACTGTGTCTTTGTCCCTTTCTCTTCTCTGTATGCCTTTCTGTTTATGGCTGCTGTGTAACTTTTGTATTTGTGTAACTGCATTTTTCATTTTTATATTAGCGCTTTATATATAAATGAATCTGCTGACTGTAATTTTGGGCCATATTCCAACGCTTTTCATGCCACGAGTGTCTTGTTGACGTGGAACATTCCGCAAGCGGAACGGACATATATCACAGTCGTATATTAATAATCGCCCTCCCGTTAAGCTGAGGCCCGTGGGTCTACAGACCACGCGGCATATTTTAATATAACCGCAACCATGTTTTATATATCTAACAGCACCCCTTTAATATAACTGCTGGGCAG
The DNA here is from genome assembly GCA_034641835.2 of Pinus albicaulis. Taxonomy (NCBI): domain Eukaryota; kingdom Viridiplantae; phylum Streptophyta; class Pinopsida; order Pinales; family Pinaceae; genus Pinus; species Pinus albicaulis. The sequence goes on along the minus strand of CM076582.1, from coordinate 168,887,945 downwards.
TTTCAACCAACGCATATCATATCCATGGTCCGTTTATAATACAACACTTTAATAATGTCGCCCTCTCTTCAATGTAGTATTTTACTTAAACTCATTTCTTTTCACTTTAATGTATATGAACCCTTTCTCATGTAACTTCCGGCGATATATTAATAGACTCATTTAACATAGGAAACAACCTTTCGGGCCCACTTTCCATGCTTTCCGATGCAATATGCCACTCCTCAGTGATTTCCGATTGTGATATGATCATTCCTATTGCGATTCATCGCAATCGCAATCTTTAATACATTGTTCCGATGCCCTGCTCCTTCTCCGATGCGATTGATCACTGTTGTGATTTCTCCGATTGCGATTAATCGCAATTGCAATTTTCTGTGTGAATGTACCGATGTCTCAATGCTCCGATTGATCGCAATCGCAACTTTGAGTTGCAAGTCCCGCTGTTTTGTTTACCTCCGATGCGATTGGGAAGGGGTCCCACCATATAAAACTTCGTTTTGTGCGCTCCATAATATATACCTTGGACCTTTGGTTATATGCTCCGGGCTTCATTGCACTCGCAAATTCTCTGTTTATTTAAGTTACGAGACTTATCAATTGCGGTTTATAGACCCATCGGGTCCGGACTCACATCACAATCGCAACTTTCTGTTGGTTACATGTTCCGCTGCCCTTGCGATATCCGATTGCGATTGGGGAGGGGTCCCACTTTATATTACTTCCTTTCCATTGATCATAACGTGCTTCGCTTTAAATATATATTAATGTATATGCTTTGGACCATTGCAGAATATGAAATGCGTGGAATTTATATGTATTGTGATGGATATTATATATATATATATATATATATATATATATATATATATATGTGTGTGTGTGTGTGTGTGTGTGTGTGTGTCTGCCAGCGGGTTAGGCGATTCCCGGAATAATGTTTATGAATTATGTTAAATATATAACGCCGGTTGGAGTGTGCGATTCCCAGAATTTGGTTTTGCATTATATGTGTAATGCCCGGCTTGGGGTATGATTCTCGGAATTTTATAACTTCTCTGCCTCTGCCTCTACCTCTACTGCTGAGATAATGGTTCTGCCTCTATTATATTCGCTTCCTCTGCCTTCATTTGCTTCTTTTCTGCCTCCATTGCCTGTCTCTGATATCTCTCTGTTTCTATCTCTTCTTCTTGTCTGATGTTGCTCCTTGCTTCTTCAAATGGTCCTGTCTCTGCTTCTCTTTGCTGCCCTGCTTCTTCTTTTGGCTGCTTCTGCTACTCGACCTCTGCCTCTGCCTTTGTTGTACCTATGTTCTTTGCCTATCTCTGCATTTGCTGCCTTCTTTGCACTACATTTCTTAAGTTCAACTCTTTTGTACATTATGTTGCCTCTACTTCTATTCACTGTCTCTGCTTTGTCTGTTGCCTCAGTTCCTTATTTGTCTTGCTTCTTTTGCTGCCTTGCTACCTCTTCTTATGCTTTCTCTGCTCCTTGGCTGATGTTTCAAGTGCTCCTCCTTTGTCATCTCCTTTGCCTTATTGTTGGTTCAGGTGTTGCTCCTTTGTGCTCCTTTGCCATCAATGACAACATTTCCAACAATCTTCATCAGGCCCTTCTCTAGTATCTTGTTGAATGCTTCGACTGTACCATTCACTTGCGGATGATACAGACTGATTTTATGGTGTTGTATCATGAAGCTCTCCAAGAGGGACTTAATGGTGTCATTGATGAAGTGGGTACCCTGGTCACTGGTCAAGATTTTTGGACATCCAAATCGGCTGATTATATTTTCAAATATGAACTAGCAGCAGTCTCTTTCGTGCAGTTCCTCACTAGTGTTGCTTCTGCCCAATGCGTCAGGTAGTCGGTCGTCATTATTATGTACCTTGCCTTTGAGTATCTTGCATCCGGTGTAATTGGTCCTACAAAATAGACTGCTCACTTTTCGAATGGCTGCAGTAATTTTATCGGATGAAGCGGAAGCTCATCTCTGTTGGATGGTCGTCCTGTCTGCTAACAAATGTCACATTTCTAAATAAATTCTTTGTTGTCCTTGTGTACTGTTGGCCACCATAAGCCTGCTTGTAGTACTTTGCGTGCCGTCATTTTAGCTCCCATGTGTCCTCCCGCAACACCACTATGGATTTACCATAGTACAACTTCCCTTTCGTGGTCTAGGACACATCTTCAAAGAATGTGGTCTAGCCCCATCTTGTATAGATGTCCCGCTATCAGATGATACTATGAGGCTCAAACTTCCAGGTGCCTCTTCTCTGTCGAAGTATATTATTGTGGACACTGCCCTATCATGAGGTAGGCTGCTATCTCATTCAGGTAGTATGGGATGGCTTCTACTCTAAAAAGATCAGCATTTGGTAATTTATCATCTAGAGATCCTCCATTTTCTCCATTCTCTAGCCGGGATAGGTGATCAGGCCCTACGTTAAGTCTTCCAGGCTTTACAATCACTTCAAATGTGAACTCCTAGAAAAGTAGGAGTCATCTGCAGATTTTGCCTTCAAAGACAGGCTTGTTTACTAAGTATTTAAATGCTGAGTGATCTGTGAAAATTTTTAACTTACCTCCCAACAGATAGTGGCGGAATTTCTAAAGAGACACCATTGCCAATGCCTCCTGCTCTATGGTTGTGTAGTTTCGTTCTGTTGTTGACAACTTGTGACTGGAAAAATATACCAGATGATCAACAGAAGTTTCTCCGTGTTGAGCCAAGACCGCTCTAAGCGCAATGCTAGAAGCATCAATGTGTACATGAAATTGTTTGTCCCATTCTGGGTGGACTAGTATTGGCGCACTTGCCAGCCTTTCCTTTAGGGTGTTCAGGGCTATTCTGCAGCTGTCTGTCCACTAGAATTGTTCCGACTTCTTTAATAGCTTTTCTAATGGCGTAGTTGCGAATGAAACGCCAGTAGAAACCTGTGTGGCCCAATAGTGACCTTAGCTGTTTTACCATTTCTGGTGCCTCCATACTAACAATCACTACTACTTTGGCCCAGTCTACGCAGACACCTTGATTACATACCACGTGTCCTAGCAGTGTTCTAAATGGAACTGCAAATATACACTTCTTCAGGTTCAACAAGATCTGTAGTTGTCGACACCTATAAAACATTACTCTCAACAGGCTCACATGATCCTTTAGTATGCTATGAACAGTCCAATCGTCCATATAGACTTCTAAGAACTTGTGGATGTATTCCCGGAATACGGCTATCACAATGCGAGAGAAGACTACAGGTGCATTCTTCAATCTGAATGGCATCACATTGTATGCAAAAGAGCCCCATTTGGTGGTTAATGTTGTCTTTCTCTTTTCTTCCTCCGCTATTCTTACCTGATGGTATCTAGAGAACCCATCGGTGAATGAGTATGCCTCATTCCCCGCAACGTTGTCGAGGACTTCATCACTGAATGGATTAGGAAACGGATCATGGATACAAGCATTGTTTAAGCTTCTATAATCTACACAGACTCGTATCTCTGATTTCTCCTTTTTTCTCTGTATAACTATGGGACTTACCCATTCTGCTTCTTCTACTAGGAATATTAATCCGGCTTTCAACATTTTGTCGATCTCTTCTTTCACCTTTTCTTTTACTCTTGGGTTCAGATGATATGGTCTATGTTTCACAGGCCTTGCATCAAGCTTTAGTATTATCCGCATTTCCCCCATCTCCCTTTTTATGCCCTTTAGATCCGCTATTGATGAAGGAAAGAAGTCCTCGTATTCCTTGAGTAGACTGAATATTTCCTTAGTTTGTTCATCCCAGTAGTCTCCAATTGTCGCCAACTTAGGTTTGTCTTCTGTTCCAATATTTACTTTCTTGGTTCTAAGAGGTAACATATGGATCCCTTCTGTCGTCAGTTCTTCTCTGATGTCCCTCTCCCCTTCTGTTTCTTCAAAATATAGGTGCCTGAGATCCCCCAGATTGTCATCGTCCATCTCACTATTAATTTTTTGACATGCCACCTTTTGTTTGATACCCTGGTATTGAAATGACTTCTCGTCTGTCTGTTCAATATAGGGGAAGAAAAGTACCTTCTTGATAGCCTACAACACTTGCGTAACCAGCTCTGTCTTTCCTTGAAACGAGAAGCATTGTGTGAAGTTGTCTGCAACTTCCTGCCATTTGTGGGTCCCTCTCCTTTTTTCCTCCGTTAGGTACCAGGCCTTTGGAATTACGTCCAGAGAGTGGATAAAATCGTGGACCCATAGTTCTTCTGGATATCCGTCGGTTCTTCATTGGGCTTCACATTTATCTAGATGGTTCCTGGGGTCTGAGTCCCCTTGGTACTTGTCCTTACTTCCGGGTCCTTCCTCCTCCTTAAATCTGGCTTTCAGTGCTGCTGCAACTTCATCCCATTACGTTGATGAGTTGCGATGATTACTCCACCATATTGTAGATGTGGATTGTAATGCCAGGTCCATCAATGGTACTCTGTGACTTTTTGGTACCCTAGTTTCTATCTTGGCTATGAAAATACTTACAACCTTCATATCAGATAAGATTGGGTATTCCTGAATCTCGGCCCCGATCCAATTGATTCTTCCAATATTGGTGCATCTCCTTGTATTTATTTCATACCCTCCTTGCTGCCAATCATCCCATGTTATTTCTGATCCCAATTTTGAGCTTTGGATGCTTCTCTAGCTTACTAAGCCTTCTGCTGTTGGGTTAATGTAATCTTCTCTTTTTCCTGCGGTCATCTGATAGAGATGGTCCAGAAGCTGAGCATCTTCTCTGTTATCCACAGTCTGTATATCGCAGTCCTTGGTATGAGTCAAGTGGCTGAGTGACTCTGATCTCCCCGTCCTCGAAAATCATCAGTTCCTTCTTCAGATCGATTATTTCATAATTTTCAAAGGCCAAATAAATTCCTAACAGTGCAGGGTACAGATCTTTATCTCCCATGATGTCAATGACTTCAAAGTCCGTAAATGTCTTTACTCCCGCAATGTCAACTTCAACCTCCTCCAGTTGGCCGATAGGAACATTGCAATACTGGTTCGCCATCCAAAGTTGAATCAAGGAATATGTCTATCTTGGCTTCCCTAATGACTCCCAAGTTTTTCTTGGTAGGATGTTGACATCAGATCCCAAATCAAGCATGGTGTCTTTAATCTGGAACCCTGAAACTTGTGTGTTCACTCGGAATTCCTTTCCCGCCATTCATTTATTCCTCTTTATTCTCTTTACATACTTCTAGTCTTCCTCTGCTGATTCACTTACTTATGTGTTCTTGTTCAGCACCCCCTCCAGGTTCTGCTTTAGTCGTTCTAGCATTGGTGCGTTGTTAACAATTTTAAGGAATAGATGGAACCAGTCCTGGATCAAAGCGTCAGAATTACTTTGGGTTTCATTTTCTTCCTAAGTTTTCTGTAACTCAATTCCTTTGTTTCCCCCCAATTGGGAAAACTTTTCTGCTGCTTCCTGAAAAATTTGTTTCTGTCGTTCTGGTTTGGTCAAGAGCTTTGGCAATGCTGGCCTGATCAATTTTATTAGGTCCATAGTACGTGCATATTCTCCCGTTATTTTTCCTCCTCATGTTACTATGGCCACATTTTTCATTGTCTGAGTTCCCATTAACCTGGGTTCTACATTTACTAAATTTTTCCCCCTCTGTCTAGCTCTTTCCTCCCATCTTTTGATAAGTTCTGGGCATTCTTCTGTTGCATGTGTATTAACCCAGCATTGAGAACACCAGGTTGTTCTAGGGAGTGGACATTCTCTAGCTACATGTCCTTCCTGGTGGCAGTTGTAGCATCTTACTGGACCTCTACCTCCTGCTCGGCCTCCCCTCATGCCTCCTCCTCTTCCTTGGGGAGCTTCGTTTACTTTGTATGAAGGTCGGTTTAGCTACTCCGCCAGTGCATCCAGTGCTCGGAACTGCTCTGTACCGTGTGTTGTTGAGGCACAAAACTCACAGTATATATTATTTGGAATGTTAGAATATTTCTGTAAGATCAGACACAGGCGAGGTTGATGGCCAATATTTTTGCATATTTCGTAGTACTCATTGGTGGCTGGACTTTGTTGTGTGGGGAACCCTGTGTATTGCTATTGCGGTGGGTATATCCCCTGGGTGTTTATTTGTGCAACTCCTCCTAGTGGTGGAGGCCCCTGTGCCCCTGCGGCCGATGTCCCCACATTTTGGCCCCGCAACCGGGGACATTCAGTTGCCACATGTCCCTCCATGAGACAATGCGTGCACCATACATTTGGTCTCGTCGGTCGCATTGGTTGCATTTCCTTGAGTTTTTTTGTCATACTAGCTACTTGATGTTGCAGACCCATTATAGAGGGGTCCTGTACCACTTCTCCTCCTTTAAAATCTTGCGGGTAACCCGCCATAGCTTCCATCTTCATTTCCTGCTCTAGTGCGTTCTGCAATGTGTCAATCCTTTGTTGAGTCAATGGAGTTTTGGTCAAAGGTAGTAGAGCTTGAATGAACCAGTCCCTCTGATGGTTTGGATCAATTGAATAGTTGAGTTTCTCGATTGCGTCCTTGAATCTCCGTATCAAATCCCAAGTATTTTCCCCTTCTCGCTGCTTGATTTCCCACATCTCTGACAGGCCCTGTTCGTCTGTCTGAGGCAGTTTGAATTCCTTAATGAAATCCCTCTTTAAATCTCCCATCGATGGATTCGGGTGAGCTTCCGACCATTTCATAAACCAGTGTAGGGATCTCTCCCTAAGGGTGGTCTGAAATTATATCAACTTCCCAACATTTGGTGTCTATCGTGCCCTCCATATGGCCTCACAGAGGTACCAGTGTTGTTCGACGTCGTCGTTACCCTTTCCAGAGAATTCTGGATACCGGGTAAGTGACCCCGCCATGTTCACTTGAATAGGCGTTACTAAAATGAAACAGTTGGATCCTGGTTATGAGATCATGCCACTAGCAATCCTACTACTAGTATGTGTTACTGTTGGAGACTGAACACTGTGCAACTTACTTAATTCACGCAACTTAACAAAAATTTCACTTATGGGTTTATAGAGCACCAGGGGAAGGTTGGGACTAGATCTACTTGAATTGTGGGGACTAGGAATACCTTGAGATATGGACACTGGCCTTTCTCGAAATAGTTGCTCCATTGCAACGTGCATCTCCACATCGGACACCTCCTCCGGGCGCGCGTCTGTACCTTCTCTGTTAGACTTATTTCCTTTCTCCTTCTGGGTTGGACTCCTATATACCTGCTGCACTTCTTTAACGGCCCCACCTATATCATGGGGACCCACCTGATCTTCCATTCCCTTTTTCATCTGAGGCGCCTCCTCTTTGTTCTTTCGACTGCTTTCCTATCTCTTCAACTCCTTTATCACCCTCTCTCGCCACCTTTCTGAAATTTGTGCCCTCCGATGTGCTCGTCGCTCCCTGAGCCTGTTGGTGGTCTCGACATCCATAGCCCTACTCCCCCTTTTCACTATTCTTGTAGCATCTCTTCCTTAATCCCTTCCCCCGGCACCGGAGGGTTTACGCTTCCATCTCTACTTTTCGGAATCCCATCAGCCCTTCGTCTACCATCAATGCCTTAATCCATAAAGGAATATCCTTCAACAGCTTCCCCCTTAACTTGGATCTGAAGGTATCTTCTGCTCTTGAGAAATACTGGTAGCACTCTGCTACAAACTCCACTATATATCTATCCAAGGTAGATTCCACCCAAAAATCTACGGCTCGAGTTAAATCGGTGTTCTGCCGATGAAGGGCCACCAGATCCTCGTGTGCCCCCTTGCGATTGATATTCCGTTACTTTTCCTTGATAGCCTTGGTCTGAAGCCTCCGCAACCAGTTATAAATTTCTTCTGGGAACTTTCCCCAAAATATTTCATATGTATCACTAGCAGAGTCAGAGAATAGAACCAGGTTTTTAATCGTTTTCTCCTTCTATCGTCTCAGCTCAACTTGTTGAGCAATAAAATGATCTAGGTGGTTATCCCACCATCTTCGTATTTATCTTTTGAAGATCTGAGATATCATGATCTAGCTCCCAAACAAATTTTCAGGTCCCGGCAACAGAACCATTTGTTGACGAGAGAAGAGGTCTCGCAGAGAAGACCCAGGTTCAGGTTAAGGGCCAACAAGGTTTTCCGTCTTAGTCTAGGTTCACGCTGACATTTTCACCCAGCTCCGAAGAGCCGAGAGTCTCACTCGAGGCGTGTTGTGATCTTACTATGGTAGGTATTTGATCGGTATCATAAAAACAACAACATCGATAAGGTTGAATCAAAGTTACGTTGAAATTATAACACAGCCGTAATACAATGTTCCATAACATATATCTCTCAGAAATGCATTTAGACTTACAATAAATAAAATTTTATAAGTGCTTGCAAAACCATTCATTCAAAACCCATAACAGATACTCGAAGCAACACTTCTGATTATATTAAGCTTCAGCTACAAGTGGCAAACTATTACAAGGCCCAACTGCGTGAGCATGCACAAAACATAATACAAGAATTTCTATTAGACAGAGAGAAATATAGAAACACAGAGGAATGGAGAATAGTACAACTCAGATAGAGCTCTCTTGCGGCTCCCTGTTGCCTATTCCCATCTGCACCAACCCTCCTATCCACTGGCTGGTTACCTATTTGTTCTATTGCCAGCGCGACTGACAGTTCCTCCTTTCTTCTCACTTGGTTGTCTTTTGTTTCTTCCTGTTCATCAGGAGTTCTACTGCTCGTTTCCTTCCGCGCTCTTCCACCATCTGTTCTTGTTCCCGCAATAATCGCGACACCTGTCCTTTTCTCCTTCACAACCTTGACATCTTTCTGCCTAACGAGGTTGCGTTCCACCACGTACTTGCCACAACTCAAAGTCTGTTGAATTTCAAAACAAGGGCCCCAACACTAGAACCTCTTGGTTCTACACATCCTCAGACTCACTAGAACCATACAGTGATTCTACCTAACTGTATTCAATCGGTCCTATGTGTACTAAATTAGCCATTCACACAGCTAATTTCCATTCATCAATTATTGCCTCGATCATGTCACATACAGATTTCAAAACAATGCCACACGGTCATGATTAATTTACATTTTCATTAAACAAATAAACTTTACATGCATATAAATGAAACCCCTAAACTCTGTCCATGGCCTATTCTACCTTTTTCATGTCCATATTATATTCTAGTTCTTACATGTTGCCCGTAGGCTTACAATTAGATCTCCTTTTTCTCTCCATTCCCTTCGAATTCTAACTAGGAAGAAAAAAACTGCTCACAACCTCCTCTCCAAAAATAGAGGAATTTACTATTTTTTAGAAAAAATATCTCCTACTAAATAGCAACAAATTGACCAGATGGCTCAATCTCTGGGAGCTTTATATAGCCATCTATTCCTTTTTTAACTCAGAAATTGAAAGCATAAAAAACTGACAGTAATTATCCACAAAAATAATTTGAAAAATAAAAGTCTCCAAATTCTTAGGACTATAATCCTCTTCCCAAGTCACAACATGTGATCAATGGATCACATTTCTGGCTCTACCTTGATGCTCCTGCATCAAAAGTAAAATATCCTGGTATGGAATTAGGGGTATTACAGGGGGTAGCATAACTGAGCATGGGGTAAAAAGGCATAAATATGTGCATGATATTTGGCCGTAATGGTTGTTTATATTTATTTCACTTGGTTAAGACATGTATGGAATTATGGTTATTAATAAACGATATACAAAAGAAAGTCAGCTTTGCCTCCAGGTATCAAATTTTTAGGCCATCAGATACCTTAGCCAAAAATTACTTTCCTTGTGTTGTTAATCTTCCCATTGTATGACATCATGTTCATATGATTACTATGATATTTAATATTGATGGGTTATTATAATGAATGTTAGTTTCCAATTAAAGTGAAGCATCGAGTTTGATGCTCTTCACAAATTTGTTTACCCAAATTCTTGAGCAACATAATTTTTTGAGGGAAAGGAAAATATTGACACACAAACAACGTTTTTTCGACATTATACAAGAAGGAAATTTGGATTTTTGAGAATATATTCATTTGAACATTAAATTTCTTAAATGAGTATGGTTGATAATCTCACCCCAGATCCATAGACCATAATAGTGGTTTATAAGGTTTTCTCAGAAACTATTGAGAAAGCACTGCATGCAACCAACATATTGTAAGCATTTGATCACATTTGGAGATAGCTCATTTTAGTGATGCATTGATGGCCCATGTTTTTTTGAGTATTTTTCTATGAGAATTAATTTTGAATGCTTGTTTTACTGTTTTTTTGTAGGTTCACTTCTTAGGAGCAGAATACCATAGTTTCCAATTTGTCTTCTTTGTGTATTCTTCTCAAATATACTGAGTATACTAAGATTCCGGGATTTAAAAATATTTTATTTATTTCAAATGAAAATATAGAGAGATTTGTGGCTTATAACCCTTTTTTAGTTTTGTTTTTAAGAACTTTTGTCCTTTTCCTTTTGTGGAGACATAGAAGCTTGTTCTTTTAAGAAATAGAACTTATTTTCCTACAACATGACATGTATGATTGATGAGTGTTCTTCAACTAAACAAGCTAACAAGTATATTATTGTTCTTGAACCTTGAGACTGTAAACCATACCACAATCAGTCACTCGTGATATGGAAGCCCAAATCAAATACCTTTATCCACGAAAAGACTCGTTTTGGTAGGAAACTTGGGAGTATCTCTAAATTTTTAGTGATGGAAATATTCTATGAATGCATTATTAAAAATTAGAAGAAAATATGCTAAAGTATAGATAATATACTACTAATTTTTTTTTTCACCCATCTAATAGAATGCGTAACATCTATATTTTTGAAATTTACTTCAAAGAGGTATATAGCTAAAACGCTTGAAACTATCGTTTTTGGTAATGCTTGACTAGTAGGTTTCTAGAAAAGAATAATGAGGGGAACATCTATAACATTTTACAGAGATTTAGTAGAAATTGAAAAACTATGGTCTCCCTACATATCCCTTGTTTTTGTAGAAAAAGGAAAATTGAAAGAAACATTGTATTATATTGTCTAGAAGTTGTTCAACAAGTTTTCTCAACGCATGATATATAATATCTCAAGGGTTTTTAAAAGATGGCATCAAGTTAAATTCAATATACAAAATTATAAGTTAGAACCAAATATATGTGGCACATAGTTTTTTATGTTTTTCTTATGCTTTAGTTTTTCTATGTGAATGGGTGTGGGCTGGGGGGGATGTGGAGTAAGCTCGAATTATTTAGTTCAACTTATTTTTATTTGTCTAATCAAATCATTATACTAATAGATCTATTTAGGATGTAGGTGCATGCTAGCAGGTGCAGATCTGTAATAGACAAGTGGAATTGGGATTACTTGAAAAAATAGGTCAATATTCCCTAAGCCCTGAAGGAACTCTTTGCTTCTGGAATGTTTCCAATAAAAGATCTAGTTCGGTCTCCTATGACCCCTCTAAACCAATATTGCATCAACTTGGATAAGATATCAAGTATCCCTAGGAAAATCTACGACCTTGGTGTGTTAATCATGTTGGAGGTCTCGGTTGAGGAGATACTATTTGCATGTATGCACATGCAAGAACATTAATCAGAAATTTAAATGGAGTGGCCTTTCTGCCTTATGTGATGGATTGATGAGATGCATATATACCTCAAAAAAAGAGTTGTAAAAGGAATATTTATCTTTGAACATAAAGGGAAAGGCATTTTTATCTTGGAATTTCAACTATATGAGTATCTTAAATGAGTACAATGGGAGTTCCATGGTTCTTCAAAAATAATGGTATTTTTATGCAACACAAGTTTCCCCTTTATACCCCCAATGAGGTAGGTTCTTAAAAAATTTCTTGTCTGATCATATTGGCTTATTTTCTTGATGATTTTAAGGTTTAAGAACTATTGGAAAGGATACATGGGTTGGATGTAGGAAATTCTTTAAGTTACTGGATGATATATTTAATATAGTTAAATAAAAAACAATTGTGTACCCTCAATTGGTTGGTTGTTTCCTCAAATATTGGACTAAGTGCAAGTGACCCCCCACATGACAAAATCCATATCTAAATGGTACTCTCTAATGGTTAAGTTTTTGAGTATAGGTTTGGTTTCATCAAGGATTATTTTTTTCCAACCAACTATATATATCGTTGTCTTATTTTTGCCAACCAACTATAATTAGTGTATTAACACCATTTTCTGAAAAAGGTTTATAAATCATCATTGCAGGTGATATGATTTTTTTTGTCCTTCATGAGAAGTATCATGACATTTTCTTTCATGTTTCTATCATTTCAATGCTTGGTACATTGTACATAAGTTTTGATTTATTGTTTTTCTCCATTAAGGTAGATTGGTATTCTAGACTTTATGCTCACTTTTCTGTCCATGTTTTGCAGTTATGTGCTAGCACTAAGCATGGTTTTCAGTTAAAGACAATGGTTATCAAGAAACAATGTGAGATTTAAAAATGCTGCTCCATTAATGGGAAAATATCCTAACAGAGTTCATTAGATTGGTGGCACTATGGATAGTTGGCAATTGACCAATGTCACTTTAATGTACTATGGATTCCATCTTTGTTTAATGTACTTTAAACATGTTCAAATTAGTATATTTTTGTTGTTGGTTATTTTTTTCTTATCATCTTTATTTTTCCCACTCTAATCCTATTCTCTGTGGATCTTTTTTTATTCCCCTAGATATATTCTATAAAGGTAGACGGGGGATGAAGTGTGTTTTTGTAATGTGTAGCTTTTTTTGTTTTGAGGTGCTTGTCTTTACACCCCTTTTCTAGTTGAAGTAATTTTTGGAGGACATAGTTGTCATTGATAAGTAGAGAGTGCTTTCCTTGTATCCATACAATTACATCTTTGGATACTCATGCTTGGTGGGGATTTGGAAGTGTATGAATTCCTTTTTGATATTTTGTTGGTGTAACATGTATTAGCCAAAATTTGTACTTACAAATTTTAACATCTATTTAGTATTTACGTGATCCAGGTGGATATCGGTGGCCACCCAACTATTCCATTTGGACCCACACCATCAACTCTTTCAGTTCTTCACTTCCAACAGCTTACTATTTTTATCAAGTTTTCGGGTCCTACACTCTCAGAGCCGTTTTGGGGCCTTGATGATCCAGGTGGATATTGGTGGCCACGCACCTATTCCATTTGAACCCCCACCATTAGTTCATTTCTTTTTTAATTTGTAGCACAACTTACTATGTTTAGCATTTTTTCGAGTCCTGAAGTTCCTGAGTCATTTGGAGGCCCTAAAAGAAGTTTTTTGGAAAACCCAAGAGCAACATGGGTCCACAAACCAATGTTTCTCACACCCAAAGTTGTACTCCTCGGATAGATATTTATAACAAGCTATTGAGCGCGTCAAACGAAGATCTTATGCCAAAGTTACGTCCCCGCGAAGTTGAAACACCAATTTACCCAAACGAGGCCCACAGTTTTGGTGCTTCATCTCCTAGGGTTACGTTTTTAGATGTTTCAAGTTTTACATTGTTTCTCAACAATAAATAGGCCTGCGAGCCTCATTGTAACACAATGGAGAGGCTTGTATCCATCACATATCTTCTCAGGGATATGCTACCAATGCCCTCGCCTACTCATTTTTATTATTCTTGTAAGATTGTTTCAGTTATTTGTTTTGTAACACGGTTCTGAGGCCTGTAGCCTCCGAATCTCTTCTTAGAGATAAGCCTACCAGTGCCCTAGCTGTTTATTTACATTATGTTTGTAAGCACATTTCAGTCATTTGATTTCAATAAAAGGAAGCATTATTTCTGTTGCATCTCTATGTTCATGGTTATATGTGTATTTTGTTGCATTCCTGTAAAATCCGGATCAGTGGTATCAGAGGGGTTTGCTCTTTCTCTATTTTTCTTTGCATGTCCCCAACATGGTTAGGGTATAAGGAGTTAGAGCTCAATCTGGTTCAACCATTGCAAGATCAACCTTGCAAACCCCGACGACCCCCCATGGCAGAAGGAAAGAAAGATGAGGGAGTAGGAGATCCGATCATAATATTTCTCAAGGAGACCCTCGAGAAATAGAGGAACACGATGATGGAAAAATTTTCCCAGATCCTTCAATGGCTTACCACTGGCCTCACATCTACATCCAGCACATCCGCCAATAGGTCCGCGACATCGTGGACAAATCCAATACCAAGTTCAAAAGAATTTTCCCCCCCATGGAGGAACTTAACACATTGGGGAACATTGCTTCCTAATGAGGGAGGAATGATCTAGGTGGATATTGGTGGCCACCCACCTATTCCATTTGGACCCACACCATCAACTCTTTCAATTCTTCTCTTCCATAAACTTACTATTTTTAGCAGGTTTTCGGGTCCTACACTCCCGGAGCCATTTTGGGGCCTTGATGATCCAGGTGGATATTGGTGGCCACCCATCTATTCCATTTGAACCCCCACCATCAGTTATTTCTGTTTTTAAGATGCAGCGCAACTTACTATTTTTAGCATTTTTTCGGGTCCTGAACTTCTGAAACTGTTTTGAGGCCCTAAATGACATTTTTTGGAAAAAGAGAGAGAAAAATGGGGCCATGGATCGATGTTACTCATACCAAAATTTGTACTCCTCGGATAGATTTTTCTAATGAGCTATTGAGCGTGTCAAACAGAGATCGTATGCCAAATTTATGTCCCCACGAAGTTGAAACACCAATTTACCCAAATAGGGCCCATAGTTTTAGCACTTCATCTCCTAGGGTTAGGTTTTTGGACATTTCGGGTTTTACATTATTTCTCAACAATAAATAGGCCTGCGAGCCTCATTGTAACACAGTGGAGAGGCTAGTATCCATCACATCTCTTCTCAGGGATACGCTACCAGTGCCCTCGCCTGCTCATTTTTATTATTCCTGTAAGCTTGTTTCAGTCATTTGTTTTGTAACACAGTTCAGAGACCTGTAGCCGCCACATATCTTCTCAGAGATAAGCCTACCAATGCCCTAGCTGTTTATTTATGTTATGTCTGTAAGCACATTTCAGTCATTTGATTTTAATAAAAGGAAGCATTATTTCATCTATGTGTTCATGGATGTTATATGTGTATTATCTTGCATTCCTGCAAAAATCCAGATCATTACGTTTTAGGATCATTGTTATTGATTGTTGTATTTTGACATCTTTAATTAATCAATAATGAGAACCACTCCCAATTAGTTTTCTAGACCCCATAGCCAGTAGGATTCAAGAATGTAGCTCATTATTCATAATTGCATCATATATACTCACTGTTTTTTTTTTTTTTGGCATGCAAATAAATCTTTTAGGGGTAGATTTTTATGTTGTCACAACATATTTACATGATTCACAAGGTGAGAAATCAATCTTTGGTGTAATTGAAAATTTTAGATTTGATAATTGTAGGTCATTTATAGGCTTTCGATTTCTTTAAAGTTTCACTTCTAATTGAGTATTTAACTGAACATATTGTGTATCTTATACATGTATTTTTCTGTCCACCCAATTTTCATAAATTCCATAACCATTAGGTAAAAACTTCAATCCTATTTTTATTTTTTAGTAAAATATTTTCCAAGACTTTACAAAGTTTTAAAATTTATTGAAAGTTGTATAATTTACAATTTATAAAGTTTCAATATCTATTTTTTTGAAGTATAATTCTTTAAAGGCTGCTAACTCAATGGAAAAACACCTGCTCTACAAGCAGAAGGTTGGTGGTTTGATTCCGTCGTGCATTGATATATATATGGAATGGATGCGATTAATTTTTAGTGGAAGAGACTCTTTTGACCATCCCCAATGAGCCGATGGTGACATTTTTCGACCCTCACCAAATTATGAAATGGTGGCGGTAAATGAACATCGCCATATATATGAATCAATAGTGATGATCATGAAAGTTCCATCACCATAAATCGATGTTGTTCATATGAAATGGTGACAGTCTCTATCCATCATTATAATCATTATTTGTGATGGACCTTGATTGTCACCACAACACTTATACTTTTGGCGACGCCACATTTGGTGACGTTCACTTTTTTGGCGACGGAGGTTAAGTTCCATCACCATTTCTCATATGAAATGGTGATAGTCACTATCTATCATTATAAACCATTATTAGTGACGAACCTTGAATGTCACCACAACACCTATAATTTTGGTGATGCCACCTTTGGTGACATTCAATTTTTGGTGACAGATGCTCTTTTGACTGTCACCAATGAGCTTATGGTGACATTTTTTTACCTTCACCAATGTCTTTTTTTCTTGTAGTGTAATTGAGGATCAATCATTGGCGGTATTTTTGTAATATGTTAAATTATTGTTTGTATTGAATCAATTATTTGCTGTAAAAGATCAATCAATGTGTTATATCTTGGAAATTACAAGTATGGTACATATGGGAAAACTATCAGTGCTTTGCATATAAATATAAAAAGCATATCAAAACCACTCTTATTTTATCTTTTCACTATAATGATCACTGATGTTTTGAGTTTGGGTGATTGAGCATGGCCACGGGTGTTCCCTCAAAAGGGAAGTTTGGTGTTGGAATTCAATGTGGATTTTCCATTCAAGAATCATATAGCAACTGTAATATGAAAGTTACATTTCCAAATAAACCTTTTTGGGGGATTACTAGTGGTAATTGCTAAATAATTCGATGTTGTAAATTTGCTCCAAATCATATCTAATATATTGTACCATAGGCGAGGCACACAATGGGAAGGGAATTGTCTTTGAAATTTATCCACCTATATTGTAGTGATCCATGAATATAAGAAAAAAATTAATAATCTGATATAGACTAGTTGGCATTTTAAATGTGATAATGGACCCAAATAGTAGTTCTTATATGAATAAATGTTCATCATACATTGGAATTCTTGACATCATCGACCTCTAGCCCTGGGATTATTGAATTAGCATTCTATATTATCGAGTTATATACATGTATATGAGGCTATCCTATTATTGTATACTTTTTACTTCATTTCATTTTATTCTAGACTTATATTTGGCATTTTCAAGGATTTTTTTTTGCACTCCCACATTGTATAAGTAATCTACAACTTGATATTTTTAGCATGTAACTTACTTGGCATGATTTTGCCTAATATTTCCTTGAATTTTGAATACTAATTTTACTAAGATATTATTTTTTATGGTGACATTTTATTTGCTTTTTTTATATAGGTCATTTGGCAACATAGAAGCCATTATTGCCCAATTGAAGAAAATTAGTTCGAGGTTCTTGCTTTTATGGGGAAAAATGGCATTGGCAATATTTTTGATGTTGAGGTATATATCATATAAGTCCTTTATAGTATACTTTAGTTTATATTCCAGTGTTCACCATATTTCATGTCTTATACTCTTCATTTATCTTCTTTCATTTTCAGAAAAGGAACTCAGTATTGATGGTAAGAAGTAGGAATTGAAGAAAGAGGAGAACAATAACACTGAAGCGAAAAAATGAAAATTAAAGAGTGAGATAATAGAATTGGTCTAGTGGTACATGTAGAGTCATCGCATAAGAGACACACATAGAGATTGATGGTAAAGTCTTCATATTTGGTGAATTCACCTGCAATGCCTTGCCAACATAATGATAATGTATTGAAGTGATGAAACAATATTTCATGTGTAAAGTGTACTCCAACCAATATTAAGTTAGAAATTCATATTGTAATACTTGATATTTTATATAATATAATTTATGTGGTAGAAATTATGTATAGTTGCACTTGATATTATTTAGTATTGTAAATAACATATGTAACTTTGTGTTTTCATATTAGATGAACATGTACATTGTATGCCAAATTTTTTTTTAATTTAGTTGCAAAATCATACTAATTAATTTATGTCGATTAATAATGAACAAATAAAATCAATATAAAACTACTAAATTAGTATTTTATGTTTATTAATGAACACAAATAAAATGAATATATGACTAAATTAGTTGCTTATAATGATTTTAATGAAAGTAAATGAAATGAATATAAACTACTAAAGTATTAATTAATATAATGAATATGAAACTACCAAAATAAGGTAAATGACTACTACAAATAATAAATTTGTGATTACAAATGACAACCAAATTTTAGATATATACGACAATTAGTAGCTAATTTACAGTATCTTATAACACGACCAAAATTTAGTCATATTTCTTTGGTCATTAATTGGTTTCAAATGATGACAAAAATTTGCATATATATGACTAATAGTAGCTAATTTACAGTATCTTATAAAACGACCAAAATTTAGTCATATTTATTTGGTCATTAATTGGTTTCAAATGATGACTAAAATTTTCATATATATGACTATTAGTAGCCAATTTATAGTATCTTATAATATGACCAACATTTGGGTCATATTTCTTGGGCCAATAATTGGTTTTCTTAAGTGATCATTTAGTAATATATTTTGTTGTATATGTGGTCATTAATTGTGATAATTAATGAATAAATCAATGACTAAATTAATGACCAAATTTATGGCTAAATATACTACTAGACATAAAGTTGAGACAACTAATTAATGACTAAGCTAAAAATGACTAAAAGTTGGTCGCGTTATAAGACACTGTAAATTAGATACTATCAGTCACTGACCAAAGAATAGTCATTTATATGCAAATTTTAGTCATTTTTTTAGTAATTAATTAACCATTTTGTACTAGTGGTCAACTGCTAATGAAAGCTTAAGATTATGAGGTTATTCTTTAAACTTTGGTCATCTTTCCTCTATATTCGTAGATCCATCTACAGGAATTCGAAGAACACCATCTTGACGTCATTTCACTTCATGGTTATCCATAAATTGTGCTATGATTTTGCACCTGAACAATTTTCGCACACGTGGAATTATGGGAATATAACGAAGAACCTTGAAAGACACCTATTTTTTACTTTATCGGTTTGATATCTACTCTCATCACATTTTCAGAATTTTTATTTCGACGCATTTTCTTTATAATAGAGAATATCATCATTAGGACATGCATTAATAACTTGATACTCCATTCCAGTATCTTTCATAATGGCATGTAAATCTCGGTACGTGAGAGGTAAAACATTTAACGGTGGTAACATAAATTCGCCTAACAATCTATAAAATCAAAAATTAGTAGTGTTGGTTAATGTAGAAAATATACATATTGCATCCAAATAATGTTACAAATGGTGATTTACATACTAATATTGAAAACAAAGGAAAAAAATCATTTCTTTAATATCATGATGTACTAAATGCCACAAAATATATTACATACCTCAGGATTTGTGTCACACCCGTGTTTGACAAACTATTCACCACCTTTAAGTTGACCATAATTAATACATCAAATTTGAGAAGAGATGTTTCTCAGCCTTCATAAAGAAGTTGATTTCCCCTCTCAATTATAGGTATATCATAACCAACAACATAAGGTTCATCATCATCATCTCGTCCTACAACATTATTAAATGTCTTATGGATCAATCTATTCATCCCATCTCCATCCAATGTGTTATCAACATCATTATATTCTTCCATAGGATCATTATCTTGATCTAGCTCAATATTCGCTTCATGTTCTTGAATTGGCGCTTGTATTACAATGACCTCTTCCTCGTCGAGGAATTCCCTAGGAGCACCATACTAGACAATTAAAATCAATAAAATAATATTAGTCAACTATCAAAAATATTTAAACAATAGAAATGTTTACAAATATAATATAGGAAAGCAAAGACAACAAATAGCTAGACAAAGACAACTTAGCTAGTTAACTAATCATTTGCATATGGCTCAACTTAAAACTTACATGTTCATAATAATCAAAGTGAAAATACCCTTAATAGTAATGATTCCATTGAATCTATTAACAAATGAATCTAACTGCATAGATTTAATGAGTTTAATAATATGAACATGTAATAGAGAAAATAAATAGAAACTAGTATAGACCCATCTATCTCTGGTTTTATGAAGCGTCAAGAGGGATCAAATCCCTTGAGGTGCAAACCCATTTTTTGAGTAAAAAAGTGAGGAGAGGTTTGCACCTCAAGGGATTTTATCCCTCTCAAAGCTTCGTATAACTGGAGTTAGATGGGTCTATAAGGGTTTTATTTTATATGGAGGATGTAAGTGGCTCATTCCCATGGTTTTCATTTAAACCATGTGTTATTCCAAGAAGGAAAGCCATTTTTTCAAATGGATTATTAAAGGGAATTGGCACATATTTTAATGGTTGGATATACCATGGGCTAAGGGGTATTTTTTTAAAGGGATTTGAGGATGTAATTGCACATGGTTTTACTATAAATCAATGGGTTGTATTTGACCTTGTATTAAGTAGCATTAGGAGTATTTGCACATGGTTTTGTGATAGCATAGGTAATTTTTAAAATATTTTGTTGTAAAAAAGGAGAGCCTATTTCTTATTTATTATTTTTATTTATTTAACATTTTTTATGGCGACAATATAATGATCTATATTTGCTCGCTGAATAAGTTGCGAAGAGGCTAATTTCATTTTCAATTGGTGATAAATTTTCCACTAACGGTTTTGGAGGTATATGTGTGAGATTCTGAGGTTGTTCGCCATTTTAAGTGCGGGATTTGGAAACATATTTCGAATTGGTGAGCAAGACAATGGTTTTCTCATTCACTGAGTAAGTCATTTTTCTGTCACCATTTTCTAGTTACTCTATCATTGTAGAGCTCTGTTTCCCCTATGTTCGATCAAGAGTTTTGTTTTGGATCAATAACGTCTCCTTCTGTAAAAAAATTCAATGCTAAAGATCTATATCCTGTGGAGGAACATCTTTCAGATTTTGTATCTAGTGTTTTTGAAACTAGGTTATCAGTAGGATATGTTAAACAGATGAAGAAATTCATTGTAAGTAATCCATTGGTTCTTCCTACAAAATTGAGGTCTACAATTTGTTAATTTTCTGTTGAGTCAGTATCTCCTTTTCCAGACTTCATTGAATGGTCAATAGATAATTATTCAAGTTATTATAGGGTTATAATGGATTCTCAGGGTTCTAAAGTACTATGTCAATTCAATTCCCAAACTTTCAGAAAGGCTTTATCAATCCCAGGTTCACATGATGATTTAGATGATAAATTTTCTGAGCTATCGATTATGAGTTCAGTTGCAGAGTTAGGTCAAGAAAAATTGCATTTGTTTCTATAAATAATGGTCAAACCAAAATTATATATTGAAGGAATGTATTTTCCTTATCAAATGTCTATATTTCAGGATCCCATTCAATGTTTATTGTCTTTATTATGTCAAGTCTTAGGTTTGGATGATGATTTTTTAGTTTCTGAGGTCATGATAGGATGTCTTGTACAGGTGAGTCAATCCAACAATTCCAAAAGCCTTAAGTTTGATAAGTTTTTGGCCGAGAAAATTCGTTCTCAATTAGAAAACTTCCACTTGGAGAAAAATTTCAGATATCAAACATTGTTACTTAAGATGATTGTGCATGAGAATTAAATTGAACTAAAAGAGATAAAATCAGATATTTTCATCAGGGATATTAGTTTCTTATTGGAAGAAGTTGATTTTTCCTTCTTCAAATTTGTCAATGAAAATATGGCTGCAGTGTATAAACTGTTTTATGATTCATCTCTACCTAGGATTTCTGAGGAAACGAGGAGTAAGATGCAAATGAAAAATGATCTTGTTAGAGATTGGTTTGTGTACAAATATTTTATAGTTATCAAGGTTTATGGATTTACAAAGGCACCTGTCATGCTGCCTTCTTTTCTGGTTCAAAGATTGTTTTCTTTGGAGTTTTTGAGGTAAATGTTATTCATTGAGCAAGAGAATTTTGTCAAGCATAGAAAGGGAGCCAATATAAAATTCAAATGCACAATTGAACCTTTTGTAGTTTCTAATTCTACTGCTCTTCCAATCATAGAGGAAATTATTAAAGGAATGAATTTTAGGGAAGCTCAAGAAGTAAGGTATGATACTAGGGGAATTATTAATTAGAGAAAGAGTCATAATAGATGTGGTTCTTTTGAAAATTAAGAAATGGAAGAGTTAATTCAATGGGCTAAGTCTGATACAAAAAATGAATACATATGTTTGGAACCATAGGTGTAGACTACTTCTTCTGTACAAATGCATTCTAATCCTCTGACTACAGATAATAAGACTTCCATGATAAAATATATTCAGTACAAAAGGTTCCATAAGGAAATATTAGAGTCAGAGGTTATAGTTGAAAAATATCTTAAGAAGCAGAAGGTTATTCCTAAATAAATTGGCATTGTGATGATTTCCGATGAAGATCAATCAAGTTAACAAGAAATAATTTGGAGAATAAGTTTTTCATATTAGAAGAGAAAATTAAGAAAGAGAGATCCATGTCAAAAGGATGGAAGAATCAAATAAAGAAATTAGAAGCAGATTCGATAACAACAGAAGGGAAGTCTAGTGAAAAGCAAGCATCAAAGAAATTGTTGGAGGATAAAGAAAATATTATTCAGGATTTGAAGAAGAAATTGAATATTGATGAGACTAATCATCCTTAGACTCAAGAGCTGCTAGATTTGAAGAAAGGAAGAGATGATTTAAAGCAGGAAACATTAAAATTGAAGGCTAAAGTTTTGCAACTGAAAATAGCTAAAGAGCAAGTAGATCAATATGAAGCCACCTCTTCTTTGATTTCATATTTAAAGAAGCTTTCAGTGTAGGATGAGAAGATTAAAAATTTGCAGTCTGATTTAGATAAAGTTAATGAGGAGATTCAAGAGAAAGGTAAAGCTTTGGAGAAAGTATAAGTGAGAAAGATTTTCTACAACAACAGTTGAAATTAACAAAGCAGATTTTGATAGAAGAAAAATATTTGACCTAGGATCGTATCATTTCATAAATTAAAAAGCTTAAATATTATTTTGTAGAAGTGGAGGATGAAAGAGAATTGGCTTCTATTGTTTCAGCCAATATTGTTAATTTTTAACAGATGTTTGGAGATAAACCATCAAAGGCTCAAAATGCTATCAATTATTTAAATTCAAGAACAAAATCCCGATTGAATTTTGCAGGGATAGATGACAGAGCAGAAATGATAGCCCAAGCAAGAAATTATATCATAAAAAATCAGAGGATGAAGGATATTTCATTGAAAATAGATTTCATGAAAGCAATAATATCAAGTTTTAAAATAATCTTCAAAGAGATGTTTATGCTAGGTTTGCCAAGGTTTTGAAATTTAGAGGCTTTTTTTATTCCAGAAAGTGAATATCATATGATTTTTCTAGCTAAAATAAATGATATCTCAGCCATAAATAAATTCAGTGCAAATATGAAGGGAGAGGAAATAATTAAAATCTTAAAATAATATATTTTCCCGCTTTATGAAGTTAGAAAGGTGATTGTTGGTTTACCACCAGTTACAAATACTTTCTATTCATAATTAGATGCAATTAATAGAGAAATATTGGCAGTATCTTTTCCTTCATCATCTATCTCGAAAAAAATTTCCATATTTGCAGATAAGTGGAATGTTTCAAATTCGTCTCTTGCGAAAAGTTCTCGAGGGTAAAGTTTTTGGCACGTGAGCATAGAATAACTACCTATCAGAGATTTCAGGATTAATCATGGGAAATATATTGGTCGAATATTTGGAGGTGACCTTTCATGTGTTACAGGCGAATAAAAGCAGGCACACATCTCGCACATGTTGTGGGAGAGGTAGTATACCATTACAGTTATTTTCATTTAATATTACAGATAAAATTGGCAGTTGAGAGTCTATATTTTTGGCTAAGATCTTTCTATTGATTCATTCTGTTTATGGAGTAAAGATTAAATTCAAAAGTAATTTTTCAAAAAGGGAAAGAGTTGGCATGGATTTGAAAGTAGAAAATAAAATAGAGATTACGGGTAAGAGGAAAAATATTGAAGTAAAAGAGTTACAACTAGTGAAATATATAAAGTTATTTTAACCTAAGAAATATATGGAAGAGATAGAATCTTTTTTTGAAGTAGCATCCAGCAGTGATGAAGATTTTGATATGCCTGAAATCAATTGGAGCATTGAGTAGAAAGAGAAAATTTCTAGAAACGCAAAAGAAGATAATCAAATCATAAGGGATTTGATTGTAAATTCATATAATATTTTACCAAAAAATGAGGATAAAGAAGAAAGTGATTGGGAAAAGCAGTTTACTCAGGAGATGTTCTAGGAGTGAGGATAGGAAGGAATAGATTCAAAGGATGTTAGTTTTATTTGGCACCAGAAGTTCTTAAAGGATATTTGATCCTAGTAATTCCTGAACAAATTCATTGGATATGCTATTTCCGAGAACATAGATCCAAGATTATAGAAAAAGTTTCTTTTATTTATCTTTTTATGTAATCTCTAAAAATGACTCGAGGAGTCTAAGCTTGTAAATATACAGTATTTTATGATGTCATAGGGTTTCGTGTTTTGAATAATTTTGGAGAAACAATTGTTGTGATTCTGTCAATTTGAGCTATTACTAAAAATTCAATGGAGAAGTACAGACTCATTCTATACCAGAGTTTCCGAGAGTATGGTACATTGAATAATGTATCAATCTCTTATGTGTATGTGATTCTTCTTTATTTATTTCATCTTTGTGTTATCTTCATGTTTGATTGAAAATATATATATGCATAATTCATCCTTGTTAGATGCTCTGTAATATATCAATTAAACATTTCACAAATCTTCATCTAAAGTCATATTAAAGAATTCATTCATGGTTAAATTCTCTTTATATGATGGATTGTTTCTTTCTTATTCCTCTATTCTCTTTTTTTTTTTATTCTATGTTTGCATTTGAATATTAATTTTTAATGTCCTAAGGAAATTGTCCCTTTGTAACAAATTCAAGAGAAAAAGGATGAAGGAAAAGATGGAAAAAGGTAAAAAGGAGGACAATTTCAAAACCTAGCACTGGAAAAAGGAACAAATGTGAATCTCATAAATGTTGGAATGAGGACTTTTGGAGACTCCTAACACTGGAAAAGGGTATAATTGCAAAATCAGTGTTACTATAAAATAGCCTAATTGCAAATCCTACTGCTAGAAAGAAGTCTATTTGACAAACTCAATGCTAGAATAAAGAGAAATTAGGAAGCCTAGCACTACAAAAGGGCACATTTAGAATTCCTAGCACTGGAAAAGGAAACATGTTGAGATTGCAACAAGATGATGAGCTTAGTGGAAAGAAGCCGCCTTCACTAAGTGGGCCCGCAGGCTATTTTTGGCGCAAAGTCTATTTTTAGACATATGGATCATGTTCTATGAGTTGCAGGATGCTATTTGTGGATGGTTGGTCAAGTCGGAAAAAATAGATGGACTTCTGTTTTTAGACATACTGGGTAGAATCTATTTTTAGATTGCCAATATAAAAATAGATATGTCGAATATTATTAGCTCTTAATAATATTTGGACTCTAAACATTATCTTATCCTCTTGGAGAACTTCAGTTAAGTGCATGGATGTGGCACATGCAGCTGACAGAAGGAATTACGCTATTCCTAGGGTTTAGTGGAGCTATTTCATGTTGAATTCAGTTAGAACTCATGTGACAGAGTTTGGTGGAGTTGATTGAGGAAGTTAATGGAGTTGTGTTCAGTTTAACTCAGTTAAACATAGTTGAGCTAGTTGTATCTAGTCTAACTGATTGATACAATTAGTGAGAGTGGTGTGAATTAATTATTAATTAATTCACTAATTATAAACTCATAAATCAACTAAATAATACATCAATTAACTTCAGTGCATGGACAGTTTCAGTGGAGACCAGTGAAGAGGTAGGTGAAAGAGCAAGTGTGACTATCAGTTGTGACTATACTGGTGCATGAGTTTGCACCACACATTGATGGAGTTTCCAATGAGGATTTCGCAGTGCATACTAGAGGGATTTGAACTCAGATTGAGCCATTATTCATCTTGGATTGCATAGTAGAGGCAGGCTAACAGGTGGAGCAGATTGGAGCATGTGTTTTTCTAGATCTGAGCTTGTGTAGTGTGTAACAATTGGAGATTGTACTAAGAGATTGTGAGGAGTTTGTACAATGATTGTTACATGATATCTATCATTATAATATACAGATAGTTGGGGGTTTTCAGCTTTAATATTTCCCATAAATACTGTGTTTATATGTGTGATTGTTTATGGTTTTAATGTGCGCATGCAATTGATTATATTTCCGCAATTAATGATCAATGGTAGAAGAGGTTATGTATTATGCATGAAGCTCAAATAGTGTGTGATCAGGATAATCTCGGTGAATAATTTAACAGTTATTCAAATTTCTACATGGTATCAAAGCGATATTGATCATTGGAGCAATTGCAAAACATTGAAGCGGTTGAGTTTTGTGCTGGTGGAATTCGAATTTGCAGTAGTGTTTTCTTGGTGTCGAAGTTGAGATGTCTTTCAACAGATTGCGATTGGAGTATGCCCTTGAGGGCAGCTCAAATTATATTGCATGGAAGGACAAGATGGAGGTGCTGCTGGATGAAAATGGGTTGAAGGAGTTCATAGATGCAGAAGTTCCAAAGCCTACTTCTAGTGATGCTGCCGTACTTGACGCATGGCAAAAGAAGACAAAAAAGTGTCGAAGGATTCTGTTGGAGGGCGTGAAGGATCACATAGTATCCAGCCTTCATGGTAAGGCTTATCCATTCTTGATGTGGAAAGCCTTGACAGATTTATTCCAAAGCAAGAGCGACCAGAGGAAGTTGGCGCTCAAGGATAAACTTAGAAACATAAAGATGGAGAAAGGCGACAGTATGCCCAAGTACCTCACGAAGTTCATCCAATGCAGGGATGCGATGGGAAGTGTGGGGGTGATTGTAGATGATGAGGACTTGGTGAGCTTGGCTCTCCTTGGGCTTCCGAAGAGTTGGCATTCCTATCAAGACTTTGTCAATGGTCGGGAGAAATTCCCAGGATGGGAGAAACTTTGGTCAGATCTTGTGCAAGAGGAGATAAGGCAAAGTACGAGGGACGGATCTTCATCAAAGAACTCTGATGAAGAGAATTGCGCTTTGAATGCCAAAGCAAAGAAGGGGAAGATCAAGAAATCTTCTCATTCTGGTGCGAAAGGCAAGAAGCAGGACATGTCCAAGGTGAAGTGCTTTCACTGTCACCAACACGGACATTATGCCGCAAATTGTCCGCAGAAGAAGAAAAGTAAGCAGGCTGCTGAATCTGAAGCTAGAGAGGCCTTAGCCTTGTAGTTTGATCTAGATTTTTCACTGATCGCATGCTTGGTCTCAAGTGTGATGGGTTCAGTGTGGTTTCTGGACAGTGGTGCATCTTTTCACATGACAGGAGATCGAGATTTGTTTACTGATCTGGATGAGAAATATCTTGGAGTGCACATCGAGATGGGCGATGATGGTAGATACAATGCAACTGGTATCGGTACCATTTCCTTTGAGAGGGAGTCTGGTAAACCTTTCATATTGAAGGAAGTTTTGCATGTTCCAGGATTGATGAAGAACCTGATCTCTGTGGCGATGTTGGAAGACAAAGGGTATGATGTGGTCTTCAGCGAAGGAAAGGCACCACCGATTGATGAGCAACTAGTGAGACCCGGAGGATAGGGGTTCGAGTTAAGAACCTTTATCAATTGCAAGTAGATGGCTACACAGCAATGGCAGGCAAGGCAGAAGGAGTGGTGAGCCGGGATGATGGCGAGTTGTGGCACCGGAGATTGGGCCACCTTCACCATGGAGCTTTGAAGATACTGTAGCAGATTTCTACTGGGCTTCCTAAAGGCATTCTTGCACAGTCATATCAGTGCAAGGGGTGTACCTTGGGAAAATTTGTGAAAGCCACCTTTCACGAGAAGGATAGTCGCACCACAACGATCCTTGAGAGAATTCACACAGACGTGTATGGACCTTTCTTAGTAGCTTCGACAACAAAGCATAGGTACTATGTGATATTTTTTGATGATTTTTCTCGGAAGTGCTGGATCTTCTTCATGCAGAAGAAGAGCGAGACATACTCAAAGTTATGTGATTTCAAGGCGCTGGTTGAGAAAGAATCGGGGAAGCAGGTGAAGGCTCTTAGGAGCGACAATGGTGGTGAATTCATCTCTGGAGAATTCAAGGACTTTTGCAACGCGGAAGGAATTCGAGGAGAGCTCATAGCACCTCATAACCAACAGCAGAATGAGGTTGCTGAGTGGAAGAACAGAATGATCGTGGGTGTTGCACGGGCGATGTTGCATGATCAGGGCCTACCCATTCACTTGTGGGCGGAGGCATGCAATACTGCAGTTTATGTGCAGAACCGTTGTCCTCACAAGATACTTGGCATGAGTACACCCGAGGAGGCGTTTTCTGGTAAGAAGCCTGATATTTCCCATTTGAGGATTTTTGGTTCACCTGTTTACATTCATGTGACGAAGGATGCCAGGAAGAAGTTGGAGCCGACTGCAGAGTTTGGGATATTTTTGGGGTACACTGATACGCCCCACAACTATCGTGTGTATTTGCTAGACAGTCGCAAGACTGTTGTGCGACGAGATATCAAATTTCAGGAGGAGAAAGCCATGAAGTGTTCGCTTGAGAGGGAGCCACACTTGCATGTAGATGAGGAGCTATTATTTCCTAAGGATGAGCCTCAAGATGTGGATCAGCCACAAGAGGAGGTTCATGGAGTGGAAGAGACCACTCATGCATCGCCAACCATCAGAGGGTGAAAGCGCACTACAGAAGCTGAGCGACTGGCTCAAGATGCAGAGAAGGTTGTAGGAGCACCTACATCACAGCGCAGATAGATACAATCACCTGATCGGTACACTGGATACATGGCTCTTGTGAGAAAGTGTATCATGACAGAGCCATCCTCTTTCGAGGAAGATGTGGAGGATCCCACATGGGTAGATGCCATGGTGGAAGAGTATGATTCGATTGTCATAAACAGTGCATGGGAGATTGTCCCAAGGCCGGAAGGGAAATAAGTGGCGGGTTTGAAATGGATCTACAAAGTGAAGCAGGCAGCTGACGGGAGTGTGGAGAAGTACAAGGAAAGATTTGTTGCCCAAGGCTTTTCACAGATTGAGGGGATCGATTATGAGGAGAACCTGTCGCAAGGTATTCTTCCATATGGACGATTCTTTCTCTCTCAGCGCAGATGGAGTGGCACATTCATCAGATGGATGTGAAGACTGCGTTCCTCAACGAAGTCATTGAGGAGGAGGTGTACATAGATCTGCCTGAAGGTTTCAAGATCTTCAGCAGCGGGTCGCATGTGTGCAGGCTCAAGAGAGCGTTGTATGGGTTTAAACAAGCACCTCGTGCTTGGTACACATGGATAGACAGTTATTTCATCGGACTTGGATTCTCCAAGAGTGAGGCGGATCCGAACCTATACCAAATTGTGGTGGAGGGTAAGTTGCTGATCATTGTACTTTATGTAGATGATTTTATTTTGATAGGTGATGAGATGTTGATACTCCCATGCAAGGAGGATCTTGCAAAAGAGTTTGAGATGAAGGACTTGTGCCTCCTTCATTATTTCCTAGGATTGGAAATTTGGCAGCGCAGTGATGGACTGTTTGTTTCTCAGGGTAAGTATGCCCAGGAGATACTAGAGAAGTTCAACATGCATGGCTGCAAGCCTGTTGATACTCCTCTTCCTGGTGGTTGGAGGAAGGAGAATGCTACTTCGGCGGAGGTAGTGGATGCCACTTTTTATCGACAGTTGGTGGGGTCGCTTATGTATCTGGCCAATACATGACCCGACATATGCTATGTTGTTAACCAGCTTTCACAAGCTATGGTTAAGCCAACCAAGATCTTTTGGAAGGCGAGGAAGCATGTATTGAGATATCTTAGAGGCACATCGGGATATGGATTTTGGTACAGACAGTCGGATGAGGTGAGGCTATGTGGCTTCACTGATGTAAATTGGGCAAGAAGCCCAATGGACAGAAAGAGCACATATGGAGGGATTTTCAGTATCGGGTCGACAGCAGTTTCTTGGTACAGCAGGAAGCAGAGATCCGTGGCACTCATTTCAGCAGAGGCCGAGTATATGGCAGCAAGTTTGGCTACATGCGAGGCTATATGGATGACAAAGATCCTGGTCGGGTTGTTCGGTTCACACTTAGAGCCTACTGTGATTTATTGTGATAATCAAAGTTGC
Organism: Pinus albicaulis; assembly: GCA_034641835.2. Lineage (NCBI taxonomy): Eukaryota > Viridiplantae > Streptophyta > Pinopsida > Pinales > Pinaceae > Pinus > Pinus albicaulis. Next base: position 168,857,758 of record CM076582.1, on the reverse strand, counting down.
ATAAAACTCTCAGTTAATCTAGTATTTCATGATAGATCTAAACAAATTGACATCTGGTATCATCATATCAGAGATTGTGTGCAGCGGAAGATCATGTTACTTTCATACATTCCCACGGAGGATCAGGATGCTGATATCTTGACGAAGGCGCTCAGCAGAAGCAAAATCGAATACCACAGAGGCAGGATAGGGGTTGCAGATAATCCATATCTTATTGAGAGGGAGTGTTGAGATTGCAACAAGATGATGAGCTTAGTGGAAAGAAGTTGCCTTCACTAAGTGGGCCTGCAGGCTATTTTTGGCGCAAAGTCTATTTTTAGACTATGTCTATTTTTAGACATATGGATCATGTTCTATGAGTTGCAGGATGCTATTTGTGGATGGTTGGTCAAGTCGGAAAAATAGATGGACTTCTATTTTTAGACATACTGGGCAGAATCTATTTTTAGATTGCCAGTCTAAAAATAGATATGTCGAATATTATTAGCTCTTAATAATATTTGGACTCTAAACATTATCTTATCCTCTTGGAGCACTTCAGTTAAGTGCACAGATGTGACACATGCAGCTGACAGAAGGAATTACGCTATTCCTAGGGTTTAGTGGAGCTATTGCATGTTGAATTCAGTTAGAACTCATGTGACATAGTTTGGTGGAGTTGATTGAGGAAGTTAATGGAGTTGTGTTCAGTTTAACTCAGTTAAACATAGTTGAGCTAGTTGTATCTAGTCTAACTGATTGATACAATTAGTGAGAATGGTGTGACTTAATTATTAATTGATTCACTAATTATAAACTCATAAATCAACTAAAGAATACATTAGTTAACTTCAGTGCATGGAAAATTTCAGTGGAGACCAGTGAAGAGGTAGGTGAAAGAGAAAGTGTGACTATCAGTTGTGACTATATTGGTGCATGAGTTTGCACCACACATTGATGGAGATTCCAATGAGGATTGTGCAATGCATACCAGAGGGATTTGAACTCAGATTGAGCCATTATTCATCTTGGATTGCGCAGTAGAGGCAGGCTAACAGGTGGAGCAGATTGGAGCATGTGTTTTGCTAGTTCTGAGCTTGTGTAGTGTGTAACAATTGGAGATTGTACTAAGAGCTTGTGAGGAGTTTGTACAGTGATTGTTACATGATCTCTATCATTATAATATACAGATAGTTGGGGGTTTTCAGCTTTAAGCTTTCCCATAAATACTGTGTTTATATGTGTGATTGTTTATGGTTTTAATGTGCGCATGCAATTGATTATATTTCCGCAATTAATGATCAATGGTAGAAGAGGTTATGTATTATGCATGAAGCTCAAATAGTGTGTGATCAGGATAATCTCGGTGAATAATTTAACAGTTATTAAAATTTCTACAAAACAAGGAGGAATCTTAGCAATCTAAAACAAGGTAGATGAGAAATAATATAGCACCTGAAAGTTAAAAAAGTGAAAAATATAGTGTTATGAAAAGGAAAAATTAAAAAGCTAGTGCTAGGAATGAATGAAATTGGAAAAACTAGTGCTACGAGAGAGGGAAAAATTAAATCCTAGCAGTAGAGACTTGAACAAATGAGAAATGTTAGACTCCTGTATTTCACAGTATCACAAGGTGACTGATCACTGATTAGATTTTTATATGCTGAAAATAATATTCTATGACTATCATTTATTTTTATAAAAGAAAAGGAGACCCTAACTGCCAAAGAACTGCTCAAGAAATTATCTACCATTTCTAATACAAGGAAGAAGGTAGGGTTGCAGAGTAAGGGTAATGATGAGTAAAAATTCCATATTTCTCCCCATCCATGTCTTCTACCCCCTTCTTACGTTTCATTTTCCCAAATTTCGAAATCCGATGCTCTGAATATCACTTAAATCCCCAAGACCCACATACATAACCACTGGAACTTATTTCTTTATGCTAAAGTCCTAACTTATATTGTGAAAAGCTCCGCCCACCCACTAGCAGATGTGTCTTACATTATACCATGAAATCTACGTCTTACCTGCACTTCGTAGCTCGCAAGTTTAAACTTCCTCTTCTTAAGTCATTGTTGAAACATAAAATTCTGCTGATGTGATTAGGTAGGGCCCATCCAACCTTATAAATTGCCAAAATCCACAAATAAACCTTTGAAACTTCATATTTTCCTTACCTTCCGCCTTTTCACACTTGTCAACAATTAGTGTGTCACATGGTGCACTTCGCACCATTTACAACTTACTTATAAGAACCCACAAAGATAAGTTTTTTGCGATGCGGTCGTAAGCGTACATCGCAAGTTCTAAAGGATTGTTGTTGGAGGTAAATGTTAAAATGGATGATGAGAAATATGCGATAAGGTGGAGCCCGATCACAATCGCAAATTGCAGATGATAAGAGACAAGTGCAAGTGGTGAATGTTAAGTTCATCGAAGTGCGATGGGTGGGACCCGAGTGCATATCGCAAATCGCAGATTTTATAAAATAAGTGCAAAGGAAAAATGTTATGATCACCAATCTGCGACATGAGGTGACCTGGTAGGTAACATGGCATGATGACATGGCTTTGACCACACATATCATGGATGACCTTTGATGACGTGGTAGGTGACGTGGCAGGTGACGTGGCAGATGACCTGGCACAGTGATGTGGCAGTGACGTGGCCCTAGCCCACATAGCGCACATCGTAAGTTTTAAAGAGTAAGCGCAAAGGGAAAATGTTAAAGTTGCCGACTTGCGATGTGCGATGGGTGGGACTCAATCACAGCTCGTAAATCACAAAAGTTGTAGGATATGGCATGGGAGGTAAGTCTTATAGGCCTCGACGTGAATATACAATGTGGTGGGGCCCGATCGCAAGTGCACAACGCAAGTCTTAAGAGATATCGCTTAGGAAAGGATAAGGAACCGCGAAAGAAAAGTGCGATATTGACACAAACGTGATGTGTCCCAGAACTAAGATCTAAATATTTTTCAAGTCTAGGCGGACCCACCTTCTCCTCTTCCCGTCAAATCTATGCTAAACTCCCAGTATCTTCCCGCTATATCCGCCCTCCTCCACACATCACATGGACCACAATTGTTTTATCATGAGGGGGGGGGGGGGGGGGGGGTTCGGAATAGGCGGTATCCCATACTTCCCATCCGGATAACATGTCGCACCCAGGGATCTTCCACACCCCCCTCTCCTAACACCACTTTCCACTCCCCCCCCCCCCTCCGGAAATCCTTTTGCATCGTTTCACTAAACAGCTGTGCCTTTTTTACCATTGCAAGCATTTCCCACGCCACGTTTTCTCTCTTGCTGTCTGTTTGAAGTCACATCCCTTTCCCGTTCAAACAACCATTGCACCATAAATGGTCAGGTTGTTACCCAATGGACCCACGCCACCTCCATAACTCCACATTGCTGTTTAAATATCTGAAGGCCGACATAACTACAAAGTTTACTCTGTAGTTTTTGTTGAAATAATGCAAATATTAAATTTGCAGTTAAAACTGAAGAAAGTGCGAATTGCAAAAGAAAAATTGTCAGCACTGTGTGAAACCAGATTACAGGGCTCCTTTAGACTGTTAATCCTAGTTACTGTTCCCCATTTTTATACTCCTTCCCAGTGCTGATCCATTATCATTTCCCTTCTTAAATTTCCCTCTTTGTTTTCCCTTTCTCCATTATAGGTTGGTGAAATAAAATCACTGAGGAAAATGCCTCCAAAGCTTCATCAATAGCCTTTTAATCCGATGGTCTACCCACAAGTGGACCTGGACCACTTGGCTCTAGCAGACAAAGATTACAATATTCATGAGACAGATTCTAGTTCTTATTTGTTTGATTTTTACTTTTAGTTTGGGACCAATTCCTTGAAGGAACCAATGACCTTATCCTATGGGAAACCCATTTTCCCCTTTACATGTTCCCAAACACCCATGGTTGTCGAGATTTCATCAGGAAGTTCCAGAGCTATTACAATATTAATCAGAGGACCATAGTCACCCCAACAGGAGAAATATTTTTTACCATCAACGCCCAATCCATCCAACAGATGATTCAGGCCCCCACTTCGGAACAAGCAGTCCCTTTGTCATATGAAGTCCTCAAGGAATGTTATCATAATCTTCACCCTACTAGCAGAACCAAAACCTTGCAGTTTTCCATGACCCTTGATACCCCAATGCCTACAAAGAACCCTCCTTATCCCTCATCTACCTTTTCTAATAGAACTAAGCACATTATATCTGTTTTATCTTATTTGTTAGGTTATCACATTGATAAGTGAGTATAGGAAGCTGTGATAGGTTTCTTGTCCACCCTTTCCCCAGGTGTTAAATCCACAGTCTTATTCAATTATGCTAAATTTCTTGCAGAGGCCATTCATGAGCAGTTTTTGAAGTTTGACATGGAGGAGGTTTTCAAATATTCCTCTCTGTTGGTATATATGTTTGTCCATTTCCAGTCTAGAAGGTTTCAGTTTCATATGTCCAAGGTAAATGTAGGTAATGAGCCAAAATCTATCATATTTTGGACTACCCTGCTACTAAAATATCAGAAGGAATTTACATTCAAGGATTTTTTGGATTCATTTGTGCATCCAGCCATCATCACACTCAATGATGCAACAAAACCCAGGATAAATGAAGAAATCAAAAAAATCATGCAACTAACAAAGTGAGTGAAGACAATAGATTGGTATTTGTATCAAAACTACATAGAGATTCATGTCTATGGAAGTGAGCTAGCTCCCTACAAATTTCCAAAGTTCCTCTCCATGAGGGTCTTTGCACTGGAATACATAAGGCAAATGATAAATGCAGATGAGCTCCACTTTGTCTCTACAAACAAGAATACTTAGTTGAGGATCAAAATACAAATTGGGCCTTTCATTTGCAATAGTATAGCAGCAAGAGAGGAATTAGAAAATATACTAAAGGATATGGGCTTCAGTGAGAGTTTCACTTGGTCCTATGACCCTACAGGGATTATCTCCAGGAAGAGGGTGTAAATCAAGTCCACACCCTATGTAAACACACATAGGCCTTCAATTGAACAATATGCCAATCAAACAGAGTGGGTGACTAATACCCTCCATGAAGAGGAAGAACTATTGTTCTCCACTCCAGGCGTCCAGACCCCAATATCACAAGGAAGGGAGAATGCAGAAGGAAGAGAAGAAAAGGGGAAAGAGGAAGAAAAAAATATAGGGAGCAAAAGGCCAAGAGAGGATCAGTCACTTTCGATGACTGATAACTCTAGTAAAGAATTCAAAATAATATATAGGAAGAGGGCCCGAGTGCATATGGATATTGATCAAGGAGGGGAGTTAGGGAAGGAAACAATGGTTCATATTGCAGACACCCCTGGACCATCTCCAGTGGGTGGTCGAACAATGGGCTCCCCTACATCTAATACCACAACATTTCTACAGCAACAGACCTTGTAGACATCTACTTCCAAACCTGCCATAGAAGGTCAAGAAAGATTAGTTAATGATACATTCAAGGAAATAATATTGAGAAATGAGGTGTTGAAGACCAAAACTTACAACCAATTCTAGAAGCAGACCCCAAGTTCACAAAGTAGGCAACTGTCTGCTTTTGACACTAAGAATAAAAGGATGCAGATGGAATTTCTAGAATCTTTGGTCCCACAACCACAAGGAGCAGGAGATTACAAGAAGGTATCATTTGAATTTAATTCCAAGGACATCCATCCCATTGATCACATGGAATTACACAAGCATATTGGATATATGGTGGCCTCCACCCTGACAAGTACTGCTATGAGCTTGTCAAAGCTTCAAATATCCTTATCCAATGCTCAATCACAACTCAGGATAGAAAACATATCTTCCATGGCTAAATATTCAAGGATTAATTCTTTAGAAGATTTAATAGTGAAGTTGGGTCATGACCCAACCAATGTTCAATCCGTGGAGGAGGTTTTGAAGAAGAAGAATGCTGATATGGTAGCCCTTAGGAAGAAACTCAAGATGCCAGTAACAGAATATCCCTTAGACAAAGGCATTGAGGAAGAGGAATCACAGAAGGCAGAACTATTGAAATTGGTTGTTGAACAGTCTGCCCAAATCAAATAGATGGAGAACGAGACAGAGAAACTACTGAAAGAGAAGGAAGAGGCAGCTCGAGGTACACTCATCCCAGTGGAAGCTACCCCCATCTCAACAATTCCATCAACTATTCCCACAACTGCTGGAACACCTAGTATGAAAAACCAGCTATCAAAGGCTATGGAAAGCATGACCCTATAGTCAGAACAGATCTGTAAATTGGAAGCACAAATTGGCATCCTAAAATATCAAAAGGCCAAGACTGAAAGCTGCCCATGAGATAGCCAAGAAGCAGGTCGAGAGATTGGAGAAGGTAGAGAAGGAATTTTCAGACAGTAACATTACGGACCAAATGAAGTTGATAATCTGGGGTAGTATCATTAAGTCAGTGGAAGAAATGTGGCACCCCATCATGAAAAAAAAGAGCTGGTGGACAAATGCGCAGTGGCCATTGATAAAGAAAATCGAGAATTAGGAAACATGCCAAAAACAACCCCTAAGATTATAGAATTCATGAAATCTAAGACCAGCTATGAGCTTGCAATGCTATATGTACCAGATATAACATCAACCATAGCAGAAGTGAAGAGGACCCTCACTAAGAGAAGTTTAGTAAGAGAATTGGAGGAGAAGTGTCGTGAGTTGGACATGGCCATCAACAGATTCCTGAACAATATTGAACCCTTGAAAGCAAAAGGATTGCCCTCAATGTTTGCAATTAATAAGAATTTGATCCAAAGGGAAGATTATATGATTAAACTCAGAGAAACAGCTAAGGATGTCACCAAATTCACTAGCATCCAAGGAAGAGTGACCAGGAATGTTATCTGGGATCTCTTGAGTAATGACATCTTTATTCAACATGAGCTGAAGAATGTCTTCCTTACCAGACCCACTTTCAGCAAATACACAGAGGTGGATGAAGTATACCAACAAGTTATAAGAACGAATATCCCTAGCGAAAGAGAGTGGAATATATTGTGTACATTTCAAGATTGAAAAGGCACAATAGACACATAAGAACAACCACCGGTTGATTAGAAGTGCATCCTCCTTTATGATATATGAAGTGGAAACCCAAAGAGAGAGCCAAATGTCAGAACCACCCTGCGTTTCCTCCTCGCAACCATCTCAGCCACCTCCAAATCATTTGTTGGATTCACGAAGAGTTTCCTGAGTTTTTACATTCTTGAAGAGTTACCGAAATTAATTCTACAGGTAGTGTTGTTAGAGATTTTATTTATTCGAGCCTCGCATGGCCACACTTGTCTAATTTCAGTTTGTTTGTAATAAATGAAGTTTTCCAGAGTATATTAGGGAAAACCAACTTAGTTGTTAGTTAAATACTGCTAGAATTCTCATTATCAAGGGTTGGATATTTTAGCACCTGTATTGTAAGAACTACTATTGGAGCACTGTAATTTTGGAGCTGGACATCAATAATAAAAGATTGTTTACAAGATTATTGAGATGTGTTAAAATGGTGATGTGTTTCTTCTTCGTTTAAATGTTTCTGTTGTTTTCTCTGTTGTGTATCTTCTCATCTAATTGTAAATCAGAAATTTTAGATTAATATTTGATGTCGGAGCGCCTTAATTTTGTCTGCAATTACAATCTAAATTTTTTCTACTGAAGTTTGATTAAATAATTCTTAATTTCTCTTTAGTCACTACTGAACCTTACTGTTTCTTTCACCTCATAATTCATACAGCTCTTAAGATCCATTTCGCACAGTTAGCTTTCCCTGTGATTTTCTCTTGATTTTGATGTGCCATTCCAGCCTTTGACTCCATCGCCCAATGGAATAGTCCCTACATCCCTATCTATCCAACCACACAATCAATCAAACAAACAACCCCAATCACTGTAACTAGCCTAATATATGCAATTAGAACCATCAAGCTTAAGAAATTTTAATCATAAAACAGAGAGAGCCCTCTCTGAGTCTAGGAAGGCTAGGTCCTAGACTCCAAAGTGGTTTGATGTTGTCCTATGACTCTTTTTCTTGCCAATATTACAAACTATGAAGGTCTAACATAATGGAAACCATACTGGGGAGCTATTGAAAAGCTTAGTATTTCATTAGAACTTAGAAACCCCAGTCGAAACATTGTGGGATTTAAGTATTGTCCATAGATTGGTTTTTTGTAAAAATATTCAACCTGTTTGTGCTTTGGGTCTGAATTCTGGCTTCCAAGAAAATCTTTACCAGATCTCATCCTGACCCAAATACCCTTGCAATAGTTGACAACCCAAAGAAAATCCTAAGAAGAACTCCCCGATTTGAGGATCCAATTATTAGCAAACCTATTCACAAATCAAGTTCCCTTCCTGAAAACCTTACAAACTTGCAGGATATCCAGTTTGACTTACACTTTGAACAAAGCCTGTTCAGGACCAAATCTCATAATTGGATAGCCAGACAGTTTTTTACCCATCCATATTACAGCCGAATCCTATTGGGGAAGCCTCTACCTCCACTCAGAATGACTCTCAACTTCTCCAACACTTTGACTCCCTTCAAGGTTTGGTAACAGAGCTCTCCTCAGCTATCGATGATGCTTACCTTCAACAGGATATAGAATTATCTACCCTAAATGTAGCAACTCCTTCTGTCATTCCTGATTCTGCTCAGCCTTAGTTAAATTGCTCAAGTTTATCTACAACTCATACCATTTCCTTGAACCTTACCCAACAGAGTGCCCAAACCACCACTCATACACCCATTGCCTCCTCCATTTAATCCTCCATTCAACCCACCACCTCCCTGAGTAAACCCTCCTCTTATCAACCCCCCTTGGGTTCCCCCACCACCAATCATGGCAGCCTGGTATTCTCCATTAGTTCTACCACAACCTATGGTGCCTATGCCACAAGATTATCAAGTAAAAATTCCTCATTTTGATGGAACTGGTCCGGAAACTACTGAGCAACATATAGAAAAAAAGAATGATGCTTTTGACTACCAAGAGATAGAGGATGAGACTATCCAATTGAGAATGTTTGCCCAAAGTTTAGGGGGAGAAGAGAAAAAATGGTTGAAAGGCTTGACCCCGAATAACATCCATGACCTCCCTGCCCTTCACCAGTTGTTCATTAATAAATGGGAAGTTAAGAAAAATCCTCTCCAAATCTTATCTAAATATGAAAATATCAAGAGAAATGTTGCTAAGAGTGTCCAATATTACTCTACCAGGTTCAATAGTATATACAATGCCCTCCCTCCTCACTTGAAACCCCCATAAGGTTTAGCGTTAATGAAATTTTTATATGGTTTCTACCCATATATGGCTTATCAACTGAGAGAAAAATATCTAGCTACACTGGAAGAGATGCAGACGAGTGTTGTTGGTGTGGAGCAAACTTGATTGCAAAAAGGGCTAGAATGAGAAGTGATAAGAGAGGCACGATTAGGGAAGAGCCTGCAACCTCCACTTCCGATGCCAAAATTGAGAGCCTGGCGATAACCATGGAGAGAATGATGGACAGAATAAACTTGAATGAGAGAGTTGTCCCTAGGGAAAATCAGCGAGCTCCTCAAAACAAAAACCAAAACTTTAGAAGAAACCCCCCTCAAATAAGACAAAGAGAACAGAGAGGACCTGACCAGAAAATCCGGCCTCCATTCCAAGAAAAATATGTTGATGAGGATGAGGGGGTGGTTGAGGAACTAGAAGAAAGTCAAATAAATCTGATGGGACTTAATTATGAAGATACTGTTTTCCTCACTGAAGAAGAAAAAAATGTATTTTCTTCGACTCAAACTGCAGCAAAATTTGAAGATTCTGAAGATTATAAACAAGGATTCAAGAATTCCATTATGGAGGTGCATAGACAATATAAACTCTGAAGCAAGAAAAATTTAGATATCCCCAATAGAAATCATTCGGAAAACTCTGCTACCAAAATCCCTGAAGTTGATCCCAAGAAAGTAGCAGAGAGTTCCAAGAAAATTACTAAAACAGCTGGAAACAATGATTTAGAAAGTAGCATTAGTAGCCCAGCAGCCAACCTTAGCAAAATAGGTCTATATAATGTCCCTAAGACAAGTCAAAAATCTAAAGTTGTTGCTAAAATAGTGCTTGAGAAGAATGATTCAACTCTGCCAAAAACGTAGACACCATTCAACATCGAGAATGAAATTGCCAAAATAAAAATCTCACTCCCTCTCACTGAACTAGTGAATCAATATGTATATAGATCCCAAGTCATAAGATCTTTTAAATAGGAGAAATCACTGATACAATTACTCTAAATGATGAAAAACTTGAACTGTTTTTTGGACCAGAAGTAGAGGGTAAATTTTAGGAGGGGGGTGTTCCCCCATTTTATCTTAGTTTAAATGTTCATGATAAAATCCTCCATAATGCCATGATAGACTCTGGTGCATCTCATAATCTCATGCCTAAGGAAATTATGGATAGGCTTGGCCTGGAGATAACTAGGCCCTATAAAGACATGTACTCATCTGACTCCAGCAAGGTTAAATGTCTAGGCCTCATTAAAGATCTTTGTGTTACTTTAGCCCAGATACCAGCGAAGTGCCTAGTGATGGATATAGTGGTGGTTGACATCCCACCAAAATATGGTATGATTTTATCACACTTATGGGGAGCCAAGATTTCAGGCACCCTCCAAATGGATATGAATTATGCTACCATACCAGTTTTTGGCCAAAGAAGGAGATTGTACAGGTAGACTCTGATGAAAGACATGGTCAATAGTCTGGAAAAGCCTCATAATTACCCCTTGTACTCTGTCCACTCTTACCTTGATTCATTTATTCTTTATAATGATGCAAATATTGATGAACAAGTAACCGAAGAAGAACAAAACCATAAGAGAGAACAGTCAGACCAAATAGAAATTGTGCAACCCAAGCCTGAAAATGAACCTTTTTGGAATATGAGTTTTGATGGTTCTTGTGGAAAAGAAGGATCAGGAACAAGGGTGTGGATATGCAATACTGAAAATAACTACGCAGAAGGGCATTCTTACAAGCTAAAATTTCAGTGTACCAACAATATAGCTGAATATGAGGCTCTCCTGTTGGGTTTACAACTACTGAAGAAAATAGGATCCAAAATAATCTCTGTGCATGGGGATTCTAAGCTGGTCATTAAAAAAATCATGGGAGATTATTTAGCTAAGCATCCCAGATTGAGAGAATATCGGAATGCTACCCTTGACATCTTGAAAACATTTGAATAATATGACCTTGCTATAGTACCAAGGAACCAGAATATTTTGGCTAATGGGTTAGCATTTTCAACCAACACTTGTCAGCTACCTCACCCCAAAAAATAGTATACAGTGCAAGTGAAACATCGTCCAGTAGTTCCCGACAATGTGAGATATTGGCAAGTCTTTGGAGATGATAAAGAAATTGAAAATTTCCTGCAATCCAAGGGTGAGTTTGAAGATTCCAATCTGGGCATAGAATGTGAAGAAGACTATTCCACTAGAGAGAAAACATGTAGGGAGGAACCCCCTCACAATTCTGATGTTAATTTTTCACCAAATGAAGATAAGCATGGGAAAGAGATACATGAATATCCAGAAAAAGAAGAATTTTAACTACTACATTTCAGAGACAACACCTTACCTAGAGGACTTGTCCCTCTAGAAGAAATTTTTTATTTTAATGATGTGTCTAGGAAGCTAAAAATGGAATCCATAGAAGCAAATATAGAGGAGTGAAATCTGGGCATTGAGCAGGAGCCCAAGATGGTAAAGTTATCAAAGACACTGCCATCATCCATAAAGCAAAAATACATTGCTTTGTTCAAAGAATTTATTGATGTGTTTTCCTAGAGCTATGAAGACCTGAAATCCTATGCTATTGATATCATCCAGCACAAAATTCCAGTCAAGGAGAACTAGAAGCCCTTTAAAACTACATAGGATAAATCCTGTTCAAATTCCACTGGTTGAAAAAGAGATGAAGAAAATGTACAATGCTAGGATAATAGTCCTAATCAGGTACTCCGAATGGGTTTCCAATATTGTACCTGTGAGAAAGAAGACAGGAGAGATCAGGATCTACATTGACTTCAGAAATCTAAACAAGGCATCTCTTAAGGAAAATTACCCCCTACCAAAGATGGATCACATATTGCAAAAGGTAGTGGGTTCCAAAAGAATCTCTCTACTAGATGGTTTTTCAGGGTACAATCAAGTGCTGGTACACCTAGATGATCAACCCAAAAAAAAAATTACCACTCCATGGGGAACCTTCATGTATGTAAAAATGGCCTTTGGATTAATAAACGTTGGTGCCACTTTTCAAATAGAAATGGATATTGCTTCTTTAGAAGAAATTGGTCTTTTCATCATGATATATCTTGATGATATTACAATATATTCGAAGAATTATGAAGAGCATATGGCCCATTTGAGAAGAGTGTTTAAGAAATGCAGAAAGTTCGGTCTATCTCTGAATCCTAAGAAATCATTATTTGGTCTTGAAGAATGAAAGCTTCTAGGCCACATCATATCTGAATAAGGGATTAAGATTGACCCCAGTAGGATTGAGGGCATACTGCAAATCGGTCACCCCAGAAATATCAAAGAGATGCAATATTTCATTGGAAAGATAGATTTTTTAAGAATTTTTATACCAAACCTAGTAGAACTCCTGAGGAATATCACTAACATGCTCAAGAGAGATTCAGGAGTCAAATGGACCAGAGAGGCTAAACATTCTTTCGACCTGGTAAAGCAAGAACTCACACAGGCGTCAATTTTGATCAGCCCTGATTTCACCAAGGACTTTATTGTTTTCTCATTTGCATTAGTGCACACAATTGATGTTGTATTACTGAAGAAGAATAAATATGGGAAAGAGCATCCCATAGAATTTTTTAGCCAAGCTTTAAGAGATGCACCTTTGAAGTACAATATTATGGAAAAGCAGGCTTTTTCCTTGATCAAGGCACTGAAGGATTTCAGAGTCTACATTATGCATTCACACATCATTGCATTTGTGCCCAATAAAGCTGTCAAAGGCATCCTAACTCGGGATCCTGATGGAAAAAGAGGAAAGTGGATTCCTGTCATCTTGGAGTACAATTTAGAGATCATGCCCACCAAACTAATGAAGGGACAAGGACTAGCCAAATTGATGGCTGAGACAAATTTTCAAGAACTAGATATTAACATGATTCATTCACTAGATGAACAAGAGGAGTTGGCGACTCCAACTATTTAGGAACCATACCTAAATTTTCCCTGGTATGTAGATATACTATATGTTCTATTTTATTTAAATTCTCCTCCTAGTTTATCCAAAACAAAGGCTAGGTTCTTGAAATTAAAAGCTATAAAATTCTGCATACTAGAACATGTTTTGTATTGGAAATATTTTGGGGGCATATTGCTTAAATGTTTGCTTCAAGAAGATGCAGATAGAATGATGCATGATGTTAAAGAAGGGGGTTGTGGAGGCCATCTCTACTGGAAAACCAGGGCAAACAAGATCCTTAGGGCTGGTTTCTATTGGCGTACTCTTTTCCTAGAAATCCAAAAAAAGGTAGCTACCTGTCATAAATGCCAAATATTCAAGGGAAAAAATAAAATTACTACCTCTGCCCTTACAACCTATCTTTGTTGAAGCTCCTTTCCAACAATGGGGTTTAGAATTCATTGGATAAATACAACCATCCTCCTCTACCCGACATAGATGGATCCTCACTGCTACAGACTATTTTTCCCAATGGATAGAGGCCATCCCTTCCAGAACTAATACAAACTCAGTGATTATAAAATTTCTTGAAGCCAACATCATGTCTAGATTTGGGTGTCCTAGGAAAATTATTACAGATAATGATGTTGCTTTTAAATCCAAGAATATGGTGGAATTTTTCCATAAATATCACATTTCTTTGGGACATTCAACAACCTATTACCCTCAAGGTAATGGACTGGTTAAATCTTCCAACAAGAGCCTGGTCAACATCATCAAGAAGTTGATGGAATATAATAAGAAATTTTGGAATAAAAAACTGGTACATGCCTGTGGGTTGATATATTGACAACAAAGAAATCAATTGGCATGTCACCATACCAATTAGTCTATGGAATGGATGCATTTTTCCCAACATCCTTGGGATTTCGAGCCATGAAGCTCATTCAAGTTGTGCAGGTTGAAGAAAATGATATACAAAGGAGAATAAGCCAGACCATCCAGTTGTAACAGTCCAGAGAGGAGGTGTACAACATAACCCAGATGGTGCAAGAAAATATGAAGAATATCTATGATAAGAGGACAAAAGCCAATGATTTCTGTAGAAATTTTCTGAATAAATCACTTATTCAATGGAGATTAACCCGATCACACATCAATTTCGAATTGCATGCATAAAACATAATCTCTTCTACAATTAATTGTCACATGCGGAAAGAATAGAAGCGATAGCACATCAGATCATCACACAAATTAACACAGTATGTATGGGGAAAGCTTATAGCTGAAAACCCCTCAGTTATTCTGTATATTATAATGGAGAGAACATGCAGCAATACATAGCACAATACTCCTCACAAGTACTCAGTACTATCTCCCAAAGCTAGACAAAAACTAGCTTGGTTTTGAACAAGTCACAGGTTCAAAACACACCCACTAATTTCCCTGCATCTATTGCGCAGTCAAGGCTGGTCTAAATAGAGATCTAAGTTCGAATCTCACTGGCTCCAACTACGCAATTTTCATTGGTAATTTCCTCCAAGTGTGGTGCAAATCTCATGCACAACTAATGTCGCAACTGATAGCTAACTCAACCCTTTCATCTATCTCTTTCACTTGTCGCCACTGAACTGTCCATGCACTGAGTTAAACTGATGTGTTCTTTAGTTGAATAATGAGTTAATAATTAGTGAATTAAATAATATTTAATTCATACAACTCATCTCTAGTGTATTAGCCAGTTAAACTAAATACAACTAGTTCAACTAGTTAACCAGAACACCATCTCCATTAACTGTCGCATTAACTCCACCGAACTCCGCCACTTGAGCGAATCAACAACCACGCATTAGTTCAACCAACCACAGCAGTATTTCCAGGAGTCAAGGATGCCCCACTCCTGTGGGCACTGAACCAAAGTGCTCTAAGAGAGTAAACTGAAGTTTAGAGTCCAAATATTATTAAGGGTAAATAATATTTGACTGTTCTATTTTTAGCCCGCCAGTCTAAAAATAGACTTCGACCTAAATGCTAAAAATAGAGATCCATCTATTTTTATCAGCATGACCAATCCTCCAATAATAGCATACTGCAGCTCCCAGTCCATGATCCATATGTCTAAAAATAGACATAGTCTA
The DNA here is from genome assembly GCA_034641835.2 of Pinus albicaulis. Lineage (NCBI taxonomy): Eukaryota > Viridiplantae > Streptophyta > Pinopsida > Pinales > Pinaceae > Pinus > Pinus albicaulis. The sequence continues at coordinate 168,842,385 of CM076582.1, read as the reverse complement.
AAAATAGACTTTGCGACAAAAATCACCTGTGTGGCCCCCACCTAGTTTAGGTGATCACTTTCCAACTAGGATCAGGAATGATGTTTCAAGATGCCTCCTTCACTGTTTCTTGTTGCAATCTTCAACACTCCCTCTCAACAAGAAAGGATTGTCTTTGCATGCGACATGCAACTCCATGCATTCGCCCTACAACCTTTACAAGCGCCATGCAACTCCATGCATTCGCCATGCGCCCTTTGCATGCGCCATGCAAACTCATGCATGCACCATGCAACTCCATGCATGCGCCATGCACCCTTTGCATGCAACATCTTCAAAACTGAATAGGCTCCAAACAACTCAATCAATCTGATGCATCTATCATCAAAGTCTTCGACTTCTGCTTGGCCAATTGCACATGTCATCAGGAACCACTGCGTTGTTGATCTCTTGCACCCATGCACTCTGCACTTGCTGTCAACTCTGATCCGCGCTCCAGTATCCGATACTGTCACTTTGATCTGCCTGCATCAATCCAACTGATCTGCTACTGCTGCATTGTGGGCACCTCGTAGCCAGGTTCAACTCATGAGATCCACACCATCTCATGAATCCTGCCCAGAAATCTCCTCTTGGGATTAATCATGCATTTCGCCCCACCTCACACCTGGTGGTATAGCTGCATGCACTCCCTCTGCCCGTCTGGCATGAAATTTATCTGCATGAGTGGTTTCTCCCACTCCATGATCCTCTTGTGGCTGCTCCACATCCCGAGGTTCACTATCACTTGCATGCAAAACTTGCTCCCTCTCAAGCATCAGTTGCATGTCTTTCTCGCCTGCATGCAACACTTGCTCCCTCTCAAGCTTCAGTTGCATGTCTGTCTCCCGCTCCCCAACAATAGGAAGCTCCATAGAAATCCCATCTACTTCAATTCTGTAGATATTCTTTGCTCGAATCCCAACCTTCTTGACTTGTCCTGTTGCCTTGTGACGAAGGAAAACTTTTCCTTCTCTAAAGACAACTTCATACCCTTTATCCTCTAATATTGCGACTGAGATCAGATTCTTTGTTAGACCTGGTACATGTAATACATCTTGTAAAAGAATGAGTTTACCTGACTCCCTCTGAAAGGTTATGGTACCAATTCCGGTCGCATTGTATCGTCCACCGTCGCCCAACTCAACATGCATCTGGAGACCTTTATCCACCAAGTCACTGAAAATATTTGCATCTCCCGTCATGTGAAAGGAAGCGCCACTATCAATATACCACCCCAATCCCAATGCACTAGACAACATGCATGCGATCAATGAGAAGTCCAGCTCAAATTGCGAGGCAAGAGCCTCACCAGCTGCAGCTCCAGCAGCCTGCTTGTTCTTCTTCTTCTTTGGGCAATCCGTGGCGTAATGTCCATGATCGTGACAGTGAAAACACTTCACTTTGGACATGTCACGCTCTTTACCATCCACACCGGATTGAGAAGCCTTCTCCTTGCCCTTCCCCTTCCTTTCTTTGGCAGCCAAAGCGCAGTCTTCTTCATCAGATACCTTTGATGAAGATCCGTCCCTGGTAGTCCTCCTGATCTCCTCTTGCATGAGATCCGACCACAGTCGCTCCCATCCCGGCAACTTCTCCCGACCATTGACACTATCCTGATAGGAATTCCAAGCCTTCGGAAGACCAAGGAGAGCCAGGTCAACCAAGTCCTCTTCTTTGACAGTCACCCCCACACTTCCCAGCTCATCTCTGCACTGAGTGAACTTCGTGAGGTATTTTGCGATGCTGTCGCCTTTCTCCATCTTGATGTTTCTTAGTCTATCCTTGAGTGCCAGATTCCTTTGGTCACTCTTTCTTTGGTACAGATCTATCAAGGCTTTCCACATCAAATATGGAGAAGCCTTTCCATGCAGGCTGGATACAATGTGATCCTTTACGCCCTCCAACAGGATCCTTCGACACTTCGCTTGTTTCTTTCGCCAGGCTTCCACAACAGCAGCATCATTAGAAGTAGGCTTTGGAATATCTTTCTCCACGAATTCCAACAGCCCATTATCATCTAATACAGCCTCCATGCGGTCCTTCCATGCAACATAATTCGAACTTCCTTCCAAGGCATATTCGAGTCGCAAACCGTTGAAAGACATTTTCGCCGTGGCACCAAGAACACAAATATGCAAATTCGAATTTCACCACTAGCTGATAACTCAATCGCTTCCGATCTACACTTGAGAACAAATTATTTCCAAATCAGAGATTGACTGCATGGGCTTTTACCAGACCTTTCACTTTCCGAAGAAAGATGAATCCGGAGGCTATCTGGCCCGTATGTAGGCTCTTTCCGAGGAAATAAGTTTGCAATCACCGTAATAGATCTTGACAATTAATATAGCTCCGATACCATGTAGAAACTTGCTGAATAAATCACTTATTCAATGGAGATTAACCCGATCACACATCGATTTCGAATTGCATGCATAACACATAATCTCTTCTACAATTAATTGTCACATGCGGAAAGAATAGAAGCGATAGCACATCAAATCATCACACACATTAACACAGTATGTATGGGGAAAGCTTATAGTTGAAAACCCCTCAGCTATTCTGTATATTATAATGGAGAGAATATGCAGCAATACATAGCACAATACTCCTCACAAGTACTCAGTACTATCTCCCAAAGCTACACAAAAACTAGCTTGGTTTTGAACAAGTCACAGGTTCAAAACACACCCACTAATTTCCCTGCATCTATTGCGCAGTCAAGGATGGTCTAAATAGAGATCCAATTTCGAATCTAACTGGCTCCAATTGCGCAATTGTCATTGGTAATTTCCTCCAAGTGTGGTGCAAATCTCATGCACAACTAATGTCGCAACTGATAGCTAACTCAACCCTTTCCTCTACCTCTTTCACTTGTCGCCACTGAACTGTCCATGCACTGAGTTAAACTGATGTGTTCTTTAGTTGAATAATGAGTTAATAATTTGTGAATTAAATAATATTTAATTCACACAACTCATCTCTAGTGTATTAGCCAGTTAAACTAAATACAACTAGTTCAACTAGTTAACCAGAACACCACCTCCATTAACTGTCGCATCAACTCCATCGAACTCCGCCACTTGAGCTCTAACTGAAGTCAACCATGCATTAGCTCAACTAACCCATAGGAAAAGCGTATTTCCTTCTGGCAGCTGCATGCCCCACCTCTGGGGGTCAAACTGAAGTGCTCCAAGAGAGTAAACTGAAGTTTAGAGTCCAAATATTATTAAGGGTAAATAATATTTCACTGTTCTATTTTTAGCCTGCTAGTCTAAAAATAGACTTCGACCTAAATGCTAAAAATAGAGATCCATATATTTTTACCAACATGACCAATCCTCCAAGAATATCATACTGCAGCTCCCGGTCCATGATCCATATGTCTAAAAATAGACAGTCTAAAAATAGACTTTTCGACAAAAAATCACATGTGTGGTCCCCACCTAGTTTAGGTGATCACTTTCCAACTAGGATCAGGAAAGATGTTTCAGGAGGCCTCCTTCACTGTTTCTTGTTGCCATTTTCAACAATTTCAATATCGGAGATAAATTGATGAAATGGGACTCCAGGCGAGAAGATAAAGGTAAGCATTGAAAATTTGACAACTTGTGGAAAGGGCCATACATTATTCATTCTTTCAGAGGAGACAATGCATTTTTATTGCAAGAAATGGATGGAACAAAGCTATTTGGAGGTCCTGTCAATGGCAGGATGCTAAAACACTATCTCTGCTGAAAAAATCATATAAGACTTTCATCATTGTAAATACCATAGCATTGCAATTTTCAATAATCCATTGGACAAGGTTGGAGCCTGGAGTGAAGGCCATAAGCCCAGTCTGATAAGCTTAAAAAAAAAAATCTGAAAGTGTTGCAAATTAAAGTGCCACTACTGTTGAAAATATTTTTTGTGCATTCATACAATTTAAGCATGATTGTACAATTTTGAATTTGCTACTGATAGGTTAGAAAATGAAAATTTTCCAAACCATTTAATATTGGCTTATCAGTAGGTAGGTAGAAAATGACATTGGTGCAACAACCTAATCTGAACCAATAGGAGAAATAAGTGATAGGTGATAGGTTAGAGATTCAAAAGAAAAATGATGTCAGGTTCTGTCAGTCTAAATGCACCCCAAAAGGAAGAAAATTGATTAGAATCCTAGATTGGGTAGGTAGGTATGCAAATGAGCTCTTAATACTTTGAGCATGTTTCTAGTTTTCAGTTTTAGGTTGCTTTTTCAGTCTCAGGATCGGGTGTGTTCCAAAGCTCAGTTTGCAGAAATCACTGACTTCAATTCGAAAGTTACAACCACAGAATTTGCAGCAAATCAGGTTCAAGGTTGGGATCATCCCAATGTATCATGCCACTAGTCTACGGTGTTCTTAAAAACTCCTGAAGGAGATGCCATCCCCAGTTGGAGCCACTGTTAGACTCTTGTATTTCACAGTATCACCAGGTGAATGATCACTGATTATATTTTTTACATGCTAAAAATAATATTCTGTGACTATCATTTATTTTCAGAGAAGAAAGGGAGACCCTGACTGCCAAAGAGCTGCACAAGAAATCATCTTCCATTTCTAGTACAAGGAAGAAGGCAGGGTTGCTGAGTGAGGGTAATGATGAGAAAAAAGTCCATATTTCTCCCCATCCATGTTGTCTATCCCCTTCTTACCTTTCATTTTCCCAAATTCCTAAATCCGATGCTCTGAATCCCAATTAAACCCCCAAGACCCACATACATAACCATTGGAACTTATTTCTTTATGCTAAAGTCTTAACTTCTATTGTGAAAATCTCCGCCCACCCACTAGCAGCCGTGTCTTACATTATACCATAAAACCTACGTCTTGCCCACACTTCGCAGCCTGCAAGTTTAAACTACCTCTTCTTAAGTCATTTACGAAACATAAAATTCCATCGATGCGATTGGGTAGGGCCCATCCAACCTTATACATTGCCAAAATTCGTAGATAAACCTTTGAAACTTCATAGTTTCCTTAACTTTCGCCTTTTCGCACTTGTCAATAGTTAGCGCGTCGCATGGCGCACTTTGCACCATTTACAACTTACTTATAAGCACCCGCAAAGATAATTTTTTTGCGAGGTGATATGGTCGCAAGCGCACATCGCAAGTTCTAAAGGATTTCTACGAGAAGTAAATGTTAAAATCACAGATAGGCGATATGCAATACGGTGGGGCCCGATCATAATCACAAATCATAGATTATAAGAAACAAGTGCGAGTGGTGAATGTTAAGTTCAACGAAGTGTGATGTGCGATGGGTGGGACCCGAACGCAGATCGAAAATCGCAGGTTTTATAAAATAAGTGCAAAGGCAAAATGTTAAGATCACTGATCTGCGACATGAGGTGATGTGGCAGGTGATGTGGTGGGTGGTGTGGCAGATGACCTGGTAGGGTGACGTGGTAGTGAAGTGCTCTTGAACCGTGTAGCACGCATCGCAAGTTTTAAAGAGTAATTTCAAATGGAAAATGTTAAAGTTTCCGACTTGCGATATGCGATGGGTGTGACCCGATCGCAGATCACAAATCGTAAAAGTTGCAGGATATGGCATGGGAGGTAAGTCTTATAATCCCCGACGTGCGATATGTGATGTGGTGGGGCCCGATTGCAAGCACACATCACAATTATTATGAGATACCTCTCAAGAAAAGATAAGGAACCGCGAAAGCGAAGTACGATATCGGCACAGACGTGATGTGTCCCAGAACTAAGATCTAAAGTTTTTTCAAGTTCGGGGGACCCACTTGCTCCTCTCCCTGTCAAATCTATGTTAAACTCCCATCATCTTCCCTCTATATTCGATCCCCTCCGCACATCAAACGGTCCACAACTCCCCCCACTGTATTCAAAATTTATCATGAGGGGGAAATGGGGGGGGGGGTGCGGGGGTCCAGAATAGGCGGTATCCCATACCACCCATCCTGCTTACGTGTTGCACCCAGGGCTCTTTCTTACCCCCCTCTCCTAACACCGCTTACCACTTTTCCCCCCCTTTGGAAAGCCTTTTGCGCCGTTTCACCAAACCGTTGCACCTTTCTGACTATTGAAAGCACTTCCCGCACCACGTTTTTGCTCTCACTCTATGTTTGAAGTCACATCCCTTTCCCGTTCAAAAAACCGTTGTGCCATAAATGGTCAAGTCGTTACCCAACGGACCCATGCCACCTCTATACTCCACATCGTTGTTTAAATATCCAAAGTACGACATAACTACAGAGTTTAATCTGGTAGTTTTTGTTGAACTAATAAAAAGATTGAATTTGCAGGTAAAATTGAAGAAAGTGTGAATTTCGAAAGGAAAACTGTCAGCATTGTGCGAAACCGAATTACATGGCTCCTTTAGACTGTCAATCCCGGTTACTGTTCCCCGCTATTATACCCCTTCCCAGTGTTGATCTATTATCATTTCCCTTCTCAAATTCCCCTCTCTATTTTCCCTTTCTCCATTACAGGTTGGTGAAAGAAAATCACTGAGGAAAATGCCTCCAAAGCTTCATCAATAGCCTTTTAACCCGATAGTCTACCCACAAGTGGACTTGGACCACTTGTCTCTAGCAAATAGAGACTACAAGATTCATGAGACAAAGTCTAGTTCTGATTTGTTTGATGTTTACTTCTAGTTTCAGGACCAATTCCTTAAAGGAACCAATGACCTTAGCCTATGGGAAACCTAGTTTCCCATTTACATCTTCCCAAAGACCCATACTTTCCTATAATTCATCAGGAAGTGCCAAATATGTTATGATATTAACTAGAGGACCATAGTCACCCAAACCGAATAAATCCTGTTTGCCATCAACGCCCAATCCATCCAGTAGATGATGCATGCCCCCACTCTGGAACAAGTAGTCCCTTTCTCATATGAAGTCCTCGGAGAATGCTATTAGAATCTTGACCCTGCCATCAAAGCCAAAACCTTGTAGTTTTCCATGACCCCTAATACCCCGTTAATGCCTGCAAAGAACCCTCCTTATCCCTCATCTACCATTTTTGATAGAACCAAGCACATTATATACGTTTTATCTTATTTGTTAGGTTATCAAACTGATCAGTGGTTAGAGGAAGTTGTGATATGTTTCTTTTCCACCCTTTACCCAGGTGTTAAACCCACAGTCCTGTTCAATAATGCTCAATTTCTTGCAGAGGCCATTCATTAGTAGTTTTTTAATTTTGACACAGAGGAGGTTTTCAAATATTCCTCTGTGTTGGTATATATGTTTTTCCATTTCCAGTCTAGAAGGCTTCAGTTTCAGATGTTCAAGGTAAATGAAGATAATGAGCCCCAATATTTCATATTTTGGACTACCCTGCTACTAAAGATCAAAAGGACTTTACATACAAGGATTTTGTGGATTCATTTGTGCATCCAGCCATCAACACACTCAATGATGCAGAAAAACCCAGGCTAAATGAAGAAATCAGAAAAATCATGCAACTAACAGAACGAGTGAAGACAACAGATTGGTATTTGTATCAAAACTACACAAATATTTGAGTCTATGGAAGTGATATAGATCCCTAAAAATTTCCAAAGTTCCTCTCCATGAGGGCCTTTTCTTTGGAATACATAAGGCAAATGATAAATGTAGATGAGCTCCACTTTGTCTCTACAAAGAAGAAGACTCAGTTCAGGATCAAAACACAAATTGGGCCTTTCATTTGCAACAGTAGAGAAACAAGAGAGGAAGCAGAAAAGATACTGAAGGAGATGGGCTTCAGTCACAGTTTCACTTGGTCCTATGACCCTGCAGGGATTATCTCTAGGAAGAGGGTGGAAATCAAGTCCACTCCCTATGTCCACACACATAGGCCTTCAATTGAACAATATGACAATCAAACAGAATGGGTGACTAATACCCTACATGAAGAGGAATAACTAGTGTTCTCCACTCTAGGCATCTAGACCCCAACATCACAAGGAAGGGAGAATGAAGAAGGAAGAGAAGACAAGGGGAAAGAGAAAGAAAAAGAGATAGGAAGCAAAAGGCCAAGATAGGATCAGTCACCTTCGGTGACGGATACCTCTAAGAGAATTCAAAATAATATATAGGAAGAGGGCCCGAGTGCATATGGATATTGATCAAGAAGGGAATTCAAGGCAGCAAACAATGGTTTATATTGCAGACACCCCTGAACCCTCTCTAGTAGGTGGTCGAACAAAGGACTCCCTTGCATATACTACCACAACATTTCTGCAGCAGCAAACCTTGCAGACATATGCTTCCAGACCTGCCATATAAGGTCAAGAAAGATTATTTTATGATACATTCAAGGAAATAAAATTGAAAAATTAGGTGCTAAAGACCAAAACTTACAACCAATTCTGGAGGCAGACCCCAAGTTCAAAAAGCAGTCTACTGTCTACTTTTGACATTGAGAATAAAAGGATGCAGATGGAATTTCTAGAAGCTTTGGTCCCACAACCACAAGGAGTAGGAGATTACAAGAAGGTATCATTTGAATTTAATTCCAGGGACATCCATCCCATTGATTAGATGGAATTACAAAAGTAGACTGGAGAGATGGTGGCCTCCACCCTGACAAGTACTGCTATGAGCTTGTCAAAGCTTCAAATATCTTTATCCAATGCTCAATCACAACTCAAGATAGAAAATATATCTTCCATGACTAAAGACTCAAGCATTATGGGAATTTTGAGGTCTAAAATGGGCCTCCTAAGGAAATTATAAAATAATAGTGGGAAAATCTAATAAGATTTGATGACATCATCAAATTTTAGAGGGAAAAATGAAAAAACTACTTTTTCAATTCATATTTTCAACTTATCTCCCAAAGGTTTTACTCAAATTTTGAGCGGGAGTACTCGTTGGATGCGGAATTTAATTCCCCATCCAAGGAGTACCCATGTTGCATACTTTCGATGGGTCCTACTACACGAAAAATGAGAAATACATAAAAAAAACGTGATTACAATCACGTTTTTTTATGTATTTCTCATTTTTCGTGTAGAAGAGTTCATCAAAAGTATGCAACATGGGTACTCCTTGGATGAGGAATTAAATTCCGCATCCAACGAGTACTCCTGCTCAAAATTTAAGTAAAATTTTGGGAGATAAGTTTAAAATACGAGTTGAAAAAGTAGTTTTATTATTTTGTTATTTTTTAATATTTTTACTTTTTTACTCCAAAAATGGTGAATCATCCATTATGGATGACATCATCATCTTGAATCCTATTGGTTGTTATAAAGTTTATTTTTGTTGTACATTTTTCTTATGAGGCCCATTTTAGACCTCAAAATTCCCCTAATGGGATTAAGTCTTTAGAAGATTTAATAGTGAAGCTGGGTCATGACCCAGCTAATGTTCAAGTCATGGAGGAGGTTTTGAAGAAGAAGAATGTTGATATAGCAGCACTTAGGAAGCAACTCAAGATGCCAGTAACAGAATATCCCCTGGCCAAAGGCATTGAGGAAGAGGAATCATAGAAGGCAAAGCTATTGAAATTGGTTGTAGAAAAGTCTTCCCAAATAAAACAAGATGGAGAACAAGATGGAGAAACTACTGAAAGAGAAGGAAGAGGCAACTCGAGGTACACTCATCCTAGTGGAAGCTACCCCCATCTCAACAATTCCATCAGTTTTTCCCATAGCTACTAGAACACCTAGTGTGACAAACCAACTATCAAAGGATATGGAAAGCATGACCCTAGAGTCACAATAGATCTAGAAATTGGAAGCATAGATTGGCATCCTAAAAGATCAAAAGGCCAAGACTGAAAGCTGCCCATGAGATAGCCAAGAAGCAGCTCGGGAGATTGGAGAAGGTAGAGAAGGAATTTTCAGACAGTAGCATTCTGGACCAAATGAAGTTGATAATCTGGGGTATTATCACTAAGCCAGTGGAAGAAATGTGGCAACCCACCAACATCATTTTGAAAAAAAAGAGATGGTGGAAAAATGCGTAGTGGCCATTGATAAAGAAAATCATGAATTAGGAAACATGCCAAAAACAACCCCTAAGATTATAGAATTCCTGAACTCTAAGACAAGCTATGAGCTTGAAGTGCTAGATGTACCATACAGTACAGCAACCATAGAAGAAGTGAAGAGGATCCTCACTAAGAGAAGTTTAGTAAGACAATTGGAGGAGAAGTGTCATGAATTGGACATGGCCATTAGGAGATTCCTGAACAAGATTGAACCCCTGATAGAAAAATGATTTCCCTCAATGTTTTCAATTAATAAGAAGTTGATCCAAAGGGAATATTGTATGATCAAACTCAAAGAAACAACTAAGGATGTCACCAAATTCACTAGCATCCAAGGAAGAGTGGCCGAGAAAGTTATCTGGGATCTCTTGAGTAATGACATCTTTATTCAACATGAGTTGAAGCATGTCTTCCTTACCAGAACGACTTTCAGCAAATACACAGAGGTGGACGAATTATACCGAAAAGTTATAAGCACAAAGATCCCTAGAAAAAGGGAGTGGAATATATTGTGTACATTTCAAGATTGAAAATATACTAGCAGTGCCAGCAGCGCATCCTCCTTTATGATCTATGCAGTGGCAGCGCAAAGAGAGAGCCAGATGTCAGAACCACCCTGTGTTGCCTCCTCACAACCATCTTAGCCACCTCCAAATCATTTGTTGGATTCACGAAGAGCCGCCTGAGTTTTTACATTCTTTAAGAGTTACCGAAATTAATTCTAGAGGCGGTGTTGTCGGAGATTTTATTTATTTGAGCCTTGCATGGCCACACTTGTCTAATTTCAGTTTGTTTGTAATAAATGAAGTTTTCTAGAGTAGATTTGGGCAAACCGACTTAGTTTTTAGTTAAATACTGCTAGAATTCTCATTATCAAGGGTTGGATATTTTAGCACTTGTATTGTAAGAACTACTATTGGAGCACTGTAATTTTGGAGCTCAACATTAATAATCAAATATTGTTTACAATATTCTTGAGTTGTGTTAAAATGGTGATGTGTTTCTTCTTCGTTTAAATGTTTCCGTTTTTTTCTCTATTGTGTATCTACTCATCTAATTGTAAATCATAAATTTTAGATTAAGATTTGCTATCGGAGCGCCGTAATTCCATCTTCAATTAAAATATGAATGTTTTCTGCTGAATTTTGATTAAAGAATTCTTAATTTCTCTTTAGTCACTACTGAAACTTATTGTTTCTTTCACCTCATATTTCATACAACTCTTAAGATCCATTTCGCAGAGTTATCTTGCCCTGTGATTTGATCTTTATTTTGATGTGTCATTCCAGCTTTTAACACCGTTGCCCAATAGAATAGTCCCTACTGCCCTATCTATCCAACCACACAATAAATCAAACAAACAACCTCCATCACTGTAACTAGCCTAACATCTACAATTAGAACCATCAAGCTTAAGAAATTTTAATCATAAAACAGAGAGAGCCCTCTCTGAGTCTAGGAAGGCTAGGTCCTAAACTCCAAAGTGATTTGATGTTGTCCTCTGTCGCTTGTTCTTGCCAAAATTACAAATTACAGAGGGCTAACAAGAAACATAGTGCACCAATGATGATAGGAGGTTAAATTTGGAGAGAGATGAGAGAGAGAGATATCGTTGATGAATTCCAAAACTACCTAGAATAAATATTTATTGCAAACTACCATAAATATTAATTTAAAACTACCTAGCATAAATATTAATTGCAGACTACCTAGTATAAATATTCATGAAAAAATGTAAATATTAATTGCAAATTAACTACCTAGAACTCATCATAATATTTTTTCTCAATGCATAAAACACAAAATGAATATTTTGGAAGATTTTCACTTGTGCAATTGACTATATATTTGAACTAAGTAAAGACCAAGTCTCTTATGGCATGTATAAGAAATATAAAGAACAAGTCTCTTATGGTATAATGGTTGATAATGAATAAGTACTTACTAATGGATGATATTCATCTTCGCCTTTAGCATGTCCATAAGTTCTACAATGCCTTTTATTTGTCATTATTAAAAGTCTCCGTACTTTCAAGCCCTTGCACTTTTTACAAGGGAAATAACATTTTCTATCCTCTGAAGCCCCCGATGTCGATCCCATGTCTCCTTGGCCCAGTCTTTGAGGAATGTTATCTGAAATTGTTTCTCACCAAGTAGATTTTAGTGATGATTATCAATCAAAATTAGCCTCAAATAGGCCTATAAAATTTTCAAAAGCGCAGGATGTATAACAAAAATGTGGAACTTGTAAATAGGTATTTGGCCCTACATATATATAAATCAATTTCCCATCGGATATTCGATGATATTATGTTGGATAAACATTTCACAATAGTAAAATGCCATTAACGCTGAAATTTGGTCGTTTTCTAGTGACAAGACAACGATCGTCGAATATGCGACTCTATGAAATTAACGTTGGATAGTCGACGATCGTCGGGATTTTATAAAAAAAATACATTAAATGCCCGATGGAGGTTCCGATTTTATCCGTTTATCGAATTCCGCCATCGGATTTTAACCCGAAATGTGGAAGTGTATCCAAGAAGAATTCATGGCATTTATAGAAAAATTATATATCGTTTCTTCTTCCATTCATGAGTCAAAATGTTGTAAAGGGATCTTGATATGATATCAACAAAAGTTGGGAGAATTTTATATTTAACAAAGGAAAATAATATTGGATAGTGGTTTCTTTTAATTGCTTACTCTGTAATCCGAGCCTATGGCTTTGAAGGAGAACCGTATCATTTTCCTAAGTTTATTCCTCCCCAATTATTTTCTTTGTAACTTGCTAGAAAACAAATACATATTAATGAGTTTAATTTTAACTCGAAGAATAAAAAAATTGTGGTTGTGATACATTTTTCCATGGGTCAATTATTGGGTCAATTATTGATCAAACATAAAACTACTTTGGAAATTTGTTGGCATTATGATGTATGTGTTGTCCTTGATGAAAACCCTCTTGCAACAGGATAAGTATGTCTTGACAAAATTTTCACAGATTAGTTTGGAAGTGACAAAGTTATGGAACATAATGACAGATTTTTGGGACAGAGGTTTGCAAGTTAGAGACAAAATAATTGTGAAGGAAAATATTTGAAGAAATATACACAGGTTATATAAGGCAAAGTCACGTACACATGAGGGAAGGAAGAAGAGAAATCATGTACATATTGGAAAAATATATTTATTAAATATCAAGGGCCTTTACCATGGTATTAGCCCACAATGTTGAGCGTAGTAACGACTATTTGATCTCGTCAAAGATTACGACCAACACTAGTGTGGTTTTGGTTCATGGTATTGGCTAAGGCTCAAAAATATAACGAGGTGGATATCAAAGTGTTAGATGTGTGGATGAGTAAAATTGATTGATGAATACTTCAATATGAAGTATATTTGCATTATATGGACTATAGTTGATAAGTTGATATGAAATAATTATGAACCTACAAATACAATGATGGATTAGGATCATGAGACATGAAATGACTTACCATAATATTATCTACTCATAGATTGACTAGATCTATGATTTGGTACATGTTTTTCTCTTTGAATATTATGGTCTAAGTCTGTCTAAAGCTCTGATAGGTCAAAATTTTTAGATATGTACACAGGTTGGCCTCGATGAAAGCGTGTGTACATACATAATTGCTTCATAAAAGGCATATAAAATTAGTATGGTTTCTACTGAAAAATATGTTTGATCAATATGATCAGTGTTGTTGTATTTCTTCTTTCTATCAATGATGTCTTCATGTTGATATGGGTTTAGTAGCAAAGCCTGAAATTGAATTGTTTTAATGTTGATTGGTTGAAGAATATACATCATGCAACTAGCTATATGGGATTTCAGAGATCTGTAATTTGACATAATACTTCAGTATGTCTATGTGAAATTCTATGTCTGATTTAGCTTAAGATTTTGTCAAAACTTGGTAGGTTGAGATTTGTACATAGGTTGCTTTTCAGAAAAGCACGTATACACATGAATTTACTTAAGTGAAGTGGTGTATATATTTTTTTCTATGAATGATTAGGGATACAATTGGATTAGTATTTTGATGCAGTATTTTGGGTTCAGTCTTGATATTTTGGTTACAATGATCTCACTGTTATGTTTGATTTGAGTTGGTGATTGGTTAAGTGACTATTTGCTTCGGTGATTGATTGGTTTAGTGGTTGTTTTTAGTGATTGGTTGAATGATTTGGTACAGTGATAAGTTTTAGTTTTGATATTGGGCTTAAAATATGTTAGTGGGTTTAGTATGAAAATTTGATGAAAAATAGCCTAAAAATTATGATCTATTGAAGTAGGTGGATCCAGTATGAAAACTTATGAAACTTGGTCCATGGTAGTGCTAAGGATTGGGGCCTTCAGTGAGGGGGTCATAGCTCCCTTCCAGTGGGTGTTGGTAAAGGAGATCAGGGGGTCGTAGCTCCCTTCCAATGGGTGTTGGTAAAGGATATCAGGGGGTCATAGCTCCCTTCTAGTGGGTGTTGGTAAACGAGATCAAAGGGTTGTATCTCCTTTCCAGTTAGAGTTACAGAAAAAGTGAAGGTTGTAACCTTCATCTGGTGGGTGCCTATGTGCTGGTATGAGTCTACACTAGCACAAGAATGTAAGAAGTTTTTTTATAGTAATAATATTGAAGAGAAAGACGACAACAACGGTGGTGCTCTCCCACATTGGGTTTCCACCTTAAATCTTGGTGTTCATGTGTGTTTCTTATGTGTGATCGTTTAATCTATTCTTAGTGCACATGTTTACTAATTAATAATCTGATGAATAAATAATGCACTGGTTTAATTTAAACAAATGATGATTTATCTAAATTATAAGTTTGTTGGGTATACGTTACTTTCCTTATAAATAATCGCGTACATATGCTAGTTTGCTTCAATCAAGTCGCGTACAGAATTCAGAAAAGAAAAGTAAAAGTTTAAGTGAATTTTTAAACATTATTCCCGCCCCCCCCCCCCCCCCCCCCCCCTCTCTTATTATTTTTCCCAGCAATTGGTATCAGAGCAGGTCCATCAGAAGAAGCTTGGTCACTTGAAGAAAGATCTATCAAGGTGAGAAATCAAGACAAAAAACATCTATCAGGCCACCACTCTTCATCGGAAGTAATATAATTTTTTAGAAAGTAAAAACTAGATCTTATCCACAGTCTCTTGGAGCAGACGTATGGGAAATTTTTGAAGGAGGTTATCAGTATCCATATGCAGTTCCCATAGATGCAGTAGAAAAGAAGAAATATGAAATCAATGAAAAATTTGTCAATGCCTTACTGGGAAGCCTAATGGAATCAAAATTTGTCAAAGTTATGTAGACAATTTTAGCTAAGGAAACATAGGACAAGATCATCCAGAGCTATGAAGATGATGACAAGGTAAAAAGTGATAAACTCCAAACTCTTATAATTCAATATGAAACTCTCAAAATTCATAATGATGAAAGTATTGCAAGTTTCTTTCTAAGAATAGATGAGATTGTGAGGCGTATGAGAAATATGGGTGAAGATATAAAAGACTCAATTTTAGTAGAGAAAATATTGAGATCTCTAACTCCAAAATTCAAGTCAAAAGTTCCTTCTATTGAAGAAAAGAAGAATCTGCAAAACCTCATTATTTTGAAAACTTCACAGTATCTTAACAACCTTTGAAATGAGAAATGGAGGTCCTCAGAAATAAGAGAATTTTCATTCAAAGAAAATGCAAGAGGAATGGAAAAGGAAGAACACAAGGAATCAGGCTATATATCATGAGAAGATTAGGTAAATTTTGTAAGGAAACTCCAACAAGGCACCGAAAGGTTCAGAGGTAAGCTTCCCTTCAAGCATTTTGCTTGTGGTAGAGTTGGTAATTATGACGTTAAGTGTACTTATAAAGAAAACCATGAAAAGGGAAAGGAAAGAGTAAAAAAAAATAGGAAATGGTTTGAAAACAATAAAATTTATTATACTTATGAATATAGTGATGGTTGGTCAAATAGTGAAGAAGGAGAGTCTGATCAAGATCTTAAATTACTCATGGCATTTGAAAGAAGTACTAATGAGTTTGATGACAAATTCATGGATGTTTTAGAAGAAAATGACTTTTTCATTGAAGAAATAACTCAACTTAAAGTATGCTTAGAATAAGATAAAATATCTATAGATACTTTAAAGAATCAACGCATATAAAAGGAGAATCATAATGAGAAGTTAGAATGTGAAAAATTAAGTCTAAGAAAGGAACTTGAGAAGATAAAAACTCTAAATCTCAGATTTTCTAAAGGTTCTGAAACCTTAGATGAAATAATTAAGGTATAGCACTCTCCTCTTATGAAGAGAGGTCTTGGATACAATGGAGAAACAGTAAAGACATGAAAGTCCTCTGCTATAACATGAAGTCATCTAAATGTAGCAAAAACCAGATATAAAATCTCCAGCCTTCAACAAAAGAATAAGTATACTTCACAGGTAATTCATTCTTTTATAGGTCAATTTGGTCACCATTCCCAATGACCTAGTTAAACTAGACATCATCCCCATAACAAATGAATAGGGTCTATCATCCTTTATCATTTCAGTTGCTACATGCCCTAAGACAAGGAACAAGAACAAATCATCCATGACTTCCATTGCAAGGTTTCCAAGATTTGAAGTACATGTTTTATCACCAATGAGCTCACCAATGCAGTCTCTCAAGGGGCTAACTACTTTTAATATCAAGGCACCTCCACTCAAGGGTGCTCTGCAAATCGCTTCCCGACACTCAAGGGTGTGTTGGTCAAATTGGGAGCGAAATTTTCATTGTTCCGGAATCTCCACTTGGCCAATGCCTTCTAGAAGAGTGCATATGTGTCAAACTTTGAATCCATGTGTCCATTTGACACCTCTAAGCTTGGGAACATGTCTTGCCTATTATTAGAAATTCATTGATTGTGAAACTACCTTCAACTCATCTATAAATTGAGCACAGATCCTAGTGCTTGAGAAGGAAGAAATTTGGTAGAGAAATGTTGTTGGATTCTCAATTGAGTTTTTTATTTGAGTGATATGATGCTGGAGAGATGTTCATTGTGATGAGGTTGGGATGATACTAGAGTTGGTTACATAAAATCAATCGTTGGTTGTAACCTCCCCCTTCTATCCATTAATAAAGATTTCTTCTTACTTTCTCACACATGTATCAGTATAATCTTATGTCTTTCATATTATGGATTCTTATCTGATGTATATGTTCCATGTCTCATTGATTTAACCGATTAACCTGAATAGCCATCTATATATTTCAATCTCTTTGATGTTTAGTGTTCATACTTGCAGGAAATATTTTGGCAATCAAGCTCGGATTGGAGCTACAGCAAGAGCGATAGAAGGAGAATAGGAAGTTCTTGAACTCCAAGTAGGTTTCTTAATATATTCTGTGTGTCTATTTACTATTAGGAAAAGTATCTGCAAAGTCTTTAATTTTTTTTTCTAAATGAGCACCACATTTAGGGAATGTGTTTTATCCGTAATTCATAATTCCTTATAATAAATTGGCAACTCCACTGAGGAGTTTACCCTTCATCCATGGTGTGTTTGCCTCTGTTTATCCACCCAGTAGTATTTACTCCTAAAAGATTAGGCTTTTTGAAATAAAAAATTTCATTAGAAGTGTGTTAAATAGCTTGAACTTTGTTCTCTGTTGCGCCCAAAACATTGTTGGTTAGGACATAGTGCTTTGTAGAGCACTGTCTCCCAATCAGAGGTGCTTTGCAACACATTGTCTCCCCTTAGAGACTGTTTTTCCCCCTAGACCCAACCAAATTACTTTGAATTTTTCATTGACATTGCTTTCAGCCTTTTTTTTTGTTGTGTTTTCAATTTCCTGATGCCTCATAAAGACAAGTAACTTTACCTAAATCTTCCTCCTTTGAAAGATAAGTTTGTTCAATGTCTCTTTAAAGTGTTTTTCTTTATCATCGAAAAATTAATTTCAAAGTATTTTTATTTCTGCATTAGATCCATTTTCTTTTGAAAAGGAAATTGGCATTAAATTCTTCATTTCCTATAGGAGAAATTGTAGTTCCATTCTTCATTTTTCCTAAAAAATAAATTGTTGTTAAATTCATCATTTCTCAAAGAAAAGCTTTTGTTTTTATTGATTTGATGCATTTAGCTTCCTTTTCTACATTCACATTAAAGGGACTGAAAATAAAAACCTACATTTGCATGTAGTGGATTGTGTGTTTTGCATAGGAAAAAATTAGGAAAGTTGCATATTAGTTTGTGCTCTTTGTTCTTTGCTCTCAAAATAGATTTCTCTTTCCCTCTATTAGCTAGGATTTTCATTGAAGAAACTAAAATTGAAAAGTTTTCTTATCATTTTAGTTTTCATTTTAGGAATTTTCATCACATCATCGCGGTGAACCTTGAAAGGAAAATTGATAAACAAGATCAACTTAAAATTTACATCAATTTACCTAACAAAGCATTGGAACCATAACGATAACATTTAGAAGGTCTAGGCTAGAGACGTGTTCCGACGTCGTAAAACATAGTAGCTATTTTTAATTCTCTGCGATACATTCCAAGTGTGATACCTCACTCCACGTATCTAAGTATATCGTAGCTCTTCGACATACCTTCGGGTATATCGGGCGGTGTTATAGTACGAAAAGTATAAAGGGGTGCTCTCACTGTGCGGTTTTGCATTAGACAATGCTATTACGGACTTGGGCCTCCACGTACCTTCGGGTATATTTGGGAGGACAACTTTAGGTTGTTATCCATCCATAGTGAACCGAGTTAGATGCCTTGTAAATTGTGATACACCGAACACAACATTCAGGGAGATTTCCTGCTCGTACTTCTTGGTTCACCAGGAGGTATTTTGTAGTTCACAGTTTCATGGTAAACCTTTTGCCTAGTACTACCCTTTTATTTTTTTTATTTGTTTTTTGGTTATAAAATAAATTAGTCATCGTGGAAGAAAAAAAATCCTTTTCCCCATCGTTTGCGTATATTATCATTGAAACCACCTTTACCACTGGAAGTTACTTTTGGTTGGTGAAGGCAACATCACTCTACTAAAACTAGTATTATCAGTACCTCTGGTGAAGCATCATCTTCCCATATACCAAAGCTAGCACAAGTTGTTTCTACAAATCTTGGTTTGTCTATTGTTGTTGAGATAGAGTCCTCATAGCTACCCGTGGTCACAATCCATCCAATCAGTGAGACCATACATCACGAACCTGACATTGTTCAACTGGAAGTTGATCCATATCTTGTCTCTTCTTTGCCAGAACATCTAAATCCCGAAGTAGAACGACTGGAATTTGTTCCTGCATTGGTCACCCCACAATTTTCTGTAGCCACTAAGTCTCCCATATCGCGCAGTCAACCTCCTGAAATATACTTTGGGCCTGACGGTGAAATACTTCCACCTAGTTTGAATCGATTAAAGAAACCCCACAAGACGAGACACCTTGTACGAGTATTTTCCTCAATCACCCCCCTCAATCTTGTACGAGTATTTTCCTCAATCACCCCCCTCTACTTTTGTTGATCCTATTCCTATTCAAATTCCTGTCATTTCAAAAGGGTACACATTTGGTCAAGTAACCATTACTGAACCAACATCTTTGATTGGACCATCTATTCCAATTGTGTCAACACCTACTCTCGCTACCCCGTCGATGTTCACAACTTCACCAGAGTCATATTTACATGAAGGCCCTTTTCTTCCATCAGGTGATAAATATTTATCTGATGGTGCATCTTCAAACCCACGTACTTCACCAATGTCAACGTTTGGTATTCTAACAGGTAAACCTATAGTGAGTACTGAATGGATTGATCCTTTATATCCATCATTAGGGCAATATCAAGCTAGCCCATCTTGGTCTATTCCATCCAATAATATCTCAACTGGACTCCCTACATTTGGAGAACAATATTTTTCGTCTTATTATCCTCCTCATGCTGAGGGGAAACCTTTGGTCACCCACTTCGACGGTACTTCGTCATTTTTTGGTCAACCTAATGTCGAAATGAATGTTTGTCAATGGCAGCCCACTCTATGTATTCAACCACAAATGGTTGTACACTCGTATCAACTATTTCAACCTATTGCACCCACATCAATTCCACTTGTTAATACATCTTTAGCTCTATTACAAACTCAAACTATTATACAAAAACCGTTTCAGGTGGGTCCTTCAACTCAATACCCTCAAGTATTGGACCCTCAGACTCCTACTCCTTCGACAAATTTACAACAACAACTTGTACCAGGAATCATTTATTCACAAGCTGGACTACCATATTATGGGATGACACAACAATAACCAGGTTATACTTATCCTCAACCAAATCCAAGTTATCCTAATTTGGGTTATAACCTTGGTGGACAGACCCCTTGACAGCCTTAGGCGAAAATGCCTCAACCTTCATTTCAACAAGTATCGTACCCAGGTTTTGGTCAACAGAATCCTCAAGCATTTGCTTATCAAAATAACCCCTATCTGGGTTACTAGAAGTAGATTCCTTATGCTAGTGCTCAAAGGCCTATTTCCCAAGAAATTCCATCATACCCTGGCTATTCTCAACCCGAACTTAATCAACAGTTGCCTGTTGTTGCAACTTTAGAGTTACCAGATTTAAATCGGCTAACCAATGATCCAATCAACTATGATCCTTGGTGGCCGGTGATAGCTCACAAATTACCCTTGGATATTCCTAAGTTCAATGGAAACCCTGGGAAGATCCGTCGACTCATGTTATGACTTATCATTTGTGGTGTTTATCAAACTCCCTCAATGTTGACTTTGTTCGACTACGTCTTTTCCAATGTATGCTCATGGCTCTGGCTGCAAAATGGTACATTGAATTACCTAGAGATTATTTTGATAATTTCACTATCCTAGCTACTTCCTTTTTGACTCACTTCCAGTTACCCATATAATATGAAACTGGAAAGGAAATCTTGACTAATTTTAAACAGACTAATGCTACTCACATTTCTAATCATATTCATGACTGGTGTCGTCGTTGTAGAATGGTTAAAACATTTGTTCCCGATCAGCTCCTTGATGAGTGGTTCATTAAGTCCCTGTTACCATCTATAACTGAGGTTGTGGCTAAGGTTGGCGTCATCACTGAAGAGCAAGTCATTGCTCATGCTCAATATTTAGACTTGATTTATACCCTGTCTGGCATGCTCTATGAAAAAATTCCTAATGCACTGCGATTAAATTTTATTTTTCCTCCTCAATTAAAGGACTCTCATGCCGGAGATGGTATGATTGGTACTACAAGCACACATCATACTACTACATCTGATCCTGCACCTTCTTTCGAAATCAATTTCGTGTCATTTGACAAAGGAAAAAGTGACAAGAAACTCGGAAGTAAGAAAAAAGGGGAATCAAAGAAAAAGAAAACTTCTAACCCGCAGGAAAGATCATCTGATCAGTCGTCTGGAAATAGGAAACCTCTTTATCCATGCATAATCGGTAATGAGGAACACTTTGTTTAGGATTTTCCTCACCGTGCTAAAGTTTCAAAAATGGTTAAGACTTCACATGCATTAGCTGTGTTGACAGATCCATTTCCGAATCCGGACACCAATTTAGTTGCTACAGATCCATCTTCTAGTTCCCAAGTGCTTATGTTATCTGTCACAAAACCATCAACAGATATTTTGGTGTCAACATGTAATAAAGATTACGGTAGTAAGGCTACTGATAAACCTAATACAACAACCACGAATCCTTCTATGGAATCAATATCGCCTATTGTTATTCCTGAATTAACAATCAAGCTACCAAAGCGAGTTGTTCATAAATCGACATATAATCCTTGAGTAAGAGCTGCTCAAAATTATAATATAGTTGAAGATTTGGCTCAATCGCCTTCAGCTATGTCACCTCTTGAGGTATTACAAAATTTTCCCTCCCAGAAACAGCCTTTATTGTCAGCGATTGGTGGAATTGATCCGAATGATTATAATCTCATAGTCTTTAATCATACGTGCTATGTACTGCAATTACTAGCAAAATTGGCATTCTCTATACAATTAAATTTTCTCAATCACCTCACTTGGCTCGTCACACCTATCTCAATCATCAATGAAATTTAAGGCTTTTGACGGACGTACATATAAGCCTTGCAGTATTATTAATAACCTACATGTTGAGCTAGGGAGCAAAATAGTGAATTCTGATGTGGAGGTTGTTGACGGACCCCTTGACTATAATATTCTACCTAGAATGCCATGGGTATATAATATGACTGCAATTATTTCTACATATTTTAGAATGATTTCCTTTCCACATAAAGGTACTATCACAGTCATAAATCAACTATCCTTCTTTGCTTCATCCTCACAGGTTCTTGAGATTCAACAAGATGATGAGCTTAGTGAAAAGAGTCACCTTCACTAAGTGGGCCCGCAGGCTATTTTTGGCGCAAAGTCTATTTTTAGACACGTCGATCATATTCTATGAGTTGCAGGATGCTATTTGTGGATGGTTGGTCAAGTTGGAAAAATAGATGGACTTCTATTTTTAGACATATTGGGCGGAGTCTATTTTTATACTTCCATTCTAAAAATAGATATGTCGAATATTATTAGCTCTTAATAATATTTGGACTCTAAACATTATCTTATTCTCTTGGAGCACTTCAGTTAAGTGCATAGATGTCGCACAGCAGTTGACAAAAGGAATTACACTATTCCTAAGGGCTTACTAGAGCTATTGCATGGAGGACTTCAGTTAGAACTCATGTGACAAAGTTTGGTGGAGTTGGAGAAGTAGTTGGTGGAGTTGTATTTAGTTTAACTCAGTTAGACTTAGTTGAGCTAGTTGTATCTAGTCTAAATGAATGATACACTCGTGAGAGTGGAGTTAATTAATTTTTTAAGTAATTCACAAATAATAACTCATTAATCAACTGAATAATACATCAGTTAACTACAGTGCATGGTAGTTTCAGTGGAGACCAGTGGAGAGATAGGTGAAAGAGCAAGTGTGACTATCAGTTGTGACTATAGTGATGCATTGATTGCATCCACACTCGATGGAATGCCAATGATTATGATCAGTAAAGTAATTGAATTACGTTGCGAAACTATTCTTGATAGAGTTGTCTGCAGTAAGCTGACTAGCATGTGGAAAATATCGGTGCATGGGTTGGAATATAAGACATGATTAATGACAACGATTGTATTGTCTTTGAGCTTGATATGATGGGTTTTGTACCAGGGATTATTTTGTGATCTCTATGACATATATTATACAGATAGTTGGGGTTTTCAGCTTCAGGCTTTCCCGTTAAACAATTGTGTTATGTGTGTTGATTTTTATTGCTTCATGTGTATGCATTGCGATCTAGTTTTGAAATTCCACAAATGATCAATGGTGGAATGATTCTGTATTTTACATAAAGTTAAATAGTGTGAGATCGGGAGAATCTTGGATCTATTGGATCTTTCTTACATATAATTTATATAATTTCTACATGGTATGACGATGTTAATCATTGGAGGAAGTTGCAATTATTGAAGCGGTTGAGTTTGTCTTTAAGGTAGATTCGAATTTAACTGTGATGTTTTCTTGGTGTCAAGTTGAGCATTCATTGAAATGTATTTCAATGGTTAGATGAGTATGCCCTTGAAGGGAGCTCAAATTACATAACATGGAAGGACGGAGATGGAGGGCGGTCTTTGGATGATAATGGACTGAAAAGGTTCTTGAATGTTTGATATTAGGAAGCACCTGCTTCTAGCGATGTTGCCGCACTTGACGCATGGCAAAGGAAGACAGCAAAATGTCGAAGGATTCTGTTGGAAGGTGTGAAGGATCACATAGTGTCCAGCCTTCACGGTAAAGCTTGTCCATTCTTGATGTGGAAATCTTTGACAGACTTGTTCCAAAGCAGAAGTGACTAGAGGAATTTGGCGCTTAAAGACAAGCTCAGAAAAATAAAAATGGAGAAAGGCGACAGTATTCCAAAATACCTCACGAAGTTTGTCCACTGCAAGGATGGTGCGGTGTTGGGGGATTCTGCTGATGATGAAAGAAAGACCTTGTTTGAGGGGCTCACCTTGGAAGCCTTCCTCATTTCGCATAGCTCAGGGCTACGTGATGGACGGGAGAAACTGCCAGGATGGGAGCGACTTTGGTCAGATCTTGTGCAGGAGGAGATAAGGCGGGGTACCAGGGATGGATCTTCATCGAAGAATGAAGATGAAGAAAATTGTGCTTTGGCTGCCAAAGCTCGGAAAGGAAAAGGGAATAAATCTTCCAAATCCGAAGCTAAAGGCAAGAAGCAGGATTTGTCCAAGGTGAAGTGTTTTCACTGTCACCAACACGGGCATTTCGCCACTAATTTCCCACAGAAGAAGAAAAATAAGAGCGTTGCTAGTTCTGCAGCAGGAGAGGCCTTAGCCTCACAGTTTGAGCTTGATTTTTCTTTGATCACATGCTTGGTTTCAAGTGTGATGGGATCGGTGTGGTTTCTTGACAGTGGTGCGTCTTTCCATATGACCGGAGACAGAGATTTGTTTAGTGATCTGGAGGAAAAGGATCTTGGAGTGCACATAGAGATGGGCGATGATGGTAGATATAGTGCGACTGGTATTGGGACCATTTCCTTTGAGAGGGAGTCTGGTAAACCTTTCATCTTGAAGGATGTCATGCATGTTCCAGGATTGAAGAAGAATCTAATCTCTGTGGCGATGTTGGAAGACAAGGGTTATGATGTTGTTTTCAATGAGGGAAAAGCCTTCCTTCGACATAAAACAACTGGTCAAACCAGAAGGATAGGGATTCGAGTTAAGAATCTTTATCAATTGCAGGCAGATGGCTGTGCTGCAATGGTAGGCAAAGCAGAAGGAGTGGTGAGCTGGGATGAGGGCGAATTGTGGCACAGGAGATTGGGCCATCTTCACCATGGCGCTTTGAAAATTTTGCAGCAGATTTCTACCAGGCTTCCAAAAGGTACACTTGTGTAGTCAGATCAGTTCAAGGGATGTACTTTGGGAAAATTTGTGAAGACCACTTTTCATGAGAAGGATAGTCGTGCCTCGATGATCCTTGAGAGAATTCACACAGACGTGTGTGGACCTTTCTCGGTTGCTTCAACAACAAAGCACAAGTATTATGTGATATTTTTTGATGAATTTTCTCGTAAGTGCTGGATCTTCTTCATGCAAAATAAGAGCGAGACATACTCAAAGTTCTGTGAGTTCAATTTTTTGGTTGAGAAAGAGTCGGGGAAGTAGGTGAATGCTCTAAGGAGCGATAATGGTGGTGAATACATCTCTGGTGAATTCAAAGAATTCTGTAGCAAAGAAGGAATTCAAAGAGAACTCATAGCGCCTCATAACCCACAACAAAATGGGGTCACGAAGAGAAAGAATATAATGATCGTGGGTGCTGCATAGGCGATGTTGCATGATCAGGGCCATCCCATACAATTGTGGGCTGAGACATGCAACACTGCAATTTATGTGCAAAACCGTTGTCCTCATAAATTACTTGGCATGAGTACACCCGAAGAGGAATTTTCTGGTAAGAAGCCTGATATTTCTCATTTGAAGATTTTTGGCTCACTTGTTTACATTCATGTGATGAAGGATGCTAGGAAGAATATGGAGCCGAAAAAAGAGGTTGGGATATTTTTGGGGTACACAGAAACACCCCACAATTATCGTGTGTATTTTCCAGACAGTCAGATGACTATCGTGCGATGGGATATCAAATTTCATGAGGAGAAAGCCATGAAGTTGTCACTTGAGAGGGAGCTACAGTTACATGCAGAAGAGGAGCTACTTGTTCCTAAATATGATCCTCAATATGTGGATCAGCCATAAGAGGAGGTTCATGGAGTGGAAGAAACCACTCATGCAACACCAAACATCAGAGGGCAGAAGCGCACTACAGAAGCTGAGCGACTGAATATTGATGCAGTGCAGAATGTAAGAGTTCCTACATCACAACACAAATAGAGACAGTCACCTAATAGATTTACTAGATACATGGCTCTGATGAGCAAGTGTATCGTGACAGAGCCATCCTCTTTCGAGGAAGCTGTTGAGGATTCCGCATGGGTAGATGCCATGGTGGAAGAGTATGATTCGATTGTCAGAAACAGTGCATGGGAGATTGTCCCAATGCTGGAAGGGAAATCGGTGGTAGGTTCGATATAGATCTACAAAGTGAAGCAAGATGCTGACGAGAGTGTCGAGAAGTATAAGGAAATATTTTTTTCCTGGGGCTTCTCACAGATCGAGGGGATTGACTATGAAGAAACATTTGCACCTGTCGCAAGGTATTCTTCCATACAGACCATCCTTTCTCTCTCAACGCAGATGGGTTGGCACATTCATCAAATGGATGTGAAGACTGCATTCCTCAATGGAATCATTGAGGAGGAGGCGTACATTAGGCAGCCTGAAGGATTCGAAATCTTCAGCAGCGAGTCACATGTGTGCAGGCTCAAAAGAGCATTGTATTGGTTGAAACAAGCTTGGTACACACAGATAGACAATTATTTCACCGGACTTGGTTTCGCCAAGAGTGAGGCAGATCCAAACCTATACCAGATTGTGGTGGAGGGTAAGCTTTTGATCATTGTACTTTATGTAGATGATTGAATACTAACAGGTGATGAACTTTTGATACACTCATGCAAGGCAGATCTTGCAAAGGAGTTCAAGATGAAGGACTTGGGCCTCCTTAATTATTTCCTGGGATTATAAATTTAGCAACAGAAAGGTGAATTGTTTGTGTCTCAAGGCAAGTACACCCAGGATATACTGGAGAAGTTTCATATGCAAGGCTGCAAGCCTATCGACACTCCTCTTCCTGGTGGTTGGAGGAAAGAGGATGCTACATCAGCAGAGGTAGTGGATGCCACTATTTATCGACAGTTGGTTGGTTCGCTCATGTATTTATTCAATACACGACCGGACATATGCTATGCTGTGAACCAGATTTCTCAAGTGATGGTGAAGCCTACCAAGCTCTTTCGAAAGGCAGGCAAGCATGTCCTAAGGTATCTCAGGGGCACATCTGGGTATGGATTGTGGTACAGACAATCGGATGAGGTGAAGCTGCATGGCTTCACAGATGCAGATTGGGAAAGAAGCCCAACGGACAGAAAGAGCACATCTGGAGGGATTTTCAGTATCATATCTACAACAGTTTCTTGGTATAGCAAGAAACAAAGATCCGTGGCACTCATTTCAGCGGAGGCCGAGTACATGGCAGCAAGTTTGGCTGCATGTGAGGCTATATGGATGAGGAAGATCCTGGTTGGTTTGTTCGGTTCTCATTTAGATCCTACTGTGATATATCATAATAATCAGAGTTCCATTAAAATCTCGGTTAATCCAGTATTTCATGATAGATCTAAAAATATTGGCATTCGGTACCATCATATCAGAGATTGTGTGCAGCGGAAGATCATGTGGCTTTCTTACATTCCTACGGAGGATCAGGATGCAGATATTCTGACGAAGGTGCTCACCGGGAGAAAATTCGAATACCATAGAGACAGGATCGGGGTGGCAGATAATCCCTATCTTGTTGAGAGGGAGTGTTGAGATTCAACAAGATGATGAGCTTAGTGAAAAGATTCGTCTTCACTAAGTGGGCCCGCAGGCTATTTTTGGTGAAAAGTCTATTTTTAGACATGTCGATCATATTCTATGAGTTGTAGAATGCTATTTGTAGATGGTTGGTCAAGTTGGAAAAATAGATGGACTTCTATTTTTAGACATATTGGGCGGAGTCTATTTTCGCATTGTCGGTCTAAAAATAGATATGTCGAATGTTATTAGCTCTTAATAATATTTGGACTCTAAACATTATCTTATTCTCTTGGAGCACTTAGGTTAAGTGCACGGATGGCAACACGATGAACGACGGAAAAATTACGCTGTTTCTGGGGTTTAATGGAGCTATTGCATGGAGGACTTCAATTAGAACTCATGTGACAGAGTTTGGTGGAGTTGGAGAAGTAGTTGGTGGAGTTGTATTTAGTTTAACTCAGTTAGACTTAGTTGAGCTAGTTGTATCTAGTCTAACTGAATGTTACACTAGTGAGAGTGGAGTGAATTAATTTGTTAATTAATTCACAAATAATAACTCATTAATCAACTAAAGAATACATCAATTAACTACAGTGCATGGCAGTTTCAGTGGAGACCAGTGGAGAGATAGTTGAAAGAGAAAGTGTGACTATAGTGATGCATTGATTGCATCCAACACTCAGTGGAGATTCCAATGAGGATTGCGCAGTCAATCCAAGAGTAATTCGAATTCATTCAGAGCTATTCTTTAGCAGGGATTGCACAGTAGAGGCAGGCTAGCAAGTGGCAAAGATCGATTCATGGAGTTGCAAGATCGAGCCTAATTAGTGTGTAGCGATTGTATTGTACTAAGAGCTTGATATGATCAGCTTTGTATGAGGATTGTTACATGATCTCTATGACATATATTATATACAGATAGTTGGGGTTCTTAGCTTTAGGCTTTCCTGTTAAACAACTGTGTTAATGTATGTGATTTTTATGGTTTCATGTGTGCATTGCAATCTTGATTTAATTTTCTGCAAATGATCAATGGTGGAATAGACTCTATATTTTGCATGAAGTTAAAATAGTCTGAGATTAGGAGAATATTGGACATATAACACATAATTTATATAATTTCTACACAGGTAACTGGAAGTGTTCCATTCATTCATGCACCCCAACACGTACTTCAAAAAATTGGTGTAGGACTCTTAAAGGATTCCACTCTCATAGGAACCTTTGCATTACCGCCGCCTGTGAAGTTGGCAGAAATTGAAAGTATAGAGACCTGCTACATGATCTCTTCAACTCCATCTGGCTCAAGGAAGAGTACAGGTGATTCTGAAATTGTTACGTTGGATGATTTTCTGCCACCCAGCCCTATTGAGTTGGCATAGAAATCAATCTATCTGTCTTGGGCAGCAAATCTGAAATCATTGTCACCAGTTGTTTGGGTTGATCGTTCATTACATTTTGGTACTCCATCTGATCCTTTTTCCTCAACTTTCTTGACAGATGAGAATATTTTGGAAACCATGATGTCAAAAGGAGAACCATGGGAATATTATCATCATCATTCCCACATTCCCGATTATGAAGATAATATTAGTGAACTATATCTCCCATCAATCAAAAATTTCTTTTCGAATTATTTACCTATTAATGCAATCGATTCCGAGAAAAATTTGTCAAATATTGAAGAAACTATTTCTATCAATATTTCGACCAAACTTGGAGTGGTAGAAAATATTCATGTCGGCATGTCTTGTTCTCCATCAGAAATTCAAACATATCGCTCTCTGTTTCGTGAATTTCGAGATATCTTTGCCTGGTCTTACGAGGAGATGTCAAGTATTGACACTAGTATCATTGAACACACTATTAATTTGTACCCTAATGTCAAGTCGGTACGTCAACGCCTTCGTCCTGTTGATCCGAAGAAGGCTACTACCATTAAAGTAGAGGTTGAAAAATTTTGCGTGCTGGTTTCATTTACCCTGTTCCGCTAACTCAGTGGGTTTCCAACATCGTTCATGTCATGAAAAAATAAGGAACCATCAGAGTGTGAGTCAATTATCGGGATGTTAATCTTGCTTGTCTAAAATACAACTATCCTACTCCTTTTATCAACCAGATTATTGAAAATTGTGTTAGATGTGAAATATTTTCGTTCATGGATGGATTTTCCAGCTACAATCAAATCAATATCCGCCCAGAGGATCAACATAAGATAACATTCATCTATCCCTCGGCCACATTCTCTTATAGGAAACTACCATTTGGTTTAAATAACGCCGGGGCTACTTTTCAGAGAGCAACGGATTATGATTTCAGTGACATAAAACACATTGTTCAACCCTATCTAGATGATTTACCTGCACATTCACGAAATCGAACTGATCACCCGCTGCATTTGAGAGACATATTTTTACGATGCCAACACTAAAAAATATGCCTCAATCCACATAAATGTGTGTTTTGTGTTGGGTCTAGTCACTTGCTTGGATTCGTAGTATCAAAAGAAGGAATTCGAATCGACCCATTGAAGGTACAGGCTATTCTTGATTTGCCTACGACATCAAATTTACTTCAGATATAGAAACTTCAAGGAAAGGCTAACTTCCTAAGGAATTTCATACCCAACTACACCGAAATGGCTAAAGGATTTACTCGACTCTTGAAAAAGGGGGTTCCCTTCCATTGGGACCAAGTTACGCAAGCTTCTTTTGATGTTTTCAAGGATACTCTTTTCCGGGAGTCATTAATGTATCCCCCTAATTATTAGAATGATTATTTCTTATATATCGTCGCGACTGATACGACCATTTCTATGGTATTGGTCCAAGTAGAAAATGGGATAGCACATCCAATCTATTATTTGAGTCGTAATCTCAATGATACGGAAGTCAAGCATTCATACACAGAAAATCTTGCCTTGGAAGTTGTTCAAGCTGTCCAAATATTTCGCCACTATATCCTATTCCGGAATACAATTGTCATTTCATATTGCAACCCCATGACTTACATCTTATCACGTCAATTTCTGGGGGGGAAGTATTCAAAATGGATTGTCATTTTGTAGGAATTTTATTTGGAATTCATCAAATCTAAGTCAAAGAAGTCTTTAGTTTTGGCAGAGCTTCTCTGTGACCTTCCCTCTGATAGTACTGCTACTACATTAGAACCATAGATTCCTGATGAGTCTCTGTTTCTGATCGGATCATCTTATCCTTGGTATGGAGATTTTATCATTTATCTGCAAACCCAAAATTTTCATCCTAATACCTCTCGCTCTGACCAGCGACGTATTCGATACCAAGCCAAATATTATCTGATCATCGGCGATACACTTTACCATCGTAGTGTCAATGCAATTTTAAGAAGGTGCTTCACTCATGAGGAGGTCAAAAAAGTTTTAAATGATTTTCATGCTGGGGCTTGTGGTGGACATTTGTCTAGATACACTACCGTGCAAAAGATACTCTACGCAAGTTACTTTTGGCCTACCATATTTTGCGACTGCATCCTTGTTGTTAGAAGTTTTCATGTGTGCCATATTTTTTATCGTAAAATTTGCAAACTACTAGCGCTAATGCATCCTGTTGTCTCTGTGGGACCATTTTCAAAATGGGGTATTGAATTCATGACCTGTAACCCTCTTTCATCTGGGGGGGCATGGTTATATTATTGTCGCTAACAAATGGGTTGAAGTGATGCCTACATTCAACAACACAAGACAAATGGCTGCATTATTTTTCTTTAATCATGTTATTGCATGGTTTGGGGTCCCACAGGATATAGTTACAGATCATGGGAACCATTTTCGCAACCACATGATGACTGAATTGACTGCCAAGTTAGGATTGTCACATGATAATTCTACTCCTTATTATCCACAATCAAATGGAAAAGTCGAAGCTATCAACAAGATTCTTAAATGTATGCTTAAACTAATGATGGGAGTTTGCAAAATAAACTAGCATTTGATCCTGTACTCAGACTTGTGGGTGTATCAAACCTCGATGAGAAACACAACCTAATTTACTCCTTTTCAATTGGTGTACGGTCTGTAAGCTATCTTGCCAATCCAATGTGAAATACCGTCGTTGAAACTCGCAATTGACTTGTTACCTGACACCTCAGGAGAAGAAGCACGTCTTTTTAACCTCATCCATCTTGATGAAATTCATCGTGAAGCCCAATTGGCCAACAAAGTGCATAAGAGACATATAAAGGAACAATACGACAAAAATGTCCAGCCTCGCATTTTCTCAGAGGGCGACTTGGTCCTTATTTAGGATCAAGAAGCTGATGTAATAGGTACAGGGAAATTTGAGCCATTATGGCATGGCCCCTATATTGTCAAAAAGGTCTTGCAAAAGGTGCCTACGAGTTGGTGGTTTATGATGGAATTCTGTTAGCGCAGCCCCGAAATGGGTTGTATCTGAAATGTTACTATGCTTAATCATGAGCGTAGTAATTTTTTGTATTATATTGTATATATATATGTTGTTGATTTTCATTCACTGTCTTAGTTTGTTTTAGATTTTTCTTGATGTTAGTAATTCATTTTACATTTCATTGCAGATGTATGAATCTTTGGAACCATTTTTTGGATATGTTATTGGTGCTAGTCATAGTATGCAGAATCTATCCTCTACAGTGTGGGCCATTTTCACTCTAAATGGAAAGTTAGTGAGTTTTTGAGGGATTTGTATTGGTAGATCGACAAACAATATTGTTGAGTATAGCACGTTGATTGAACTTCTCTCTGATGCCATTTCATTTGGTATTAACCGCATCATTATAAGATTAGACTCACAACTTGTGGTATTACAACTTACCAATGTTTATACTGTTAGAAATCCAACATTGCATCATTTGTTCCTAAGAGTTCGACTTTTGGAAAGACACTTTGATTTTATTCAATATCAACACATTTCCAGAAACTTGAACATATTGACTGATTCCTTAGCTAATCATGTTTTATGCAAACATTTGAAACACATGTAAATATACATTCACATAATTGAATAGGATTGTGCAATAAACATAGGAAAACACTGAAATAAAATAGATAGATAGTTATAGGTTTTTGCAAAAATTTGTACCCAAGACACATTGGTCATCTGACCTCAAAATGTATACAACATTTCAAAAGTAAACTAGTGATGCTCATGGTAACATGCTATAGATCTAGCTATCCTATGCAATAACTGCATCCAGTGGTTAGGAACGCCTATAGTGTGGCACTGTAGTCGCATGGGTAACTCTTCGATCCGGAAATCTAGAATCCCGAAGGTCAACCCCTCTATGTGTTGTTGAAGCTCAGTCAAAGTCTCAGCCACGTCTAAATCCTGAAGGACTGCTCTCTCGACAGCCCTCTCTGCTGGCTCATCCGCTCCATGCTCTAGTTTCTGCACTAGTTGAACTCGAAAAACATCTGCATTACGTTAAAATTTTAGTTTATTCTTGGGAAAACATCAAAAATACAAAAACATTGTATAAACCTTAGAAAAATAAAAAACTGAGCACCTTCTGGTAAGTCTAAGTCTGGATCTCCTCGGAAATTGACGCCTACATATGCATACTCATCAATGGCGACAAATTTTCACCTGAACCGGGAGAATAATGCAGTTGAGAACACAATGGTCAATTGGCCTACATGCCTACCCATTAGTTCTACCCATCTCTGCATCCTCGGATCTCTAGGGTTAGACACACCCAGTGTCACATGCTGAGGCCGCATCAGTGGAATTCTCTTTAAGGAAAATGAAATGAGGATCAAACCATAACTAAAGTTATTCTTCCTTCCTCACTTTTCCTTGTTCAGTTTTTCCTTTATTTGGGAAAGTACAGCTTCAGACCAGTTGAATACTGTTGGCTCCATGCACTCTAGCGCATACTGCATATATGATCTATTTGCTACATGTAGTGTAACGGCACCAGAAATTTTTGTGATCGTGAAAATTATGGTTCTTAACGGCAAATATCGAACGTCACGCATGTTTATTTCTCATCTTTACTTGGCTCTGCCCCTGGATAGAAATACTGCAAAACATAGTCTCTCACTGTCTCTCCTCCAAGAGCAGATCGTGAGAGGGAAATGGGCAAGCCTATCCTCGACAAACCTGTGAGAAATTATGCATCCTCCACTATAATAGGAACCACTTTGTTCCTAATGTGAAATTCCTCGATAATCGGATCCCATGCTCGAACTAGGAACTCCAAGAGTTCTATTTGTTGCCTCATCACTGACAAGCGGAAGTACTTTAACAACCCACAATCTCTTAGGGCTCTTATTGTACCCAGATCATTTAAGGCAACCATATTATTTTATTCATGCTCTCTTTCTCTCCAATTAATCATCATTCTAGTCCGATGAAATCCTGAAACATAACCATAATTCTCATTAGACTCCTTTTAATGCAAAAAATTAGACAAATTTTTGGCATAGTGCAAGAATAAAAAATGATAGTTGCATCCAACACAGTCTTGAA
The DNA here is from genome assembly GCA_034641835.2 of Pinus albicaulis. NCBI lineage: Eukaryota > Viridiplantae > Streptophyta > Pinopsida > Pinales > Pinaceae > Pinus > Pinus albicaulis. The sequence continues at coordinate 168,808,305 of CM076582.1, read as the reverse complement.
AAAGGGACAGTGCATTGCATATGCATCTAAGCTTCATTTTAGGTGCTCCACAATGCACCTTTCGATGCTCAAGGGTGTGTTTCCCTCTTTGGAAGCAGAATTTACCCTAGGGGGGCCAAATCCATAAAATTTGTAATGAAAGGAAATGAATTGACTACTAAAAGAAAGAAAGGTTTCATGGCAATAACCTAGATCAAACAACGATGAAAACCATCCATATAATTGATTGCAATAAACAGCTGAAGTTCAGGGGAAAAAATAGGTTCAAAACTCCAAAATGCAAATGGTAACTTTTGAATGGTAAAAATGAATAGTAAAAATATTTTTATTAGCCATTTGATTATTTGCAAATCATATTTATTGTTGTGACTATGGTTTTATTATAATTTTATCATGAAACGTGTATTTTTAATCCATTTGATGTAGTTCTAAACAGTTTTTACAACTGATGAATAGATTAGTCGTGCAGATTTCGAGAATGATTTGACCACAAAGCATACTTTTATCCTTATTTTTCAAGCTTTGTTAAAAATGAAAAAGGACTTGAACCGCACTTTTATCTCTTTTCGAGCTTCTATAACAGTGAAAAAGGAACCCTTGGAGTCTTCTTTTAGCTCTTTTCATACTCCGATAATGTGAAAATATTGTCGAGGACTTGTCCTTTCGAGCTCGTAAAAGTAAATGAATTGATATCTACTCAGTATAAGTTTAACCCTTTTCCGAACTGAGATACACTATTTATGAAAAAGGAATACCTTAGTCAAACATGACTAAAGAGGTTCTCTCAGATATTATTTTACACTTATTCGAATTTGAACGACAACTTTACGAAAAAGTGCTTAGGGTTGTCATTGTTGTTAGGCCCATTAAAACATAAAATAGCGACGAGCTTGTCGATCATGGCAAGAATCGAGTTTCATTCATCGCTAGACTCGTTAAATTATTAAATAGAGATACAGTGTTTGCCCTAAGGGTTGAATTATAGATCAAGCATATGTTATCCTCCTCAAGCTTGTTAAAAAATAAAGAGGTACTCGTCGACAAATGACTGTGGAAAATTTTGGAAAATGAACAGAACTTTTTACGGTAGCAAGTCGCTCTTGAACATGACACTTCACTCCATCACCTTGACTATTTGGGTTGGGTAATCTTTTTGACGCTTCATTCATACCTATGGTTCATCATACCTCCACTTCAATTTTGGGTCAATGCTGCCAACTCATCGAGTGTCACTAATATGTTCAAGAGAATTCATCCAGTGAATACTCATCCTTCTGTAATACTCATAAACCTTTATTCTCATGACATTCGTCCCTGAACATTGCTATATCAAGTCATACTTTGTCTCTGAAATTAGTAACTCCCATTTCGCAATAAAATGGCTTCCTGTCGATGTGAAATCATTATCCAGGAAGTTCACTTAGAAACATCATATTCCAGTACCATGAGGCTTGTTACAACATCGACAAGATCCTCTCTTCCAGACTTTTGACCGAAATATTTTTTTGGCATTCGACATTAAATCATCTATTCACGCCTTACGAAATGTACTACAGCACCTTGAGGGCCATTAACATCAATGGTGGTTCTCCCACGTTTTTTAACAACTCACATCATTGGCTGGTAATCAAATGATATCTTACCATGTTCGACTACAAATCATATATTCGCATGGCTAGAATTGTACCCGAACGGTAGAGTGAATGAGATAAGAAGACCCCAGATCTAGTTTCAGCCATCTGGGCTGTGATTTTAGGATTGTTGTACACATCATCTGTACGGTGACCTTACATACAGATCGTCATCCGAACATGGGCCTATATCTATAGCCATGTCTGTATTGGGAAACATTCCAATGTAGACGACTTTCTGCACTATGTACATGTTATTAGATATTTTATGTGTTAAGCATGGGAATGCCTTCCCTCAGCAATTCGTGATCAAGAGGATATATCATGATGTAATGAATTGTAAGATTGATGCAGGCCACCACTCCTCTTCAGTTCCATCCCATCGCCAATGAATAGGTTCTATCATCCCCTATCATTTCGGTTGCTACATGACCTAAGACAATGAACAAGAAAAAATCATCCATGACATCCATTACAAGGTTTCCAAGATTTGAAGTACATGTTTTATCACCTATGAGCTCACCAATGTGGTCTCTCAAGGGGCTAACTTCTTTGCATATGCAGGAACCTCCACTCAAGGGTGCTCTGCAAAGCACTTCCCGACACTCAAGGGTGTGTTGGTCAAATTGGGAGCGAAATTCTCATTGTTCCGGAATCTCCACTTGGCCAGTGCCTTCTAGAAGAGTGCATATGTGTCAAACTTCGAATCCATGTGTCCATTTGACACCTATAATCTTCAGAAAATGTCTTTCCTATTATTAGAAAGTCATTGATTGTGAAACTACCTTCATCTCATCTATAAATTGAGCATAGATCCTAGTGCTTGAGAAGGAAGAAATTTGGTAGAGAAATGTTGTTGGATTCTCAATTGAGTGTTTGATTTGAGTGATATACTGCTAGAGATATGTTCATTGTGATGAGGCTGGGATGATGCTGGAGTTGGTGACATCAAAACAATCACTAGTTGTAACCTCCCCCTTCTATCCATTAATAAATATTATTGCTTACTTTCCCACATATGTATCTGTATAAGCTTATGTCTTTCATATTATGGATTCTTATCTGATGTATATGTTTCATGTTTCATTGATTTAACTGATTAACGTGAATAGCCATCTGTATATTGCAATCTCTTTGTTGTTTAGTGTTCATACTTTCCGGAAATATTTTTTCAATCAAGCTTGGATTGGAGCTACAACAAGAGCGACATAAGGAGAATAGGAAGTGCTTGGACTCCAAGTAGGTTTCTTAATCTATTATGTGTGTCTATTTACTGTTAGGAAAATTATCTGCAAAGTCTTTAATATGTTGTTCTAAATGAGCAACACATTCCCACTCTAATCCAAGGATAAACAATAATAGAAGCATCAGTGAAAAGGTAAACAACACCAGATGATTCTATGATCACAAGAATTTCTATTTTAATGGACAATGTTTCTCATCCCATAATTTTGGTGGCAAGGTTGCTCAATGTGTTGCATACAAAAACATCATGCGATAGAGAAGCAAGAAAGCAAAGGAATGAGACAAGAATCAAGAAAAAACATATAATAATTTCTCACCTCTTTAAGATGAAATTGAATGCTCATTTTGCAATAACTTTGGACATGAGAAATCTGAATGCAAAAGAAAATTACAGCCAACATCTCAAAAGGAGCAAATATCAACAAATTCTAAGGTATGGTAAAGAAAGGACTTACAATCTGAAAGTTGTGGCATATAATTGTATGCGGAAAACCAATAAAACCAATGGTACATTGACAAAGGATGCTCAAAACACATGACGGGTGATAAAGATAAACTCATTTCATACAAAGCATTAGAGAAATAAAAAAATGTTACTTTTGGAAATGAATCACCTGTTGTCATTAAAGGTAAAGGATATGTTTTTCTAAAAGAAAATGTTAACATTGGTAATGTTATGTTTGTTGATGGATTAAATCATAACTTGTTAAGTGTTAGTCAAATGTGCGGCCAAGTAAAAGAGTTTTTTTCAAATCAAAATAATGTGTGGTTCATGAACTTGACACAGGGAAGACCATAATAAAGGGAACAAGAACTCTGAGTAACATTTACATATTGAAAGGCACCTAAGAACAATGTTACCTAGGAAAAGAAGATGAAAACTAGTTATGGCACAGAAGGTTGGGACATCTAAGCTTCTCTCAACTGCACAAATCAAGTAAGCTCAAAGTTGTTCGTGATTTTCCCATCATCACCTTGCTAGAAAGTATCATATGCAAGTCATGTCAATTCGGTAAGAAAACCAGGGTTCAATTCAATTCCAAAGAGGGATCAACAATTAAGCCTCTTGAACATATGTATATTGATTTGTGTGTGCCAGTAAGGATAAATTCACCTCGAGGAGAACAATACTCTATCTTATTTATTGATGACTTCTCTAGAATGTGTTGGATCGGTTTATTAAAATACAAATATGAAGCATTTCATAAATTCAAAAAATTTAAAGCATTAGTTGAAAATGAGTTAGATCTAAAAATCAATTGTCTCATATATGACAAAGGAGGAGAATTCATATCAGATGATTTTTTTTTAAATTTTTGTGAACAACATGGCATCAAAAGGCAATTTTATGTAGCCATAACTCCTCAAAAAAATGGTGTGGCGGAAAGGATGAATATAATAGTTTAGAAAATGGCTTGTGATATGCTTGATGATTCTGGAACACCTAATACATTATGGGGTTAAGCAACACATACCATAGTAATATTTTCAACAAATCTCATGTTCATGTAAACAATGATAAAACACCTTATGAACTTTGGTATGGTAAGCCTCCTAATCTAAAGGATTTTAGAGTCTTTGGAAGTAAATGTTTCATCAAAAATAATTATGAAAAACTTGGTAAGTTTGAAGCTAGGTCAGATGAAGGAATTCTTCTTGGTTACTTATCTACAAGAAAAGAATACAAATGTTACAATAATAGACTTTGAAAATTTTTTGAATGTATTGATGAAGTGTGCACATATTCCAAAAAGGTAAAATCATCAAAAGATGATGAGGATGAATGCTTTCTACATAAAATCAAATCGATATAGAATAAGAAACTAATGAAGCATCAGAAGAAGACACATCTGATGAGGAGAAGGCTCCATATAGGTAGGTTCAAAAGAATCATAAAAAAACTCAAATTCTAGGAGAAAAGGAATCTGGGCTAAAAACAAGAAGAACTCTTGTAGGATATCCTAGTTATCTAGCTTTATTGATGATGATGATGATGATGATGATGATGATGATGATGATGGTTAACGTCCAATGAGACCAAACTTTGGTCTATCAGACCTATAATTTTCTTAATTCTTAATTGTCTGGCTTCTCGTCTTTCTTGGCGAGATTGGTGTTGTAGCTTTCTTTTTCTTCTCTACGGTCTTCCAACTTCCTTTATCTTGCAACTCCTTCATCTCTTCTAATCCTTGGGACACTGGTGTCTTATCTTTGGGATCTGAGAGATCTTCTTTGCTGCTAGATGAAGATTTCTTTTGCGCATTATTCGAATCCTCATAATTGTTGATGCTTGAGGAGCTGTCGAGTTCATTTTTTTGTTGTTGGGCGGGGCTTTCCCCCTGCTTGTCTTGAGGGTTGTTTCTTTCTTGCCTGATTTCTTTCGATTAAGCGTTTTCTGGAGAGTATTCTTCCTTGATGACATTGTAATGTTCCTTTTGTGCTCCTTCCCACCATGTAGATCTATGATGATTCTTTCTAGCAGAATTTTTTGGGAGGCTTTTGGGCAATTTTTGGCTAGATGGCCTGTCTCAAAGCAAGATCGACATCTGAAGAGGACACTTTCATAGTCGAGTTTCTGGTTCCATACATAGTATTTTCTTGTTAGGATTATTTTAGCTGGGAATCCGGCGCTGAAGTCCATTTCTACACAGATGCGTGCATAAGTGGTTCTAAAATATTCCTCTATTTCTGGGCACCTACAGTGAAATTTCCCAATTGCATTTCCAATGGATTTTAGCGAGGAGATATTCCAGAGATGCAAAGGTAGTTTTGGAAATATGACCCAAAATGGTGATGAGGTTATGACTATTGTTGAGGGATCGAATGATGTGTTCCATGGTTTCATGAATAGGGCCGATTTTTCCAAAAACCAAGGGCCGAAATCTAAAATGCATTGTCTGCTTTCAGAGTTTTCAAAATCTACTATAAAGAAACCCTTAGCACAAGGGTAGATATTAATTTCATCAGAGATGAGAGGCTTCCATACCTCCGATATCCAACTGTGGAGAGATGTCAATCGTGGCCAAAAGTTGTTAAAATGGCAGATTAAGGCACTTTCAGAAAACTTGAACCAAAAAATGTAAATAAAACTAGTAAATATGAATGTTGGGTTAAGGCCATGGAAGAAGAGCTTGATCAAATTGAAAATAATAATACGTGGGAATTAGTTCCAAGCCCTCATGATAAAAATGTTATTGGGACAAAATGGATATTCAAAAATAAATTGAATGAAAATGGAGAGGTCATTATAAATAAAGGTAGACTTGTTTGCAAAGGTTATGCTCAACAAGAAGGTATATAAATTGAAGAAACATTTGCACCTATAATCAGACTTGAAGCCATAAGAATGTTTTCTGTATTTTCAAACTTTCGCAATTTCAAATTTGATCAAATGGACGTAAAATCTGCATTCCTTAATCGATATCTAGAAGAAGAAGTGTATATTGAATTATGCTCAACAAGAAGGTATATAAATTGAAGAAAAATTTGCACCTATAACCAGACTTGAAGCCATAATAATGTTTCCTACATTTTCAAGCTTTCGCAATTTCAAATTTGATCAAATGGACGTAAAATTTGCATTCCTTAATTGATATCTAGAAGAAGAAGTGTATATTGAACAACCATAAGGATTCACTCTAGGAAGTTATGAAAAAGTTGTGTGAAAACTCAAAAAATATTTATATAGGATAAAATAATCCCCTTGGGCATGGTTTTATCATCTTGACAAGTATCTTCAACAACAAGGTTTCACAAAAGGATCCACAGACAACAACCTATACACAAAAATAGATGATGATAAACTGTTAATTATTTTTGTTTATGTAGATGATATCATCTTTGGGAGTAATGAAGAACCTATGAGTCAAAAAATTTCTTTTTTTATGCAACAAGAATTTGAAATGTCTTTACTTGGGGAACTAACATATTTTCTTGGTTTACAAGTACAACAAGAAAACTATGGAATATTTCTCTCATAAACAAAATATCTCAAGCAGATTCTGAAGAAATATGGGATGGAAGACTGCAAACCAATATGTACTCTAATTATGACAGGATGTAGCCTCAACTCATATGATGAATATCCCACAATAAATCAGCCACAATGCAGGTCTATGATTGGAAGTTTTCTTTATCTAGCATGTACTAGACCAGATATCATTCATGCAGTTTGGATTTTTGGATGTTTCCAAGCAAATCCAAAGGAAACACATCTTCAAGAAGTTAAGAGAATATTCAAATATCTACAAGGAACTCAAGACTTTGGCTTATGGTATCCCAAAGATGCATATCTTACCCTTCATGTGTACATAGATGCAAAGTGGGCTAGAAATGTTGATGACCAGAAAAGCACTAATGGAGGTGCATTTTAATTAGGGCCCTGATTGGTATCTTGATTCAACAAGAAACAAAGTTATATTGCCTTATGTACCATAGAAGAAGAATATGTGGCAGTTGCATCTTGTTGCACAGAACTTCTCTAGATGATGCATACATTTCAGGATATTCAACTAAAGTGTTCTCCACCCATTTCCATCTTATGTGATAATACAAGTGCTATTAGAATTTTGAAAAATACGGTTATGCACTCCAAAACCAAGTACATTCCAATTAAGTACCATTTTCTAAGAGAAAAAGTTCTTGAAAAAATGTTTAAATTGGAGTATGTTCCCTCCAAAGAAAAATTTTCTAATATATTTAGAAAACCTCTTCCATGAGAAGAATTTGAATATACCAGACAAAAACTGGGAGTAGTCTCTGCCTCATCTTTCTGGTTATCAAGTCTGCTCATACCTTCACGCACAGGTGATAACACAAAAGTTTACTTTTTTTACGCATATTTTATGAACTATAGTCACGTATATCCACAATTTTCTATTGAGAAAGACAAGTATATATATCTCTGAATAGAAAACCTTAGGTCTAACACAAGAAAATTTTCTGATATGCTTTAGTCAGTTATTTCGTATTCAGATGTTGATTATAGTTGCAATTGCTACTTATAACTGGTTTTGAGCACTCTAGGAGTTGATTCAATGTGTCATTTATGATTTTTCTTAATAATGAAGATACTTTGATCCATGAATTGATGATCTGACAAATAACATGTAGCACAGGTTCATGGAATGTTGCATTGTTGGCATTATGTGTAATATGTTGTTGAAGATGCTCACATGTTTGATTAATGATGCATATATGAAGACCTTTCTATGTCTACATGATGATGTTGCTTCTATGGATGATACTTCATTGCCTTATTATGTTAAGGTCCTTTGGTCTTGGCTATAAATGTCATATATGTCATTTGATGTAAAATTCATGTGGAGACCTATGATGTAATTATTGTTCTATGTAGTCATTGATTATGTAAAATATGTAATCCCACTTGGTTGGGTGATTGAGTCAAATATGTAATCCCATGGTGGGAAGATGATGGTATGTAACCTCACTTGGTTGGGTGGCTTATGTAAGGTCTTTTTCAGCTGAGTCCTAGAGTCCTAGAGTTATAAATATGCCAGATGCTTCATTATGTGCTCAGGGGGAGCATTGGTCTACCCTTTTCCTTTGATGTCAAAGGGGGAGACTCTCTTGGTGTTTGAATTTTGTGACTGATATGTTTTTCAGGTATCTACAAGTTATGGTGATTAAACAACAACATGGTTTCCCTCAATTCTAAAGGGCAGGGATTGTTGGCATTATGATTTATGTGTTGTCCTTGATGGAGTTAAACTCAACAATGGTGAGCATGTAAATAGACAAGACACATGAGAAATATAAACCTTTGATACGCTATTACTCACAATGATACATATTTATCATACATGGAGTGACCCTTGGATTCCATATTCTAGGGTCTCTTGGACTTCCTGTGTCTTTTCGTCCTCTACACTTACCCATAGAGGATTAGGTGTCCAACATTCCACCCCTTAATCCGAAGGGGTATGTGTGAGTCCAAGAAGAGAGTTGTAATACAAATCTGAAAAGTATGCATGGTAGAACTTACACTGAATCAGCTCTCTGAAATGTTGGCATAAAGAGATGGTTTAAGGATGACCACCAACACTGGAACGCTTAGTGCAGTTCCCGGAGCTCTTCCAAATCTGGCAAGAAGCTAAGGGCTTCTGCTAGAGGAAGTGTTCCTCATATTTGAAGAGGGATACCTTCAACCTAGAAGAAGGGAGGTCTACAACCTGTGATGGTTTAAGGATGACCACCAACACTGGAATGCTTAATGCATTTCCTGGAACTCTACCAAAGCTGGCAAGAAGCTGAAGTATTTTGCTAGAGGAAGTGCTCTGAATTATTTGAAGAGGAATAATATCAACCTCGCATAGATGGTTTAATACTATCCACCAACCAAAGGAATGCTCATGGGCATCCATGTCTCTGGCTACAACTCTGAATATGGAATGACATGTTGTGGCTTAGGCTCGCTTGAACTGCTATCCCTCTGGCTACAACTCTGAATATGGAATGACATATTGTGGCTTAGGCTCACTTGATGTGGCTTCGAAGCTTGTATATGACCACCATTTTCCCCCCTGTTAGGTAGAAGGTGAGATGATGGAAAAAACTCAACTGCAAGATTGTTCAATATTCTAGAACAAGTTCTAACATATGACTTAAACATCTTCTTGGTTGTTGATGCCCATTTCCAAGAAGCGATACATCCAAGATGAATCTTTGTTCTTGCAGGGGACTTGTTTTTGAAGCATCTGTGTGAAGAATGGGTGTGTCGACCATAGTGCTTGCATGGGTGAAGATCGAAACAGTGAACTTTCATATGGCCAACTCGATCACAGTGTTGGAATTTTACAATTTTTTGTTGCTGCTATGGAAGAGGAGTAGGATCTGGAACAAATGAAAGTGAAATGTCATAAAGAAATCCAACGCTTTGAAATTGAATGGGCTTTGAGTAGTCCGAAATATGAAAGGACAATTCCTTGTCATATCCAAGACCAGTTATGTGCTTTTTATGGGAAAGCTCTTCCCAAGGTCTGATGATGGGCTTGGGAGGCGCAGGATGGATGTTTTCTTCTGCATGAAAATATGCTCTTATACTGGGCATTGAATGTGAATCAACTGCAATATTATTGGCTTGTTGCTTATGGTAGTCTCTTTCAATGTTCTGAATAGAAACATGTTCAGAATGACAACTCTTATGTTTTAATTCTTCTTACTAGAGTTGATATTCTAGTTGCAGAAAATCAATCTTTTCGTGTGCGTTTTGTAGACAGAATTTAATGTCAACAAGAGAGGTTTTGCTGATTTTGATAGTGTCACCAATAGTGTATTGTATCAAAGTTTCCAGGGACTGTAATATTTCATAAAATTTGGCCATTTTCCATACAACTCAAGCTAAAGAAATGAAGGGTGTCGGCTTCAACCGATAATGCACCCGTTTACAATGTCATTCAACTTACTTTCAAAATAATACTAGTGACTTTCAGACACCTTTTAATCTTTCTTGAACTACCAACTATGGAATTCCTAGAGGACAAACTCTATTACTCAAATTATGGAAGACCCAAAATAGAACTGACTTAGCATTGCAAACAAAAGGTTCCAAACTATCTATATTTTAATGGATATTTCTTGTAGAAATCATATACAGAAACAATATCGAAAACTGAGATCTCCAAGGACTAACAAAATACTCCCCAAACCTGAATGTGGAAGTACCAAGATTCTAAAATTTGTTAGGTGCCTCTTATAGTATTTAAAGTTCATAAAGTAAATGGAATTGAGAGTACCTTTAGTTTAGTGCAAGATATCAATACGGTGGAGATGAAAGATGGGTAGCCCAATCACCTGAGAGTTGCGCAGTGACTGTGGAGGAGCATTGTGATGTATGGACCTCTAGGAATGAAAAACCATGGACAAAATGAAAATCATGTTCAAAATGAAAATAATGTTCTTGACATCCAGCTCTAGCTCTGATGTTCCTTCAGTATGTCGACATTCCAAGAGGCCAACCCAAAGAACCCCGCGATGATTACCATTATAAACATTCCCAATCATGTTTCGGGAAATATGCGAGGAGGCATCGTAAGCGGAGGATATATGACTGTATAGGAGTAGAGCGGTGGCATGGGTGCATTATATACCAAGAGAAGAAAAAGTAATACGTTGCTTGAATGTTTATTCATTTTCTTTACATTACTCTGCAGCTGAACATACCTCTCCAGAGCTATGGATTCCAGGTGCAGCAGGTGTGGGAGCAACTCTCTCCTCTCCCTTTTGAGGATTTATAATCCATAAACTCTATAAAAAGTGGGACAAATCAAATTAATTCAATTCAAACACCATTTATGAATGCAAAATCCAACCAGATTCAAGAGATTCTCTTAGGATTTAGTATAAGAAGGGATCGAGATTTCATGTTAGCTTCTTCCCTTTGCCTCAGCCACGACCCATATCACCACCCACTGACAGATCTGAGAAAATAAAGAAGGGGAACCAACAACGATCTTCTCAGCCCCCAGAGTGCTCATAGCCTATTTGAAATACCCTGCATATTCAACTACTGATTTTCAACAGAATCTATATAATTATCTTTCAGGTTGGCAAGGTTTCCAATTCATACCTTAACGAGAGTAGGTTCCTAGTACCTAGATTACCACTTCTTGTTAACTGAATATGGCCTCCTGTTTCGAGTGCTGAGTACCTATTCAATATTTCTTAGATTGGTAGTAAGGCAATCAGGTAGGAGGCAAAAACTACCAAAGGAATCAGCATGGGAAACAGAATGGTATGCCATCCAAGATTATGGGTTGTTGAGCGTTGATAAATATTTCAGTCACTGGCATGTTGCTGCTAGTAATGAGGAATGCCGGTAACAGAAATATTCATTGTAACATATTTTCTTTGCTGGAGGGAGGCCACGACGGAGAGCTATCGGAGGTGATGAGGCTGCATTTTTTTGGAGTAATGACAGAGTGTGATGGCCAGTGGGTAAGTGGAGGAGGTCAACATTTTTATTGTATGTTGTATGTGCTCGAATGGCTACTTTTACACACACAACTACAACCACAAAAATTGTCGAAATACAAAACGATTAGATTTACAATGGGATATGAATAGATAATATTGAGTGTGAAAGATCCACCCTTAGCATGTGACTCATATTGTAATATTTCTGGAAATTTCCTGAATTAACTTCCAAAATTTTTTACAAGAACCAAATGACCATTCAATACGCACTTTCATAATGATAATTCAATGCACATATGCCCATCAAAACGCATGAATCATGGCTTGAACATATATAAAAAGAATGCAGTAAATAAATCCTCACGCACATCCATTTCATCGTACACATTATTCAAGACATTTAACTCACTAACATTATTAATAACTCATTGCAGAACACACTAAATGAAGAGGATAAATATACCAACACATACTTATTCAATAGGAAAGAAAGCCCACAACACAAGTGGCTCAAATTGGAGTAGGGCAGGAGAACGCCTGCAGCTATGATACCATGTTAAACTCAACAATGGTGAGCATGGTAAATACACAAGACACATGAGAAAGATAAACCTTTGATACAATATTAATTACAATGATACATATTTATCATACATGGAGTGACCCTCGGATTCCATATTCCAGGGTCTCTTGGACTTCCTATGTCCGTTTGTCCTCTACACCTACCCATAGAGGATTAGGTGTCCAACAGATGGAAACCCACTTGTAACATGATAAGTATGTGTTGACAGTATGTTCACAGATTAGTTCGGAAGTGACACATTGATGGAACAAAATGACAGGACATAGGTTTGCAAGTCAGAGACAGAAGAATTATGAAGGAAAAAATTTGAAGAAATATACGCGGGTTATGTAATGCAAAGTCGCGTATACACTTGGGAAGGAAGAATCAAAGTCGCGTACATATTGGTGCAATATTTTTATTAAATACCAAGGGTTTTTACCATGGTATTAGCCCACAATATTGAGCATAGTAATGGCTATTTGATCCCGTCAAAAATTACCACTGACACTAGTGTGGTTTTGGCTCATGGTATTGGCTAAGGTTCAAACTATATCAGGAGGTGAAGATCAAAGTGTTAGATGCGTGGATGAGAAAAAGTGATTGATGAATACTTAAATATGAAGTATATTTGCATTGTATGGGCTATAGTTGATAAGTTGATCGGAAATAATTATGCACCTACAAATACAATGATGGAACAGGATCATGAGACTTGATATGAGCTACCATTATATGATCTGCTCATGGATTGACTAGATCTATGATTTGACGCATGTTTTTCTCTTTTACTATTATGATCTAGGTCTATTTGAAGTACTGAAGTGTTGCGCAATTATAGGTCAAAATTTTCATATTTGTCGCAGGTTGGTCTTGATGAAAGCGCGTATACACTTGGGATTGCTTCATAAAATGAATGTACATAAAGTAGGGTTTCTACTGAAAAATATGTATGATCAATCAGATCAGTGCTGATGTATTTCTAATGTCTGTCGATGATGTCTTCATGTTGATATGGGTTTAGTAGCAAAGTCTGAAATTGAATTGATTGAGTTTTGATTGGTTGAAGAATATCCATGATGCAGCTAGCTATATGATGTTTTAGAGATCTTTAATCTGACATAATACTTTATTATGTCTATGTGAAATTTTGTGTATGATTCAGATTAACATTTTTTCAGAACTTGGTAGGTTGAGATCTATACGCAGGGTCATTTTTAGAAAAGCGTGTATACACGCGGGTTGACTTAAGTGAAGTGGCATATACATTTGGTTCTATGAATGATTAGGGTTGGATTTTGATCATTATGTTGATGTAGTATTTTGGGTTCAGTCTTGATATTCTGGTTACAGTGATCTCATTGTTCTATTTGATTTGAGTTGGTGATTGGTTAAGTGACTGTTTTCTTTAGTGATTGACTGGTAGGGTGATTGATTGGTTGAGTGGTTGTTTTCAGTGATTGGTTGAATGTTTTGGTATAGTGATCAATTTCAATTTTGATATTGGGCTTAAAATATGTTAGTGGTTTCAGTATGAAAAATAGATGAAAAGTAGCCTACAAGTTATGATGTGTTGAAGCAGGTGGATCCAGTATGAAAATTTATGAAATGTGGTCCATGGTGATGCTAAGGATTGGAGCCTTTAGTGAGGAGGTCATAGAAAGTGGGTGTTGGTAAATGAGATCAAGGGGTCGTATCTCCCTTCCATTGGGTGTTGGTAAATGAGATCAGGGAGTTGTAGCTCCCTTCCAGTGGGTGTTGGTAAACGAGTTCAAGGGGTCGTAGCTCCTTTCTAGTTGGAGCTAGAGAACGAGTGAAGGTTGTAACCTTCAGTAAGTGGGTTCCTATGTGTTGGTATGATTTTGCACCAGTACTAGAACGTAATAATGTGTTAATAATAATAATATTGAAGACAGAGAAAAAACAATGGTGGTTTACTCCCACATTGGGTTTCCACCTTAAATCTTCGTGCTCATGTGTGTTGATTATGTGTGATGTTTTACTATGTTATTACTGCACATTTTTACTGATTATTAATAGTATGATGAATCAATGATGCACTATTTTAAGTTAAAAAAATGATGATTTATCTGAATTATAAGTTTACTGGGTATACACTAGTTTCCTTAATAACAGTCGCGTACATATGTTAGTTTGCTTCACTCAAGTCACGCACAGAATTTAGAAAATAAAATTAAAATTTTAAGTGATTTTTTAAATATTGATTCGCCGCCCCCCGGCCTCTCAGTATTTTTCCCAAAAAAATCATAGAAAATGAATTGTTACATTTGGGTCTTGATAATATATATATCTTCGCATTTTAATCCTTTGTAAATTATATAAAATGTAAGAAAGCCAGATTTTCTACCAACATATATTCATGATCCAAATCTTGAGCTTGAAAAACTAGCTAACATGGGTTGTCCTCAGAATGATATGAATCTAGCTAAAATGCAGGTATCTCATGTGGATATGACTATGCCAAATTTTGTTAAAGGGGATCCTGTGAGAAAAATTGAACTTTCAACCACTCCTGAAGAAGGATGAAGAGTCTAGGAAGAAACAATAAATGTATGTGATCAACCTCAAGGTAATCCTCTGAAGAGGAAGGTAGGGGGAATCATCTCAAGTGGACTACAATTGTCAAATAAAATCGTAAAGTATGGTGATGATGATGATAAAGAAGAAATCAAGTTCCAGAGACCGAATGATGAAATATAAAAAAATAATTGGAAGACACATTGGAAAAAACCAAACTAAAGGATTCTAGAAATTAGGTTATATCAGGTGATAACAACACAATCAATGCAAAACTTATAAAGGAAAGACTAAAGGAGCTAATGTTAGTCATTGGAGAAACTGAAGCAACAAATGATATTGTGATGAAGGAAATAACTTCATATTCAAGGTGAATGTTCTTATCAAAGATTGACTTGGATAAAAATATGTTTAATTTAATTTTTCTACATCTAGGATTGGATGAAAATGCATAATTACTTAGTTCCAAAGCTACTTCTATCAACATAAACTTGTCTAAAATCAATGGTACTAATATAATCAATTAGCATGTGAAAACAAGTGAGGTAGTAGCCAATATTTTACTGGACTCTCCAACTAACAATAAATCGTATCAAACTCTTATTTCCAAGATCCAAGCACAACTTAACCATGTCAGGGTTGCAGTTAGGACTAAAGTTAAATAGATAAAGGACCTTGAAGACAATTAGGCATGCCAAAAGACAGCTCTGCAACCAAGAATATATTGCAAGATACAGATAAATAAATATAAAATTTAAGGTTGAGTATGAAGAATATATATAATAATCTAACCAACCTGGTGGAAACTTTCCAACAGAGAGAATAACAACACAGATGGTTGCAAGAAATGGAAAATTCATTGAAAATGAAAGAAAATCAATGCATTAAATTTAAGGAAAAATTGATAAATTAGTTGAGAAAGAAGAGGAGAAAGAAACAGGATACTTAGAGGAAGTGGAAAATTATAAAAAGACTCTTGATACAAATTTGAAGCCAGATTCCTGAGGAAAGGTGGATCTTGATAAATTGGAATTTTTTGAAGCCAAGGATAATGAAATAGAAACGGAATTAAAACAAAGATATTGGAAAGGGAAGGATTAGAAAGAGGGTTGGAAAAATCATATTGAACAAAAAATTAAAATCATTGAAGCAATGCAAGCTATCTTAGTAGCTAAAGAAAAGGAAATTCAATCCATATGGAAATGTATATCACAAGTTACCTTTGGAAAGGAAAGTCTAATTAAAGTTAAAGACAAAATATAAAGCGGCATGATTAATGATAAAATTTCTCAATTAATGTCATATATGAATATTCGAGTAGAATGTGAAAAGAAAATAAATCTAAATATGAATATAAACATTAGGAATATGATCCCTACAATTCAAGAAATATGAATGATGTTGATTTGATCATAGATCGTTTTAACTCCCTAACTAATCAAGGGTTGAAAGTACTCAATTTCTCTAACAAGGATGATTGCATCATAGCCCTTATGTCAATTAAAGAATCTAAAAAAATGATTCATGAAACAAATTAAATGATCATATTTCTAAAACTATGGGGATTATTGGTACATTTAAGGTTGAATGGAGCTACATACAAAAATTTGGTATCCCTTCACTCTAGAAAAATACATGCTAGGTAATCGCATCAAAAGTACTCCAGGGAGAAATAAAAAGGGTTAAATTGGACTTTAGATTTTTCTTGTTTAACAAAGAGCCATATCAAGCCATGAGATCGTTGATTCTGGGCCTCAGGGAATTGAGTCTCTTAGTACTCTTGGATAAATTAGTACAACAAGTGTCAACTACTAGGTACTAAATCATATCAAACTTGTTATCTCTTGGTTAAAGCATAAGAATGTGGTTTGGTTATCAAAACTTGATTGGGATATATACATGAAGCTTAAAAGGGGATTTGAATGACCTGTTATTCCAGCCTCAACTCTACAAACCGTCACTCCAAATCCACCTTTGTAGTCCATTCTTGAAAACATCACTGAATCAACAACCATCTTTTCTAACCCAAATAAAAAGAACATGATGATTCTGGAGACTCCAATACCTAATACTATCCCGATGAAAATGACAAAAGTTGCTAAAAATCCCAATAAGGGCAAGAGTGTTTCTCAGAGTTAATCTTAATTAATTTTAAACTGTTAGTTATAAATATAGTTTTTATGAAATTTATCCAAATTTTATATATAAAAACTAAATTTCTCATATAAAAGGGGTTCTACTTTTTGATGAGAAGAAACTCATTGTTAAAAATGTTTGAATGTACATGCTACATAGACCAATCTTAATGATTTATAATATTGTTCTATGCAATTTTCAATATAAAGTCACTGTATTTTTTTCTTTTATTTTTTTGTGTGATTATATTTTGGTTTATGATGTGGTTTATATGATTGACCGGATCAATTGTTTAGATCACCATATATTGCTTTGTTTCGTTTCCTCTAGGATATAGGTATTATTAGGGGTAAAGGAATTGAGATGTTTTCATGACTTATTGTTAATAAGAATTTAAACACATAACAATGCTAATTTGTTTCAATAATTCATGCAAATATATGTTTATATCAGTTATATGTTTTATCTATTTTATGTGGTTTTGTTTAATTTTCTGTTTTTTTAATATACTTACTTCTTAATATAATATTTTGACCCGATCTGCATTGTTGCAACCTATAAGACATTTGTTCATGTACCGATATTCACATTATCTGTAAGTGATCATAATTCTAGTTCTTTTGTTTTGGTCAAGTGAGTGAGAAGCGATAATACCCGATATTATGTTTTTATTACTTTTTTATTTATGATAAGTCACCAGTAAAGGTATGAGTATACTTATATTTTCATTTGCTTATTTAAAATTAGATTATAATATATATTTTTTTAATTGAGTGAGATGTTGTTTCATTATTACACAATTAAGGTTTTGGTTTGTAATCAATTATTACGTGTAATTTATGAGTTTCTTAAACTCGTAAGATTTACCACTTTAAGGGGGATTTTTATCTTCAATGTATGTCATTTTAAGGTGTTATTAGGTTGTTGAAACAATTTAGAAATAAGTATAAATAAAAAATTAACATATATTGAAAATAATAAATGAAAATTAATATTTTTATTTACATATTATTTTTTATATAATTTTCTTTTATATTTTATTGAAATATTACATTTCTATTATATATATATATGAGACAACGAAATTTAAAGATTAAAATATTATTTTTAAAATATTTTGAGATAAAGGGAAGCCAACTCTTTTGACATGAAGGGGAATTTTTATCTACAATGTATGTCATTTTAAGGTGCTGAAATAATTTAGGAACCGACAATATATTTTTTTTTCATATATATTGAAATATTATACTTATATTATAACTTTTAGTTTATATATATATATATATATATATATATATATATATATATTGACAACGAAATTTAAAGATTAAAATAATTTTTTAATTTAGATGTTCCTTTTATACTTTATTGAATTATTACACTTCTATTATAATTGTTTGATGTTCGACGATGACAGTTAATAGTCACATCACTGTTTGCTCGTACTGTAAACAACCACATTACAATGTTCACCATTGTTCCTCTGTTTCCAATCAAATGAAAATATTGTAGTTCAGTCGTACAATGATTATCAACACTAACAGTGATTTCGTGGGTGTTTTAAATGAAAAACTAAAAGATTAAATATTCAAGCCATATAATTTAAGAAGATCCCGAGTTAAGAAAAATCTAAGCCAGATAATTTTAAAAAATTTAAAATTGAATTAACCCGTAAATCCTGAAGACCTGTAAAATTTAAACACAGATAACGCCAAATGAGTTTTCATCAATGGACTAACTTTCCCATGGCCATTTGACAAGAAACATGCACTTTCTCCCTAGCATCGTGGCAATAAATGGTGAGAATGAGCTTCAGGTGCGAATTTTGATGTTCAACGACGATAGTTAATAGTCATGTCACTATTCACTCGTACAATGTAGAAATTACACCAATGGATTCAATCCGATCATGTAGTGTACTAAAACAAGATACTGAATCCTTCTACATTATTTGCACAATATAAATCACAATCGCTCAATCACATGCAAGTAAGAGAAAGAAGTAAATCAATCGCACAACACAATATTTTCTTGCAGAAAGCAGTTGCTAAAAACCCCTCTATCTCTATTGTATAATAATCTAAGGAATCATGAAACAATACAATGCATTCTTGCTCACAAGAACCTCATGCACTCTACCAATTGTCTCACATTGATCTAGGAAAAATTGGACAAACACATAGCCAATTTCCTTCCCACCTTCAACTTGCCTTGCTCACGCAATCCCTGGGCGAATAAATCCCTATTAAATACAAATTCCAACCTTCCTTGACTACACAATCCTTCATGGGCATCTTGTGGCTTTATAACTGCACCTGGGCAGTTCGCTAATAATACAACTAATAATTATATTCCCTTTAACCTTTGTCTCAACTGGGTCTTCATCAGATTTTAAATGCATGTAGCTAATAATAGAAAATCATCAGTTACTTGATAGATCACTACTTGTGAATAAAATCTAATTCAATTCACTTGACCTCTCACTAGATCATCACTCAGTTACAACTAGTTAAATAGATTTTAACTCAATTAATTTGAGTTAACTGATTAAACTCACACTACACCAATGAATCAACTACAACTGGACCCCCAAAATAATAAAATCACTCTACATGCCTCACCTTTGACCCTCAGCTTGAAATTCTTGATCTAACTAATTCTTTCTCACTTAGTTAACTAATACAATTTGTTATGAGATAATATTACAATTTATTGTCCAATTTATTTAAGGGAAAAATAAATTAGACACACATTTTCTTGTTGATTTTCAAGATCCCTCTCAACAAGAAAGGGATTATTAGCTACCCCGATCCTACCTCTGTAGTATTTGAAATTTCTCTTTGCCAGCGCCTTCGCTAATATATCTGCATCCTGATCCTCCATGGGAATGTACTGCAACAACATAATGCACCTCTGAACACAATCTCTAAGATGGGGGTACCGGATGTCAATATTCTTAGAACTATCATGGAATATCGGATTAACCAAGAGTTTTATGCAACTCTGGTTATCACAATGTATCATCGTCGAATCCATCTGATGACCAAACAAACCAACAAGTATCTTCCTCATCTAGATGGCCTCACATGCAGCCTAACTAGCTACCATGTACTTTGCCTCAGTTGAATTGAGTGCAACTGATCTCTACTTCCTGTTGTACCAAGAAAATGTTCTTGATCCTATGTTGAAGATGCCCCCTAATGTGCTCTTCTTGTCTGATGGACTGCCTGCCCAATCTACATTAGTGAAGCCTTGAAGCTTCACACCCTTTGTCCGTCTGTACCATAGACCATACTTTGTAGTGCCCCTGAGATATCTTAAAACATGCTTCCCCGCCTTCCAAAATAGCTTGGTAGGCTCAGCCATAACTTGAATAAGCTGGTTAACTACATAGCATATGTCTGGTCGTGTGTTCACCAAATACATAAGTGAACCCACAAGCTTCCTGTAAACAATAACATTGACTACCTCACTTGAAGTAGCATCCTCCTTCCTCTAGTTTCTTGTAAGAGGAGTCTCCATGGGTTTTTTTCCCTCCATGTGGAACTTTCTATAATCTCCTTGGCATACTTTCCCTGAGATACAAATAGCTCCCCATCTCTTTTCCATATTTCCAAGCCAAGGAAATAGTGCAAGAGCCCCATGCCCTTGATCTCAAACTTTCTTGCAAGATCGTCTTTTCAAGAAGTTATGAGTTGCTCATCACGTGTCAGTATTAGATCATCAACATAAAGTACAATAATAAAAATCATACCATCAACCACAATATGATTTAGGTTTTCATCCGTTTCACTCTTTGTGAAGCCCAACCCAGTGAAATAACTGTCGATCCTGGTGTACCAAGCACGAGGTGTTTGCTTCAGCCCATACAATGCTCTCTTGAGTATACACACATGCGACTCCTTGTCAAAGGTCTCAAAACCTTCTGTTGCTCAATGTACACTTCTTCCTCAATAACTCCATTGAGAAAGGATGTCTTTACATCCATCTAATGTATTTGCCACCCCATTTGCACTGAGAGTGCAAGGATGGATCTAGTCGATGAGTACCTTGCAACCAATGCAAAATTCTCCTCATAGTCAATCCCCTCCACCTGTGAGAATACTCTAGCCACAAATCTAGCCTTTTATTTCTCCACACTCCCATCTATTGCTTGCTTCACCTTGTAGATCCGCCTTGATCCAACCATTGACTTCCCCACTGGTCTTGGGACCACTTCCCATGCACTTTTTCTGATAATCAAGTCATACTCCTCAACCATGGCATCAACCCATGTTGGCTGCTACACCACTTCCTCAAAATATGATGGATCTATCACAATACACTCGCTCATAAGAGCCATGTATCCAGTATACCTATCTGGGGACCTTCTCTACCTGCGTTAGGATGTAGGTGCACCTACATTCTCTATCACATCTAGCATCAATCTGTCAGCCTCTCTGGTTTGCTTCCTATCATTTCTGGTGGATGGATCTACATGAGTGGTTTCTGCCACTCCATGATTCTCTGCATGTGTTTGCTCCACATCCCGAGGTTCATCCTTTGGAAGTAAGAGTTCCTCTTCTGCATGCAATTCAAGCTCCCTCTCAAGGGACAATCACATGGCTTTCTCCTCATCGAATTTAACATCTCTCCTGACAACTGTCATCCTACTAGCCGATAAATACACCCGATAGTTGTGTGGAGTATCAATGTACCCCAAAAATTTCCCAACCTCTGTTGTTGGTTCTAGCTTCTTCTTAGCATCTTTGGTCACATGGAAATAGACAGATGAGCCAAAAAATTTAAAGTATGAAACATCTAGTTTCTTACCTGAAAAAATCCTCCTCTGGTGTACTCTGCCAAGTATTTGATGAGGACTACAGTTCTGAAAAAATATCGGTATGTTGCATGCCTCTTCCCACATATGCAACGGTAGGCCCTGATCATGTAACATAGCTCGTGCTGCTCCCACAATTGTTCTGTTCTTTCTTTCTAAAACCCCATTCTGTTGTGGGTTAATAGGTGCAGTCAATTCTCTCTGAATTCCTTCTTTGGTGCAGAAGTTATTAAATTCATTAGAGATATAATCACCACCATTGTTGCTCCTTAGAGCCTTCACCATCTTCCCTGTATCTTTCTCTACCAGTGATTTGAACTCACAAAACTTGGAGAACGTATGATCTTTCTTCTGCAGAAAGAAGATCCGACACTTTCTAGAAAAATAATCAATCAAAATCACATAATACTTGTGCTTTTTTGTGGAAGCTATTGATAATGGTCCACACATGTCCGAGTGAAATCACTCAAGGATTTCCGCTGCTTGGTTCTCCTTCTCATGAAATGTGGCCTTTGTATACTTCCCCATGGCACATGCCTTGCATGTGTCTATATACACAATTGTACCCTTTGGAAGACCTGTAGAAATCTGTTGCATGATCCTCAAATCACTATGGTGTAGATGACCCAACCTCCTGTGCCATAAATCACTAGTATCCCAACTCACCACCTCATCTGCTTTACTTCTCAATGTGGCACGAGCCATCTACATCAAGTTTGTAGAGGTTCTTCACACGAACCCCAATCTTCTTTACTTGTCCTATGGCTTTGTAACAAAGGAACGCATTTCCTTCATTGAAAACCACATCATATCCAAGATGCTCCAACATAGCAACTGAAACTAAATTCTTTTTCAAACCTAGTACATGCATGACATATTTTAATATGAGAGGTTTACCTAATTTTCTCTAGAATGTAACTGTTCCAATCCTGGTAGCGCTATACCTCCTATCATCACCCATCTCGATGTGCATCTGAAGAGCCTTCTCCTCCAAGCTACTAAAGAGTTCTTTGTTGCCAATCACGTGGAAAGATGCTCCACTATCCAATTACCACATAGATCACATTACAGTTGACACCATGCATGCGATAAGAGATAATTCCAACTCAAACGGGTAGGCCAAAGCTTCACCTGCTGCAGCTCCCAGAGCCTTCTTGTTGTTCTTCTTCTTTTGTGTAAAATTTGTGGCATAGTGTCCATGATCATGACAGTTGAAAATTTTCACCTTCGACATGTCTCTCTTCTTGCCTTCTTTGCTGATGTCAGATTTGGAATAGGAATTATTTCTTTTCCCCTTCTTTGCCTTACCATCCAAGGAACAATTTTCCTCATCGTTGGCCTTGAATGAGGATCCATCCTTGGTATTCCGCTGAAACCCTTCTTGTACCAAATCGGACCACAAACGCTCCGAGTCTGGTAACTTCTCCCTCCCATTCACAAAGTCCTAGTAACTATGCCATATCTTGAGAATGCCTAGAACTGCCAGGCCCACCAAGTCATCATCAGCTACAGTAATCCCAACACTTCCAAGCTCATCTCGACATTGAGTGAACTTGGTCAAGTATTTATGGATTGTGTTGCCCTTCTCCATTTTTATTTTTCTAAGCTTATCCTTGAGTGCCAATTTTTTGTAGTCACTGTTGCTTTGAAGATCTGTCAAGGCCTTCCACATAGCATATAGAGTTTCCTTGCCATGGATACTCGAGACAATATGATCTCAAACTCCCTCTATTAATATCCTCCTCACCTTTGCAACATTCTTCCTCCATGCTTCATTATGCGCAACATATTCCTGATTGGGTTCAAGAATATCAATGTCAATGAAATCCGTCAATCCTTTATCCTCCAATACCGCCTCCATTTTGTCCTTCCCTGCAATATAGTTCGAATTTCCCTCGAGTGCATATTCAAGTCTCAATCTAGTGAAAGACATCCTCGTCAGCGGCTAGCTCCAAAGAATGTATCTACATATTTGAATATTATTCAGCACAAAATCAATTTATTCTCCACTTTTGTGATTCCTAGCGCTTTTATACGATGTATAAATTACACCAATGGATTCAATATGATCATGCAATGTACTAAAACAAGATAATGAATCCTTCTACAATATTTGCAGAATATAAATCAAGATCGCTCAATCACATGCAAGTAAGAAAAAGAAGTAAATCAATCGCACAACACAAGATATTCATGGGGAAAGAAAATGCTAAAAACCCCTCTATCTCTATTGTATAATAATCCAGGAAATCATGAAACAATACAATTCATTCTTGTTCACAAGAACCTCATGCACTCTACCAATTGTCTCACACTGATCTAGGCAAAATTGGACAAACACATAGCCAATTTCCTGCCCACCTTTAGTCTGCCTTGCTCACGCAATCCCTAGGAAAATAAATCCCTATTGAATAGGAATTCCAGCCTTCCTTGTCTGCGCAATCCTTTATGGGCATCATGTGGCTTTATAATTGCACCTAGGTCGTTCGCTAATAATACAACTAATAGTTATCTTCCCTTTAACCTTTGTCTCAACTAGGTCTTCATCAGATTTGACATGCATGCAACTAATAATAGAAAATCATCAATTACTTTACATATCACTACTTGTGAATTAAATCCTATTTAATTCACATGACCTCTGACTAGCTCATCACTCAATTAGAAGTAGTTAAATTGATTTTAACTCAATTAATTTGAGTTAAATTATTAAACTCACGCTAAAATAGTGCATTAACTGCAATTGGTCCCCCAAAATAATATAATCACTCTACATGCCTCACCTTTGAGCCTCAACTCGAAATTCTTGAGCTAAATAAATATTTCTCACTTAGTTAACTAATACAATTTGTTATGAGATAAGATTACAATTTATTGTCCAATTTATTTAAGGGAAAGATAAATTAGACACACATTTTCTTCTTGATTTTCAACATACAGTAAACAACCACATTACAATGTTCACCAATGTTCCTCTGTTTCAAGCCAAATGAAAATAGTGGAGTTCATTCGTACAGTGATCATAAACACTAACAATAATTCCTTGGGTATTTTAAATGAAAAACTCAAAAATTAAATATTCAAGCCATATAATTTAAGAAGATCTCGAGTTAAGAAGAATCTAAGCTAGATAATTTAAAGATTTAGACATAGATAACGAAAATTGAGTCGTCATCAATGGACTAACTTTCCCGATGCCATTGGAAAAGAAAGATGTGCTTTCTCCCTAACAGTGTGACAATAAACAAGGATAATGAGCTTCAGGCATGACTTTCAATGTTCGACGAAGAAAATTAACAATCACATTGTTGTTTGCTCATACTATAAACAACCACATTACAGTGTTCAACAATGTTCCTCTGTTTCCAACCAAATGAAAATACTGGAGTTCAGTCGTCAAGTGATTATCAACACTAACAATAATTCCTTGGGAGTTTCAAATGAAAAACTGAAAAATTAAATATTCAAGCCACATAATTTAAGAAGATCCCGAGTTAAGAATAATCTAAGCCAGATAATTTAAAGATTTTAAAATTTGAATTAAGCCATAAATTCTGAATACTTGTAAAATTTAAATACAGATAACTCCAATTGAGTTGTCATCAATGGAATAACTTTCCCAAGGCCATTGGACAATAAACATGCACTTCCTCCCCAACAACATAGCAATAAATGACGAGAATGAGCTTCATGCATGATTTTCGATGTTCGATGATGACAGTTAACAGTCACATCATTTTCCGCTCGTACTGTGAACAACCACATTACAACGTTCACCAATGTTCCTCTATTTCCAACTAAATGAAAATACTGGAGTTCAGTCGTGCATTGATTATAGACACTAGAAATAATCCCTTGGCCATTTTAAATGAAAAGCTAAAAAAATGAATATTCAAGCCATATAATTTAGAAGATCCCGAGTGAAGAAGAATCTAAGCCAAATAATTCAAATACTTTAAAAATTAAATTAACCTATAAATATTGAATACCTGTAAATTTTATACACGAATAATGCCAATTGATCCTTCATCAATGGACTAACTTTCCCAAGGCCATTAGACAGGAAACATGCGCTTTCTCCCTAACAGGGAGGCAATAAAAGTTAAGAATGAGCTTCAAGAGTGACTTTCAATGTTAGACGACGATAGTTAAAACTCACATCATTTTTTGCTCATATTATAAATAACCACATTACAATATTCACCAATGTTCCTCTATTGCCGACCAAATGAAAATATTGGGATTTAGTCATACAATGATTATCAACACTAACAATAATTACCTGGGAATTTTAAATGAAATTTTTTTAACTTAAATATTCAAGCCATATAATTTAAGAAGATCTTGAGTTAAGAAGAATCTAAGCCAGCTAAAAAAAATATTTTAAAATCACATTAACCCATAAATCCTGAATACCTGTAAAATTTAGACACAGATAACGCGATTTGAGTCGTCATCAATGGACTAACTTTCCCAAGGCCATTGGACAAGAAACATGTGCTTTCTCCCTAGCAGTGTGGCAATAAACAACGATAATGAGCTTTAGGCGTGACCTTCGATGTTCGATGACGGTAGTTAACAGTCATATCACAGTTCGCTTGTATTGTAAAGAGCCACATTGCAGTGTTCACCAAGGTTCGTATGTTTCCAACCAAATGAAAATACTCAAGTTCGGTCGTACAATGATTATCAACACTAACTATAATTCCTTGGGTGATTTAAATGAAAAACTGAAAAAATTAAATATTCAGGCCATCTAATTTAAGAAGATATCGTGTTAAGTAGAATCTAAGTTAGATAATTTAAAGATTTAAAAAAATAAATTAACACATAAATCCGGAATACTTGTAAAATTTAAACACGGATAACACTAATTAAGTTTTCATCAATGGACTAACTTTCCCATTACCATTAGACAAGAAACATGTGATTTCTCCCTAGCAACATGGCAATAAACGATGAGAATGAGCTTCAGGCATGACTTTCAATGTTCGAGGATGACAGTTAACAATTACATCATTGTTCACTCATATTGTAAACATCCACATTACAGTGTTCACCAATGTTCCTCTTTTTCCAACCAAATGAAAATAATGGAGTTCAGTTGTATAGTGATTATCAACACTAACAGTAATTCCTTGGGCATTTTAAATGAAAAACTGAAAAATAAATAAATATTCAAGCCATATAATTTAAGAATATCTCGGCTTAAGAAGAATCTTAGCCAGATAATTTAAATATTTTAAAAATTAAATTAACCCATAAAGGCTAAATACCTATAAAATTTAGACATGGATAATGCCAATTGAGTTGTCGTCAATGGACTAACTTTCCCAAGTACATTGGACAAGAAACATGTGCTTTCTCCCTAGTAGTGTCACAATAAACGATGAGAATGATCTTCAGGCATGAATTTTGATGTTCAACGACGACACTTAACAGTCACATCATTGTTTTCCCGTATTGTAAACAACCTACTTACAGTGTTCACCAATGTTCCTCTGTTTCCAACCAAATCAAAATATTGGAGTTCATTCGTACAATTATTATCAACACTAACAATAATTTATTTGGTGTTTAAAATGAAAATATGGAAAATTAAATATTAAACACATATAATTTAAGAAGATCCCAAGTTAAGAAAAATCTAATACAAACAATTTAGATATTTTTAAAATTAAATTAAACCATAAATCCAAAATGTTTGTAAAATTGAAACACAGATAACGCCAATTGAGTCGCCATCAATGTATTAACTTTCCCAAGGCCATTGGACAAGAGACACGCACTTTCTCCCTAGCAACGTGGAAATAAACGGAGAGAATGAGCTTTAGGCATGACTTTTGATGTTTACAAACGATAGTTAACAGTCACATTACTGTAAACAACCACATTATAGTGTTCACCAATGTTCCTCAGTTGCCAACAAAATTAAAATACTGGAGTTCAGTCGTATAGTGAATATCAGCACTAATAGTAATTCCTTGGGCATTATAAACGAAAAACTGAAAATTTATATATTCAATTCATATAAATTAAGAAGATCCCGAGTTAAAAAGAATCTAAGACAGATAAGTTAAAGATTTTAAAAATTATATTAACCCATAAATCCTAAACACTTGTAAAATTTAAACACAGATAACACTAATTGAGTTGTCATCAATGGACTAACTTTCCCAAGGCCATTGGACAAGAAACATGCGCTTTCTCCCTAGCAGCATGGCAATAAATGACAAGAATTAGCTTCGGACTTGACTTTTGATGTTTGAAAACGATATTTAACAGTCACATCACTATTCACTCGTACTGTAAACAACCACATTACAATTTTCACCAATGTTCCTCTATTTCCAACCAAACGAAAATACTGGATTTCAGCCATACAATGATTATCAACACTAATATTAATTTCTTGGGGTGCATTTTAAATGAAAAACTAAAAAATTAAATATTCAAGCCATGTGATTTAAGAAGATCCTGACTTAAGAAGAATCTAAGCCAATTAATTGAAATATTTTAAAAATTAAATTAACTTATAAATCTTGAATACCTGTAAAATTTAAACATGAATAATGCCAATTGATCCATCATCAATGGAATAAATTTCCCAATGTCACTGGACAAGAAACATGTGTTTTCTCCCTAGAAGCATGGCAATAAACAATGAGAATGAGCTTCAGGCATGAATTTTGATGTTTGACGATGAGTGTTAACACTCACATCACTGTTCACACGTACTGTAAACAACCACATTATAGTGTTTACCAATGTTACTCTGTTGCCAACAAAATGGAGTTCACTTGTAAAGTGATTATCAACACTAAGAGTCATTCCTTGGGCGTTTTAAATGAAAAACTGAAAAATTAAATATTCAAGCCATATAATTTAAGAATATCCTGAGTTAAGAAGAATACAAGCCAGATAATTTAAATATTTTAAAAATTAAATCAACCCATAAATCCTGAATACCTATAAAATTTAAACACGGATAACGCCAATTGAGTCATCATCAATGGACTAACTTTCCCAAGGCCATTGGACAAAAAAAATGTGCTTTCTCCCTAGCAATGTGGCAATAAACGACGACAATGAGCTTCAAACGTGACTTTCGATGTTCGACAACGACAGTTAACAGTCACATCACTATTAGCCCGTACTATAAACATCCACATTACAGTGTTCACCAATGTTCCTCTATTTCCAACCAAATGAAAATAATGGAGTTCATTTATACAGTGATTATCAAAACTTACAGTAATTCCTTGGGAATTTTAAATGAAAAATTGAAAAATTAAATATTCAAGTCATATAGTTTAAGAAGATCCCAAATTAAGAAGAATCTAAGCCAAATAATTTAAATATTTTAAAAATTAAATTAACAGATAAATCTTAAATAATTGTAAAATTTAAACATAGATAATTCCAATTGAGCCGTCATCAATGGACTAACTTTCCCATGGCCATTGGACAAGAAACATTTTCTTTATCCCTAGAAGTGTGGAAATAAATAACGAGAATGAGTTTTAGGCGTGACTTTCCATGTTCGACGATGACAATTAATAGTCACATCAATGTTCACCCCATCAGGGGAATATTGAGGTTAAAATAGGTCTCCTAAGGAAATTATAAAATAATAGTGGAACTAATAAAATAAGATTACATTACATCATCAAATTTTAGAGGGAAAAAGGAAAAAAATTATTTTTACAACTCGTATTTTCAACTTATCTCCCTATGGGTTTGCTCAAATTTCGAGTGATAACACCCATTGGATGGAGAATTTGATTCCTCATCCAAGTAGTACCCATGTTTTATACTTTCTATGGACTTTGCTACATGAAAAATGATAAATACATAAAAACGTGATTGCAATCACAATTTTTCATGTATTTCTTATTTTTCATGTAGCTGAGTCCATCAAAAACATGCAACATGGGTATTCCTTGGATGAGTAATTAAATTTTGCATCCAACAAGTACTCACGCTAGAAATTTGAGTAAAAAATTAGGGAGATAAGCTGCAAATATGAGTTGAAAAAGTAGTTTTATTATGTTGTGGTGCATTTGGCACGTGGGTGTACGAAATGCACTGTGCTTGGTAGGGGAGGTTGTTTTCCTACAATTAATGTAACAGGGAAAAATGAGTTGTTAGATAGTTAGGGAAACATCATAACATGTAGAAAATTAGTTATAAAACATAGCATGCTACAATAGAGGAGGAAACAAGAAACAACAAATACAAATACAATACAAACTCAATATCGAGTTTAAACAAACTAATAATACCAACGAAGAACATATCTCCTTTTATTAGTTGCTGGTGGTAAAAAAAGGTAGGACACTAAAACACTTGCAGTGAATCCTTAGAGCTATGGAGCTCTAATATTAAAATAAATGAGGGCTCTTCCCTTATGTTGCTTGCAATCCTCTCTCTCTCCTCGAATGAGTGGTAGGATAACAGACAGTTGATGCACTTCTCCTCTTGGATTGAGATTTTGGATGGCCAACAAATGAATCCCTCTGCTCCATATTGCTTGGACAACACAATGCTAGTTTTTTCTTGGGAAATTTTGCCAGCATAACAATGTGTTCTAAATTTTTCTTCCCATGGTGGTATTTTATAGGAAAATTTCAAATTTCACTCCCTCTCTTGGTACAATTGTGAATGGTGACCCAAGAGTGGAGGTTGATTCCATTGTGTGCTACACTTGAGGCCTCAAGGTGGCTCCAAGATGGATGTACTTGGCGGCCTTGAGTGGAGAATATTCTTCCTTAAGTGTGCCAAGTGGTCCCGGATGGTGACCTTTCGCCATACTCAAGATCACGCGGCTATTTGGGGGATATCCACGGAGATCTCTGCTACTATCGAAGAAAAAGTCACGCGGAGTGCTTAGTGCCAGGGCTTTCTATGTGCGACTTGATAAATTTTCCTGCTTGACCTTAGGCAAAATTAAATTTTCTAGATTCTGTAATGTCTTTATTTCCTATAAATCCTTCTGCTTGACATGTCATGATGTCTTTTGCCTATCCGATTTTCTAGTGATAACAGTTGCCCCCTAATGTATGAGGTTTAGGATCAACTGTATAGATGAAATACATTATAATTTTTGTTATGTATAACCCGTATTGAGAGAGAGAGAGAGACAGTAACTTGTGTGAAGCCTAAGGTTGAAGAACCCTTGTCGTGAGTAAAATATGGACCATGTTTAGTTGGAAACTTGTAAGAGATAACATAAATACAATATTTCTATGAGGCGGACATGTCCCATGCTCGTGATGCTTTGGCTAGTTAAAGCCTATATGACAGATAGAGGTTATGTATGTGTCACTGGTGTGGTAGTGGCCTACTGATTTGGTTGATGATGACGATTGTTGATGCTCTCAGGGGCATTTTTTCTTTGAAAATAGGTTGAATGTAGTGCCCACATGCATAGTCTTGGTATGGAATGTTTTTAGAATAAATCCTCATTGTATGCATGGGTTTATGACTGGGACCTTCATCTGTAAGCATTGTTGAAAGAGATTCTTAATATGGCATGGGTCTTCGACGAATTTTGACAAAGTGCAATGGTTGTGAAGTACGATACCATATTGAAATGAAATATTTTGTTGTACTTGAATGTTAGGAGGATCAATGACATCAATGGGCAATGATGACTCCCATATTTCCATCTGAGAATGTCCCTATTGAGGTGAGGAGCCATCTAAGGTATTGCTTCCTTCTTGGAAAATGGTTATTGATGTTGACAAGAAGGAAGCCTCAATCGACCGAGATAAATAATGATGCAAGGGACCAGAGTCTCTGATATAACAAGTGGGGTATGATAGGTTAACATAGGCATGATGGCAATAAATGGTTGAAACTGATGATGGGAGTATAGTGGTCCAAGTTCGGGGTTTGTAAATGGAAGTGGTGGCAGTCATAACAATTTCTTGTGAGGAAATCCCTAGATTCAGAAGGAGGTCCAAGGTGGTTATATGTTTTTTATGAATGTCGTGGTGGCTTTGGATGAAGGGTGTGAAGCTCCAACCAAGGGTGATTAGGGACAGCTTCCAGGGGAGAAATGTGATGGATGGGTGGGGTGGTTCTCCTAAAAAAAATATTTTACACTTTCAAAAATAATATAAAATGGGTTTGGATGTACAAACACGGAGACAAGTGCCCCAAAAACATGAAAATGATCACTCACTGATGATGTGAGGAAGGTATTTTGTTGAGAGTGGGGGCTCCATTAGTTAGTCTCGATGTGGGGTGTTATCACCAAATGAGTCTTGTTGGGCTATTGCAATGGTCAACTTGGAGTAACTATTTCAAACCATCTTTTGACCAAAGATTAGCCTCTTCAGCATGAGAGGGATCTCTCAACTTATCAAATTATTTTCAATGAAAAATCTACTAGATGGCTAACTGTATGACTATAACTTGATTGTGATTGATTCCAGGTTGAAAATGTAAAGGACTTGCTACCATTGGGATTATGGAGTCAGTGATAGGGAGCTCAATGAAAATGGCTCTCCTTGTAGAAGCTGAGGCATGTAGATATTTAAATGAAAGGACAACAAACACAGAATCAATAGATAAATTTTCAAAGGAAATCAGAGCATGAGAAACATGAATTCTGAGTAATGAACATTAAAATATTGAAAACGGGATATTGAGAAAGATATACAATAGTTTAATGCTTGAAGGAATTCAGAGCATGAGAAGCACAAATTCTGAGTAATCAAACATTAATATATTGAAATAAAAGTAGCAAGATACATAGGACAAGGTTCATGAAAACATCAAATGAATCTTAGTTGAAGGAGAAAGCCCACAACCACTCTCTCTTACTAATCAGAACCTTTTTACAATAGTAGTAGTCACAAGTAACATCTTCCAACCCCCTCTAACTCTAAAACTCTCTCATTTATAGACTGATAACTCATACAAATTATTTTCCACCTTGCTCACCTCGAATTACCACCTCAGAGACCTATTTCAAACATGATTCCATCACTTGGATACTTCCTAGGGATATTTCTGCTTTACAGAGTTTGAATACAAAAAGGAATATTATTTCATTAATATTTCAACAAATCAATTTAATAACCCTTATCAACTGAGGATGTTGAGCTAGACCTCCTCCAAGTCGAATTTTACAATTTGTTCACAAATCTGGTTAGTGAAAATTATGAAAAATAGGCTTCAAAGATTAGTGTACAATTTCCAAACCCATATGGATTTGCAGAAACTGAAAGAGGTTTTTGTATATGGGCCCATGATGAAGAAAAACCTCTTTCATATTTCCAAAATCATTTTTCATTTGGTCATAAATAAAACTTTACATTTACTACTGAGACAGTCATGTACAAAAAATTTAGTAGCGCTCATTTCGTATAAAACTCCAAAATCCACCTTTTGCATAACCTTTTATCTTTCTGACTGTTGGAGAATATTCCTTGGGGATAATGAGCTAAACACAGTTTTTTTCCCTGCTTAGTTCTCCATAAAACTGAATTTAAAGACAAAAAGCATTCTTCATAAATTTTGTAGCGTTTTTTGGCCTTCAAGCCTGGGACTCGCTACGAAACTACCTGATTATGGAGAAAATTCAAAATTATCCCTTTTTCATCAAAATTTAACCTTTAGGTCTAAAAATTGATATTATTAAATATGATAAGGCAAAATTTCCTCTTACCCTCTTCAAAAAACATCATATTCACCTTTAGCAATTTTATTTATCAATAAAATGACTCTGCTTTTTTTTTTGAAAAAATAGGGTTGAGAGATGAACTCCTATATTCCTATCCTTGATATCTGTTTCAAAACTGAAGGAGGTTTTTTTAGGTCATTATTTTCTAAAGAAAAACCTCTTCTTCTTTTTTTAAACCATCTCCAGATGTCCAGAATCGGCATTAGAAAAACATGTATAAAAAAAGAAATTTCTGCATTCTGAAAATAGAGCCGAAAGACATCTCTGAATCTCCCAATTTGTAGCACCTTTGAGAAAAGTGAAATATTTTAATGTTATTTGATATGTTCTTGACAATAACCTCTCTCAGGTTCTTATAATTCTCTTCTGTTCACCCAGAAATGGCTCTTTAAGTTTACTACTCAAAAAGTCAAAAAAACTGAGAAATCCTCATATTCGCTACGAAATTGTCAGGTAGTTTCATAGTGAAATCTGCCTATTTTTCACTATATTCGATATGAAACTATATAAAACTGGAAAGTGGAATATATTTCTGATTTAAAATGGTGGGAATGAAAACTAGAGGACATGAGGTAGACTTGACTAATATGACAAGGCTCTAGGTTGTTTTATTCTTAGGGTAGACATTGCCATATGAAATGTTTTCAAACATTTCATGAACATGACTATGAAACATCATGAACCTAGGTGAATGAACCTATCCATCAAAAGTTAAAAATTTATGTGTGATAACAGTGGCTCCACTGGGGATGGTGTGCCCCTTTGGTACAACAAAATACTTGTAGTTCCAATGCCACCTCCATTGGGCTGCTCCCATCTTCAAAATGAAAACTTGCAACCTGCTCTGACCTGTAACTTTGTTACTGAAAAACCAATAGCTACTAAAGAAATGAAAGTACACATGCTGAATTTAAAACTGAAATTGACAAAATGCTTGATTCAAGGTTATTTATATACAAATGATCCTACTCTACTTGTTTAGCATAAAAGCTTAATCAAGTGATCTCACTCTTCCAATGAAGCCAATCAAGAAGTTGAGTACTGGATTGGAAATTACATTCCACTTCTCTGATCATAAATCCATTCTTGAAAGATGACAACTTGTTCCACCTTCTGAATTTGTATACATAACTAAAAATCATATTGAAATTCAATCCTATAGAAGATTCCAGCAGAGCTGGGAAATGATCTTTGAGAGTATGCATGAATAATTCTTGTTGATCAACAAGAAACTATGAGTAAATATGATCCTTTGATGGTGTTCCTTGTTCATATTCTTCATTATAACCTTTGTGACCTGTCTCCAATAAAAAAGAAAAAAATCCGTTGATCATTATTTTCATTTGAGAGGAAGAAATACTTGGAGTAATCTTGGACACTTTCAAAAGGAACTGCCTCAGCATGTACCACAAAAATTTCTAAAGGTAACTCTTCATATGATTCAAAAAGCATGCCCATCTAATTTTCTAAAATTTTCTTCATTTGATGTAGGCTGATGCAAGGAATGACATGAAGAATAAATTTCTTCCTTTACCTGAGGATTATAGCAATTATCTTCCTGTATTTCCTCTTGTTATTTGAAATGATTCTCATATTCTTGATGATCAAAATACTGAAAATTTTACTGTGAATTTTCATCAAACTCAGAGGATGTAACATGATTTTCATAAATAAGCTCTTGCTGGGTGTAATGTTCCAAAAATGGATTTCTCAGAAAAACATCCCTAAAGAATGCATTTTTCAGGAATGTGTGCTTCAGATATCATAAAAATTGTTTAGAAACACTTATAAAACAATTAAAAATCCTGCAACAACCTTTACTCGGTTTTTATGGGCAAAAAGGTGGGGAAAAGTGAGGATTTTGGCCCTAAAATAGGTGTATAAGAAACTATAAGTAAAATTAAGGGTCAAGGTTCTGTAATATGTTATATCAGGTCAATAGGGATCAATATGTCGAATTTCAGTAAAAAAAAATGCGTTTTTCTAAGTTAAACAATTCCTCCTTCCCGACTAGTCAAGAAAAACCCTGATTTCCCATGACTTGGAAGATGCAGAAATTTCCTGAAGCAAGGGCAGCGCATTTTATGAAGGCATAAGATTTAAAAAAGTATGAAAAATCAGAGAATGATTTTAGGAACATGGCATAGGCATTAATCAAGGTTAAACAACAGTTTTACATAGAAAATCCCTCAAGATTGAGGTGCTGCAAGACAAGAGAATGACCCAGAAACCCTTCATCGTTATTTTCAGGAGGATGAAGCTTATTTTTATTATATTACAGATCTGCAACTGATAAATACATGAAAAAATAGATCTATAATGAAACAAAATGCCCAAAGGGCTCTTTATTATATTCCCTTGGGGATTTCAGCAATACATGAAAATGCCGGAGCATATCTGAGTTTTACTGCAGCAGTTCTGCAGAATGATTCATAATTTATGAAGAAAAAGCTTCAGTAAATGTATTAGATCAGAAATATACTTGGATTGGTTGGCCAATCCAAGGAACACCCTTGATGCCAGGAGGCTTCCTTCACATCAGAGATCTAGCTCCATAAAGATGCCAAAACCCCTGCAACACTGCTCCTTCAACAATAATGCAAATCTGGGGAAGGAACTGCGTAGTATACCATGAAGAACACATTGGCATGATGCTAAGATCTGAAATGAAGCTCAAATCATTCAATACATCTCTCCAATGGATTAGAAACCCTCCTCCACTGAAAAGAAGTATTGAAATGATTTAGATCTGAAAAGATCTAAACTCCACTTGCTGCAACTTACAAAGGCAATCAAACCCTCAACAGGATCTGCATTGCAGTTGGAAGTAGAAGCTTGGCCAAATTCCGAATAGTGGATCAATGCAGCACATCCTCCTCCAAAGAGCTACTCCATGGAAGGAGAGAGGATTCCTAAACAGGAAACCCTCTTCCCTTTGGCTAAACAACCAAGAGGACTCGAGTTTCCCAAGCAACCTCAAATTCGAAATATCATCAACAACCTTTTCATGAGCCCTCTCCTTCCCTTTTATAAAATTAGAAAATGCAAAACCCTAAACCACTTCACTTGAATTAGCCCCTTTCCAATTTAGAAGATCCTTTTAGAACTGCGCAGATCACTTAGGAGGTTCAATGCACCTGGACTGTCTTGTGATTTGGTCCTGTTGACCTAGTCAAATAACTCAGCCCTGTTCATACACAAGTGGTTTTTATGCAACCAGCTCATATTTAATCATGTTCATATTGAGCATGTATTTATTTTTAGATCTAAGGAGTGTTGCATGTCCTCCATTAGTCTATTATTCATAATCATGAAAAACAAAACAAAATTATAATGTTCCAATTAGCTTAGCTAATTTAGGAACATTACAGTCCTCCCCTCCCAAATGTTCTTGTCGTCAAGAAACTACAAGGATAGAATTGAAAAATGTCTCCTCCTCCCACTATAGCATCCCCATGTGATGAACTCCTCCAAATAATGAAATGTTGTGTCAAAAATGAATCTCCATATTTCCCCTTCCAAGCATGCAGGTTAGTTGAATAGCTATCATCATGAAATAGTCAAATACTCAAAAAGGCAATAAGGTGCTGCTTAGAGGCTCCCTTGAGGCATGGAATCTAAAGTGTATTGGGAAATAACATCCCCCATGTGAGTTCTCCACCCTCAAGCAATCATCCACCAAAAAATGAGTCACCTTATGACATGGAAACTCCATGAAAATGTTCCTCCACCTTGGGCTCCTGTAAAGTAGGTGGGCTGAAAATCTGCTCATGGTAGACAAGATGGCCTACCCCACGTTGTTCTCCTCTC
Source organism: Pinus albicaulis (assembly GCA_034641835.2). Taxonomy (NCBI): domain Eukaryota; kingdom Viridiplantae; phylum Streptophyta; class Pinopsida; order Pinales; family Pinaceae; genus Pinus; species Pinus albicaulis. Next base: position 168,770,935 of record CM076582.1, on the reverse strand, counting down.
CACTTAAGATAAGTGTAGAGTGCAAACTGATCTTGGGCTGCAAGTACATTGCCCTCAAGTGGCATCATGAGGATTAGATCTGCAAATATCCTCCCTCCAACGTTGTAAAACCAGTCAGCCCAAAATGTCTCATATGTGATGGATAGAAGAGTATCACCATGAGGTACTCCATCACACACATGGCTCACCTCCAAAAGAAACAAGTGTTTGGCTATGGTGGCCACAATCCCTCCCATGTTCCCATTAGAACATGTGTTGCAGAAAATGTGGGAATCTCCTTCCCAAAAAGGACACACTCATCTCATGTGTCTCTTTCTCGATCATGCTCTCAAAAGACATAATGGAAATATCAGCAAAGAAAACATGATCATCATCATAATGAGGGAAATACTGAAGGTTCTATGTGATGCAAGAGATTACCAACAGTCCCCCAAATCCTCACAGCGCAGTCTTCTCAACTGCTGCTTAAGAAGAGTATATGGAAAATTGCCTCCTGGGACATGGCTAATCACATGAATAAAGAATCCACATGTAAGGAAAACATCTTTTCCCAAGGCCACATAATAGATGGTTGTCTCCATCATGGAATTTGGCCCAATGAAGTTCATGGAGCTCAATAAATAGCTTGCCCTCTTGTGGAGCAATGCACTGCCAAGAGATGGTAAAAGAATGCAAGCAAAAGTCCTCACCATATGTAGGGAGCAAGAAGATACTTGGATTCATGAGTGAACCCTCAAGTGTAGTTTGGCACACTTCCATGAAGAGAAATGAACCAAGCTCTGCATGCAAATCCTCTTCTCCATGCTTGGAAACCCAAGACAAGAAGAATACATCATCTTCCTCACCTCCTCTTTGCTCATCAATTGCATTGAATGAGAAGTGATCCTGGGAATACTCCATCAATAAATCCCAGCTCCATAGTGACAGCGATGTTGGCCTATGTAAATAGGCTCCCATCAACAAACATCTCCAATATTTGACATGCAGAATTTCAAAGACATATCCCATAATGCTGCTACAAATGGGAGGTCCTCCCCATGAAGAAATTCCTTCTTAAGCATCTAAGACCAAGGAGTGGCCCCTTGCACCATGATAGTGTCATCTTTTACTCCTACAACATTATGAAGACTGTGAGAGAAAATCTTCCCTTGATCTCTCAAGAACATCCCAAGCAACAAAATCCTTTGTTGCCTTCTCATACTTACATCATCCCATCCATGTAGTGACAACATGGTGCTTGACATGAAAAATGTTATGCCAACACAATGTGCCCATACTCTTTGTTGCTCCATGATGCAAGTATCCTACCACATACCATTAGAAAGAGTGTGATGATCAAACTCTTCCAATAGCATCCAGTGCAGCCAAGCCTCCTGCTGCCTGGTATCAAAAATCTGCAAGTGGCTTTCTAGCCTCTTGCTCTCCATCCTCCATCTTGGTACACCTCCCATGAGGGATACCATCATCCCAAATCAGATTTCTGCATTTCATGGGATCTTGAAATGCAATATTCCCGAGGATAAATTTGACCCTATGAGGATCCAAATAGGTGGTAGGAAAAAACCTCCCATCATGATGTGCATGGCTCAAGAAATGTCCAACACAGTCATGAGAGATGTTATCTATCCGAAGATGTCCCCCATCTACTATCTGCTCCTGTAAGAATGGAAGATCCTCCTCAAACTGTTGAAGAAATTTTCACTCCATGATGTGCTGAAGTGCACCTCCAATTAATTCTTCTCATGAGGTCTCCGCCTCATGCATGATATTCCAAAACCAAAGGGCCTTGGATTTGCTGCAAGTAGAAGTTTCTCTTTGAGCAAGGGTGTGCTCATTAAGAAAGAGTCATCTGGAAGGGAGAAAGGGTTTCTCACTCCAAGATGTCTACCATCCATCATTCCCTTCTTTATTGCTTCATGAATGAAGCTTCCATGTGAATGCTCAAATGAGGAATGTTTCCTCTCTTCTTCCTCACTGCTTTGGCACAGCGCGGTGCAACTTGTGGCTCTAAATCAGCAGCATGCAAGGATGTAGATCTCTTCATACAATGTGCTGAAATGACAATAGATGAATCTCTAATCATACCTTGGTGAGATGTAGAAGCAAGAGATTCTTCTACAACTATGTAGTATTCCTTCATTACTGAGCATGAAAGGTGCTCTTCCAAGGTCGTGCTAGCGCTGGTACAAGTCTCCACCTTCTCAATCTCCTTGAGATCTTCTTCAATGCCCTTCATTCTTTCAAGTGGTGGAGCCATGCTCTGATTTTTCTCTGTATATCTCTTCTTATTTGTGAGGATAGGAAGTGCATGGATCTTCCTCTCCTTCTTGAAACCTTCGGCAGGTCTCACTGCAACTTTCTTCTTCTTGAAACCCTCTAGGAGTTTCATTTTCTTCCTCCTTCTTTCTTCTGTCTAACCTCTTTGAAGAGGCTCTTCCTGGATCTGAAATATGATGAGGTAAAACTCATCTCCTTCAGATTTATGATATATATCTCTTCTCTTCTCTGATACTACTATAAACTTCCCTCTTCAGGAGTATCAAGATTCTATTCCAGAGATTGACTACAGGGGCATTTACTGGATATGTCACCTTTGAACAAAGGATGAGATCCAGAGGCTACCTAGACTTCTGCAGACTCTGTCTATAGAGCTTTAAATATTCCTGATTCATGGATTCAGTACTTTGTCTTGAAGCCACACGCTGAGCCAAATATCATGCTCGGATACCACAGTAATGTTCCAAAAATGGATTTCTCAGCAAAACATGCCTAAAGAATGCATTTTTCAGGAATTTGTGCTTCATATATCACAAAAATTGTTTAGAAACACTCATAAAAAAATTAAAAATGCTGCAGAAACCTTTACTCAGCTTTTATGGGCAAAAAGGAGGGGAAAAGTGAGGATTTTGGCCCTAAAATAGGTGTATAATAAAATCTGCATAAAATTAAGGGTCAAGGTTCTGGAATATATTATATTAGGTAAAGAGGGATCTAGATGTCAAATTTTAGCAAAAAAAAATGCGTTTTTATAAGTTAAACAGTTCCTCCTTCCCGACTAGTCAAGAAAAACCCTGATTTCCCATGACTTGGAAGATGCAGAAATTTACTGAAGCAAGGGAAGCATATTTTCTGAAGGTATAAGATGTAAAAAAGTATGAAAAAATAGAGAATAATTTTAGGAACATTGAATAGGCATTAAGCAAGGTTAAACAACATTTTTACATAGAAATTCCCTCAAGATTGAGGTGTTGCAAGACAAGAGAATGACCCAGAAACCCTTCAACATTATTTTCAGGAGATTGAAGCTTATTTTTATTATATTACAGGTCTGAAACTGATAAATACATGAAAACATAGATATATAATGAAACAAAATGCCCAAAGGGCTCTTTATTACATTCCACTTGGGGATTTCAGCAATACATGAAAATGCCGGACTAGATCCGAGTTTTACTGCAGCAGTTCTACAGAATGATTCAGAATTTCTGAAGCAAAAGCTTCAGTAAATGTATCAGATCAGAAATATACTTGGATTGGTTGGCCAATCCAAGGATCACCCTTGATGCCAAGAGGCTTCCTTCACATCAGAGATCTAGGTCCATAAAGATGCCAAAAACCCTGAAACACTGCTCCTTCAGCAATAATGCAGATCTAGGGAAGGAACTGCACAGTATACCATGAAGAACACATTGGCCTGATTCCAAGATCTGAAATGAAGCTCAGATCATTCAATACAGCTCTCCAATGGATTAGAAACCCTCCTCCACTGAAAAGAAGTATTGAAATGCATTAGATCTGAAAATATCTAAACTCCACTTGATGCAACTTACAAAGGAAATCAAACCCTCAACAGGATCTGCATTGTAGTTGGAAGTAGAAGCTTGGCCAAATGCCGGATAGTGGATCAATGCAGCACATCCTCCTCCAAAGAGCTACTCCATGGAAGGAGAGAGGATTCCTAAACAGAAAACCCTCTTCCCTTTGGCTAAACAGCCAAGAGGACTCGAGTTTCCCAAGCAACCTCAATTCGAAATATAATCAACAACCTTTTCATGAGCCCTCTCCTTCCCTTTTATAAAATGAGGAAGTGCAAAACCCTAAACCACTTCACTTGAATTAGCCCCTTTCACATTTAGAAGATCCTTCTAGAACTGCGCAGATCACTTAGGAGGTTCAATGCACGTGGACTATCTTGTGATTTGGTCTTGTTGACCCAGTCAAATAACTCAGCCCTGTTCATACACAAGTGGTTTTTATGCAACCAGCTCATATTTAATCCTGTTCATATTGAGCATGTATTTATTTTTAGATCTGAGTGTTGCATGTCCTCCATTAGTCTATTATTCATAATCATGAAAAATAAAACAAAATTCTAATGTTCCAATTAGCTTAGCTAATTTAGGAACATTACACTAGGTTTCATTTTCATCCAAGAGAGAGGCTATCCTTTATTCTTTGTGATGAAAGGGATTGTCATGAAGGGCCTCTAAAATTTCCTCATCCATGAACTCATCATCTTCATAACAATTCTCCAAATATTAAATAAAACTCACACAATGTTTACAGAAGTCTTTGACTAGCAATAAGGAAGAATGATATTCTTTATACATCTCATAAAATGAAACATGGAAATCAGCAAGAGAATATAAGGAACCATTTGGCAAGCTTTCGTACCAAGACCATGCTTTTCCTTCTAAAGTGACCATAAACATCTTCATGAGACAATCCTCAGGGAATTGAACCTTAAGTCTGTGTACATGCATATGGAATCTAACCAAATGAAGAGCAGCATTGTATTTCTTTTCATTTTTAAATATGGGGCAATCAGTTAACCAATCCACCTTTGGCATAGGATTTGGAAAACTAGGCATGTGAGACCGATTCATAGGGACATCGCTGGCATTTATTCTTGCAATGGAACTCATCTTGGAACTTCATCAAGCTACTAATCCTCAAGCAGTGGAGTCACCTTCTAATTGATTATTTGATGTGTGGAGTCGCTAGAGCATAAATACAACCAATATGTGCCTAAGTGTCTTCTGCTCTCAGACCTTAGAACTGAAACTTTGTCGTTCTTCCTAGGGAAAATTTACACCTTCGGTTCCCAGCAACGGTGCCAAAATGTTATCACCAGATTGAGTCCTGTTGGGATGCTGCAATGGTCAACTTGGAGTAACTATTTCAAACCAGATTTTGACTGAAGATTAGCCTCTTTAGCTTGAGAGGGCTCTCTCAACTTATCAAAGGATTTGCAATGAAAACTCTACTAGATGGCTAACTCTATGACTATAACTTGATTGTGATTGATTGTAGGTTGAAAATGTAAAGGAATTGCTACCATTGGGCTTATGGAGTCAGTGCTAGGGAGCTCAATGACAATGGCTCAATGAAAATGGCTCTCCTTGTGGAAGTTGAGGCATGTAGATATTTAAATGAAAGGAAAACACACACAGAATCAATAGATAAATGTTTACATGAAATCAAAGCATGAGAAACATGAATTCTAAGTAATAAACATTAAGATATTGAAAACTGGATATTGATAAAGATACACAATATTTTAATGCTTGAAGGAAGTTAGAGCATGAGAAGCACAAATTCTAAGTAATCAAACATTAATATATTGAAATAAAAGTAGCAAGATACATAGGAAAATGTTCATGAAAATATCAAATGAATCTCAGGAGAAGGAGAAAGCCCACAACCAATGTCTCTTATTGATCAGAACCTTTTTACAATAGTAGTAGTCACAAGTAACATCTTCCAACCCCCTCTAACTCTAAAACTCTCTCATTTATAGAGTGAGAACTAATACAAATGATTTTCCACCTTGCTCATCTCAAATTACCACGTCAGAGACCTATTTCAAACATTATTCCATCACTTGGAGACTTCCTAGGGATATTTCTGTTTTGCAGAGTTTGAATACAAAAAGGACTCTTGTTTCATTAATAGTTCAACAAATCAATTTAATAACCCTTATAAACTACAACCAACTAATTTTTTGAGTGTAATATAGTGCTTATATGTCATTATTCCACGTGGATGCTGAGTTCGACCTCTTCCAAGTCGAATTTTACACTTTTTTCACAAATCTGGTTAGAGAAAATTCTGAAAATTAGGCTTCAAAGATGAGTGTATAATTTCCAAACCTTGATGGATTTGCAGAAACTGAAAGAGGTTTTTGTAGATGCACCTGTGATGAAGAAAAATATCTTTCATATTTCCAAAATCTTTTTTCATTTGGTAATAAATCAAACTTGAAGTTGACCGCTAAAACAGTCATGTACAAAAAATTTAGTAGCGCTCATTTCATAGCAAACTCCAAAATCCACCTTTTGCATAACCTTTGACCTTTTTGAATGTTGGATGATCTTCCTTGGGGCTAATGATATAAATACAAATTTTTTGCCTCCTTATTTCTCCATAAAACTGAATGTAAAGACAAAAAGCATTCTTCATAAATTTCGTAGCGTTTTTCGGCCTTGAAGCCTGAGACTCACTACGAAATTACCTGATTATGGAGAAAATTCAAAATTATCCTTTTTTCATCAAAATTTTACCTGTAGTTCTAAAAATTGATATGATGAAATATGATAAGGAAAACTTTCATGTTACCCTCTTCAAAAAACATCATGTTTACGTTTAGCAAGTTTATTTATCAATAAAATGACTTTGTTTTTCTGAAAAAATAGGGTTTAGAGATGACCTCCTATCTCCCTATCCTTGATATCTGTTGCAAAACGGAAGGAGGTTTTTGTAGGTAAGTATGTTATGAAGAAAAACCTCTCTTGTTTGTTTTGAAACCATCTCCAGATATCCATAATCTGCATTATAAAATCAAGTATAAAACAGAAAATTTCTGCATTCTGGAAATAGAGCCGAAAGACATCTTTGAATCTCCCAATTTGTAGCACCTTTGAGAAAAGTGAAAGAGTTTAATGTTATATGATATGTTCCTAACAATAACCTCTCTCAGTTATTTATAATACGCTTCTGTTCGCCCAGAAACGGCTCTTGAAGTTGACTTCTCAAAAAGTCAAAAAACAGAGAAATCCTCAGATTCTCTACGAAAGTGTCAGGCAGTTTCATGGCGAAATCTGCCTATTTTTCACTGTATTCGCTACAAAACTGTGTAAAACTATAAAGTGGAATATGTTTCTGATTTAAAAGAGTGGGTATGAAAACTAAAGGACATGAGGTAGACTTGACTGATATGACAAGGCTCTAGGTGGTTTTAGACTTAGGGTAGACATCGCCATATGCAATGTTTTCAAAAATTTCATGAACATGACTATGAAAAAATATGAACCTATGTGAATGAACCTATCCATAAAAATTTAAAAATTTATGTGTGATAACACAGGGGTGGTGAATCAGATGGAAATTATCACAGATGGGCTATGTTGATGGAGGTATGGTAGGACAAATGAGGGATGTGGTGGTGCGTGTTCGATCTGCTTATGAAAATGGTAGTCCAGGAAAGGGGTTGTATCATGATATGGTAAAACTTGACTTGATACATGATGGATGGATGAACATGAAGTGCTTCCCGGACTTGGATATTATGGCCATGGCGTCATATTTAGATGCATGGTCTACTCGAGTGATGGATGCCATGGAAGGTGCGGCTCTATCGACTAACAAAAATATTTATCATATACAAGGTGGAGAGATGATAAACATGGTCGAGTGTTTGGGACCTATGGTTGTTTCTTGTGGATAAATGATGTTATTATATGCAAATCTTCTTTTGGAGCCTATCATACTAGGGGTAGAATGATACCTACTCTTGTACCTTCAGTGGCCAGGGTAACCTGTGATTTTTCGTGCATGTCTCACCTACAATCAATACCCTGAGTGAAAGCATATTTTCTATTCAAATGTATTGCAAATATTATTGAATGAAAATAAATAGGAGAGGGCATACCTGTTGTGATTGAAAAATAAATTTTTCTAAGGCATGGATGTGTGAAGCCTAGTGTGGACATGATGAGGTGTTGATCACTGTGTTACTTTCGGTTTTCTAATTGGGTGCTCTGAGCTCCCATTATGCTCCATAAAATAATTAAAAAAGGGAAATATATAGGTCAATATGGCTCATTTCAGTTCATTGGTGTCATTTGAGAGTTGTGAGGTCAGAGCTAATCCCTTACTGTCGAGCCTTTCTTGTCGTTGCGGTCAGCTTGTGCACCTGGGATTTGTGTCGTCAGTGTCAGGTAGGCCCCTAAACGTCCTGCAACTTAATTTTTCAGTCTCATCTAGGTGGGGCTCCATAAAAATTAGGTTTTAATATACCTTTACTTATTTTTGGCCTTGTTCGCACGGGTGATCATGATACAAGCGTGGAAACTCCGTGGGAAAATGAGGTTTTCCATAGAGATTTCGCATCTAATCTCGGACTTTATGTGCACTTTCACGCACCTGTCTTTGAGACAAACGAATCGGTTCACCTCTGGGAAACAAGTGCGACGAGAAGGCAAGATATTTTTTTGTTGAAATTGTTTGATTTTTTGATTTGATGTCACTAATGTGATTGTGTTTGGTGACAAGATGTTGTGGAGAGAGCGTGATGGCTTGATCTTCACATGACTATAGCCTAGGATGCAAATTCACTCAAGGTTTTGGCACAATGGGGTCTTCTCAAGTTTCTAGAGAATGACCTCTTGAGATTACAGGGATCGCCCTCGTTGTGCTTCTTGGTACGTAGTTGGAACGAGAGGTGCAAGGTGATGGTCCTACATGGGAAGGACATCCCTATCCATCCGAGAGATGGATATCTATTTTGTGATCGGTGTTGGGTTGAGAAAAGGTACATTTTTACCCCTATCTTTAGCATGATTTGTCATTAAATTTTATATTTTTTCCTTCATATTAGTAATAAATTAAAGGAGAATAATGTAAAATTAGGGTAGAATGAATTATTGATAAAAGGTGTGTTTAATAGATATGAAAACTAAATTTTGTTGTCTTTATTGATGGGGAATAGAAACAACCAAACTAGTAGACTAGAACGACCCAATAACAACGGACAAGAAAAGTAAATGAATCGTATTAGTTCCTATGAATCCGTGGAAGATGTAGAAGCACGCCTATTTTTGAAGTATTTGGTTGATAGTTACGAAGCGTTACTCGTTTTATTTCACCTTTAAGTTATAAAAATATGTAGGTGAGAAAGAGACGAGAGGGATTATTCATGTATGATAATTTTCCTGTAATAAACTTATTCGGACGTGAATCAGTCGAACTCGTGATGATGTATTGCTCCATTTATTAATGAAGAAATTAGCATTTTCATTATAAACAACTTCGAGAATTTCTTAGCAGAAGACTTATAGAGGCTTCGGGCCAGTCCCCACAGGAGTTCTCCTATCGTTTCTGCGTTATACGTTTATTTACGAGTCTTGCATTTTTAGTTATCCTTTGTGTTTTATAACATTATCATTCAATTAAGTAATCCCGGGATGTGGTGTGTTAAAATTCCCTTTTCAATAGATTGAATTTATCATTAATGTTATTTTATCATGAAGTGACGCTTTTTACATTCATTAGACTAGTTTCAACGTGTTTAAGTATTTTTTGTTCGATTACGCATACGGCTATTTCTTAAGTCTTTCCATCATAAAGTGTGAATGTTTGGTTTGTTGTTTAATTCTGAATGATGTTATTAGTTGAGTTATAGAGAATTCCATTGCAAAATGTTAAATAATTGATTGTTGTTCAATTCATTAAGATTGTTGTTCAATTCATTAAGGTAGTTGTTCAATTCATTAAAGCATGTTGTTCAATTGCAAAACATTCCTTATTTCGGTATTGAGTGGTTATTTCGCTATAAGCTTAGAACAATATTTTATTCGTTTGATTGATCTAGTATTTCATAGTTTACTTTTTGAGTTGATTTGATTGAACTTCAAGAATTAGATAACATTTCTTACAACGATTTAGAGTAGTTAACCTCTGACTTCACTCACATATTTTTTTCTTGCATTCTTGAAATAAAAAGGACTTACCCCTGGGTTGATGATTAATGTGAAAACATTAAGGTTACCTTTAACAATCACCTTCTTGACTCAACATTTTGGTGTTGTTTCTCGGGGGGAGAGTGTTTAGGAATTATGTCTTTTCATTTTTTCCTTTTTTTCTATGAAAAGAATTAGGTATTGAAAATGAGAGGTAAGAACCTGTGTACTAGTGAGAAAAACACTTGCTCTCTAGCCCGCTTCTCGGCAATTGTGTGAGAGGTTAATAGGATAGATGTTTTGTTTTTATTATGACTAGGAATAAAAAATATAGAATTATATCAAAACCCCCCCCACCTAAATCTACAAAACCCAAGGGGTCGGTGGCCCTTGGAAGAAACATGTATATAGACGAAAACATTAAGAAAGTTGAATCCCGGGGCATCCGTAGGACCCAAAACCATTCCTAGAAATATTCCTACTATAATCCCTCGGGAAGTAGCTTCACCATCTGTAGACCCACGTCGAGATTCATAATGCGAAAAAGAAGGGTCTAAACAGAGCTTTCGGACTATACGAACACTTAAGTCCCAAACCTTCGTGAGAGGGAAATTATTCAATTCGCAAGAAGGAGAGGAGAAACCAGTAGTGCAGAGTACAAGGTAAAAAACTCCGTAACCTAGATACTGCTGAGATAGTGTTTGAGGCAAAGACACACCAATATTCCAAATCAAGGAAGTGTTGCAAGGCCCTCCTCCAAATCCACCCCCTAATTCCACTCAAATTATCTTCCCGAGACTAGGAAATCCACGAAGGTTATTGGCACATCTTTGATCGGATGACGCAAAATATGTTGGGTTTGTGTTATATTATTTCCCGTGACTAATCACATGCGAGGGGTTTACGGGCGATAGGCCCCTATACGTTGCGGCGGGTGCAACGTCGGGGCCGCGCAGGGGGGCGGTAGCCCCCACGTCGAGCAGTCCAAGGGAGCGCCTAGGATTTTATTTGGTCCTTATTTTTCGGTGGGTGGACCCACCCATGGTTTTGTGCATGGGCTTGCACATGGTTTTGGGGCATGATGGTTTTCGGGCCCTGGTATTTTGTAGATCCGGTCAAGGGAACTACGGTTATGTTATAATCCAGGGTTAATGGATTGGGGTTTATATATGCTTCGGCATGTATATATATGTGTTGTAACATTAAAAGGAATATAATGAAAAAAAATCAAGCTAGTCATCCCGATTTGGGATCCAAAGGGGAAATATCTCCGTGTTTATCTCTGTTTTTATGTTTTATGCTCTTGTTATTGTTTATTTTTATGTTTTTAAGATTCGTTTGTGAGATAATTTACTGTACAGGGTTAAAACCTACATTTAGTATCAGAGCAAATTTTTGGCTTCGAGGGGACGCCTTTGCTACTAAGGGGTTTTTTGCTCGGGACCGAGGTAGACCCTATTCAATGGGAGATCTGCGAGATCGATTCTTGCGGTGAAAGAAGATGAGTGAGCGAGCGGGAAGACAGAGATCGAAAAATTAAATGGTCGAGTTTTGAGTTGTGGAAGCTCAAGATGGAGGATACGTCTGGTGGATAAAGATTAGTGGATTGCGGTAAATCTAGGTACTAAAACCAACAGTAATGTCGGATGAAGGGCTGGAGGAAACCGAGACCGGAAGGCAAAGAAACACAAATACGGTTTTGTGTCTCGGATTTAGTATTGTTGAATGTGTCTAGGGAAGCTACATGAAGACCTTGTGGGACAAGCTAGGGACTTTGTATCAATCTAAGTCTGCGCGTGAGATAAATTATCTCCCGCGGAAAAAGTATGTATAACTTTGAGGATGAAGGAATGAGACTCGGTGATGCAGTATCTAAACACCTTCAATACTCATGGTAAGTTAGTTTTCATCCGTTGATATTAAAATCTCAAATGAAGATAGAGTGCATCAGCTTTGTTGTTTTCTCTACCGGACTCGTGGGATAGTCTCGAGTTATTGCAATAGGTAGCAATACAACTACCTTGAATTTTGATGACATTGTCTCTGACCTTTGTTGTCGGAGGAAATGAGACAGAGAAAATATGGAGGGATCGGAAATGGAGATGCCTTATCCGTACGAGGAAGCGTCCTAGAATAGAAACAAGAATAAGGTTTCGAGTGGAGATCGAACGAGGGAGATCTAAATCTCACCGGAAAGTTTGTAAAGGTGTCCTCGGAAATGTAGAAAGGAAGGGCACCACAAAAACGACTACAGATCTAAAGCTCACGAGAAAGGAAAGGGATCTCGATGATGCTCTCTTTACGCGGAGGCAAAAACCACCTTGGATGAAGATGGGGATGTGTATTTGGCTTCTTCTTCAAATATACATGTAGATCATGGGTCATGGTTGATTGACTCGGGTGCATCCTTTCACTTCACTCCCCATAGGGAGTGGTTATGCGTAGTATGAGAAATATGATGGTAGTGATGTCTTCTTAGGTGATGATAGGGAGGCCGGAATCGTCGGACGTGGAAAAATTCAAGCTAAAGCTACACGAGGTGGAAGGATTAGAACACTTCCTAGTGTGCTCGTATATTCTGCACAGCTAGCGAAATCTAATTTACGTAAGTAAGATGGATGATGCGGGTATAAAACAGGTGTTTGAGAAAGATACATCTATAAGTATGGTTCAAGGAGCACTGGTATTAATGCGGGGAGTTTGGATTGGAACTTTCGTGCAAGCTTCGAGGCAGCACTTTTTTATTGTCTGGGTGCATGACTTTTCGTGGCTCCCGAAAGTGAAGAGGAAAATGCCTAGCGGTCTGCGGAGAAAATACCATGCTATGGCATCAAATGATTGGACATATTGGAGAGAAGGGCCTTTGAGATCTTTTCGCATGGAAATGGTATGGTAGAAGTTATGTCTAATAGCTCTCATGATTTTCAATTTTTTGTGAACATTGTGTATATGGGAAGCAAAATCAGGTGAGTTTTCCTTCCGGTGCTAAGAGGGCGAACAAGCTATTAGAGCTTGTGCACGGTGATGTGTTTGGACTCGTGTCGGTTCCATCACTAGGGTAAACTCGTGTACTATGTTTCATTAATAGATGAATTCTTAAGGAATAAATGGATATATTTCTTGAGAAATAAATCTAAATTATTTGACAAAAGATTTAAAGAATTTAAGGCTCTAGTGGAAAACCCGGACGAGAGAAGAAGATAAAGGTGTTGAGGACAAATAATGGTGGGGAGTTCCGCTAGAAGGAATTTGAAGAGTTCTATAAGAAGTGTGGTATATGCACGGCGGAAAGGCGCTCCATACACCCCTCAGCAAAACGGAGTTGCAAAAAGAATGAATGGAATGTTGATGGAAAAGGCAAGAAGCATGCTCGGTGGTACCGAGTTAGGACAAGAAGTGCAGGCGGAGGCGATGGAGACTACATGTTACTTGGTTAACGGATCACCTTCATCTATGTTGGAGGATAAGACTCCACATGAGGTATGGGCTAGTAAGAAACCCTCTCTTTCACATATGAGGGGATATTTTGATGTGATGCATATGTACATGTTCCAAAGGAGAAAAGTACCAAGTTGGATAATAAATCTGTAAGGTGCATCTTTATTGGGTATAAGGATGGTTTAAAGGGTTACAAGATTTGGAACACGGAAACAAGGAAGGTTGTGTACAGACTAGAGATGTGGTGTTTAGAGAGGTGAAAGATATTATTAAACATGAAGTCCTACCAAAGGAACCACGAGAAGATGGAGTTTGAGCTAAAGGAGGATGAATCAAACTCTACAACAAAGAAGAAGATTTAGAAGAGGAAGAGCCACAAACTCCGGTGTGAGAAGATCATTTCGGGAAAGAAGACAAGTAAAAAGGTATAGTCCATCTGCTTTCTATTCAAATTTTTTGCTTTAACTATAACTAATGATGATCCCGGAAACTGTCGGGGAGGCGAGTAGATTCGAGAGGATAGTAAACTGCGGAAGGAGAGCCATGGTTGATGAAATGACATCCCTACATAAAAAAATGAGGCATGGGATACGGTGGAGGTTGCCGGTCAGGGAAGAAAGCCCATCGGGAGAAAATGGGTGTTTAAGAAGAAGATGTATAAGTAGAAGGAAAGGTGAGAGAAATACAAAGCTCTGGTTGGTAGCAAAAGGTTATTCCCCGGTGGCGAGAATTGATTTTGGTGATATTTTTTTCTCTTTCGTTGCCAAAGTTACTTCTATTAGATTAATTTTATCTGTTGTTCTTGCATTTTGATTTTGAGGTAGAACAGATGGATGTGAAGACAACATTTCTTCACGGGGGATGCGGAAGAGGAGATCTACATGAAACAACCTAAAAGCTTTATTTTTGTAAGGGGAAGAAAGAGCTGGTATGCGAGGTTAAATAAGTCTCTCGTATGGGCTAAACAGTCACCAAGGATGTGGTATCGAAATTTGATACCTATATACGGGACTTGGCTTCACCGAAAAGCAAGGAGGATCACTATGTTTATTTTAAACTAATTGGTGACCATGTTATTTATTTGGTCTTGTATGTGGATGATATGTTGTTGATTGGAAATGACGAAAAGAAATTATCCAAGATTTAAAGACCCATTTGTTCTCCAAATTCGACATGAAGGGATCTTGTGTGCGCAAACTATATTTTGGGCATGGAAATTAAGAGAGATTGAGCGAAAGAGGAAGCTCTAGTTAAACCGAGGGAAGTATGTCGAGACTATATTGCATGAGGTTCAATATTCAAGATAATAAATCGGTGAATGTTACGGTTCCCCGTAGGTACAAAGTTGTCTTCCGAACAATGTCCCAAGACACAAGAAGAAGAGGAGGATATGTCCCGTGTTCCATATGCAAGTGAAGTGGGTAGCTCAGATGTATGCAATGGTTTCGTGCTAGACTAGACATTGCACATACGTCAGGGAGTATTGAGCGAGGCTTATGTCAAACCCGAGGAAGGAGCATTGGACGAGCAGGTGAAGCAGGTTTTCATATATTTTCATGGCACTAGTGATTATGAATTGTGCTACCGGGGAAGACCAAGATTGGAAAGAATGTTGGATATTCGTGGCTTTGTTGATGCGGACTCAGGTTTGGAGATCTAGACCAAAGAATATCTAAAAGTGGGTATGTGTTTAGCCTATTTGTAGGTGCGATCGGTTGGATGAGTAAAGGCGGTACTGTGAGTGGCTCTTTCAACTACGAAAACGGAATGCATGGCATGCACTCATGCAAGAAAGGAAGCAGATTTGGTTGTAGAGATTGTGTTCAAGTATGGGGTTGGTGCAACAAGCTATAAGGATAGAGTCGTGATAACCAAAGTGCAATTTTCTTGGCTAAGAACCACGCTTATCATTCAAAGACAAAACACATTGATGTTCAATATCACTTTGTGAGATATATGGTTGAAGCTAAAAGCGGTTTTGCTGGTAAAGGTGGACACTTTGAAGAATGTTGCGGATGCATTGACAAAGTTTTGTGAGCACTCCGAAGTTCTCTTGGTGTAGAGAAACATTGGGTGTTGCAAATTTTGGCTAATGACTCAACTCTCCTGTGGCCCCCCTACGGAAAGAAAACAACAAGTGGGAGAATGTTGGGTTTGTGTTATATTCTTTCCACGACTAATCACGCGTGGGGTTACAAAGAGGGGCGATAGCCCCCCTCGTACATCAGTGTTGGGGTGTAACGTCCGTCACGGGGGGGGCGGTAGGTCCCTCTGTTAGGGGTCGGGCGGCGCCCCACAAAATTTGGTCCTTATTTTTCTGGTGGGTGGACCCACCCATGGTTTTGTGCATGGGTTTGCACATGGTTTTGGGGCATGATGTTTTATTGGCCCTCTGGTATTTTAGTAGATATAGTCAAGGAACTACGGTTATGTTCTAATCTAGGGTTAATGGATTGGGGTTTATGTATGCTTCGGCATGTATATATATATATCTATGTGTGTGTGTGTGTTGTAACACTAAAAGGAATATAATGAAAAGTCAAGCGAGTCGTCCCAATTTGGGATCCAGGGAAAATCTCTGTGTTTATATCTGTTTTTATGTTTTATGCTCTTGCTATTGTTTATTTTTCTGTTTTTAAAGATTCATTTACGGATAATTTTACGTACGAGGTTAAAACCTACACAATCAACCTTAGAGATCGACATCAACATTGGAGTATCCCATTGTTGATCCAGTTGCAAATGCCCCTATGAAAGTTATTCCATTACAAAACATACCCACCTTCCATGGGCTGATCTTGGAAGATCCGGATGCATTTTTATTTTGAATTTGATGTTTTGTGTAGGGGATATGACTACACCTATCGACCCTAAAAAACTAAAACTATTCCCCCTCTACATTGAAGGGGGAG
This sequence comes from Pinus albicaulis, assembly GCA_034641835.2. NCBI lineage: Eukaryota > Viridiplantae > Streptophyta > Pinopsida > Pinales > Pinaceae > Pinus > Pinus albicaulis. Next base: position 168,754,626 of record CM076582.1, on the reverse strand, counting down.
CACTATCTTGGTTTATGGGGCTCGGTGGAGAACCATTAATAGTTGGGATCATAACTAAAAGGTGAAATCTTCAACATGTCTACAAAAGACAATGAGACATTAGAATAATATTTTAAATGATTTCAATATAATTTGAAAAGATCTCCATATACTACATTGTCTAAATATAACTTGAAAGCAACAATTATTAAAGGAATTAAAGAAGAATGGGTAGAAACACTTAATATAATGGGAAAATGGGACATATATCAAGAAGAGTATGATGACATTATTGCATTGTGTATCGGGTGCTCTCGAGGTAGTATGTGGAGTAGACCAACCGGGAGCATGATTCGATTACTGAGGAATTACAAACGGTCGGGGTGGTAGCGTGACTAGAGCGAGAATTCGGTAATATTTTTAGAAGATTTTTAAAACCGATATCTTAGGCACCCTCACAATATAGCTAGATGTCCTACGAGTCAAGCGAGAAGCAAGCTTTATCGAACTGAAAGTGGTTTTTTTTTCCCCTCATGTTGTCGAAGAAGTACGGCCCAGTGGGAGTGTCCATTAGACATGGTCTAGACATGTGCTATTTGTGCGAGGAACATTCCACCGAGTAGTGCCCTTCACTTCCAAGATTGAAATCAGTTTTTAAAGAGGCAAAAGAAGAAACAAAAACCGATCAGTATCTAATGAATCAACGTTGACAAAGGTGGAAAACACAACCGGAGTATGTCACAAGACCCAGTGTCAGTCTCTTTTCTTCTCCACAATTTAATCAACAAGAACTCGCGGAACGAGCATGGAAAATCCAATCACCTTTTTTCTTCCTGGCCATCCCAATCATTTTCCATGCCTCCTTGGCCAACACAATCCCCTTCGGGTAATATTTGGCCAATTTTTCCTTTCTCTCCTCCATCATCTCGGAAAAACAATCCATACCAAAGTCCCAATGGCTTTGCCTCCACTTCACATAACACGAATTGGTCCCAAAATTGGCAGGCGACCCTTGGGAATGACCAATTTACCTATGTAGGAACAGGGGGCTCGTGCTCAACCTCACATTATTAGCTCCATACCCATTCCAAAAAAAATTCTCAGCCTATTATACGCCCTCAATTGTCAACTCAAACAAATCCTAATCCTAATAATGGACTGGTTCAAATGATCCGCAGTTTTTGAGCAAACCGAAACCCGAAACTAGATGAAGGAATGCAATGAACTTAGGGGCTGAGATCAAGGCATGTTATTTCAACTAAAGAAGATATTTCCCCGCCGCAACTTGAGTACGAAATTCCAACAGTACCTAAACAATCGATTGTGATGGAAACAGAAGATAGAAGCGAGGAGGGACACGGTCGACCACAAAAAGATCACGAAAACCTTATTATTTCCTCTCTCCCATTCCCCCGAGATATTAATAATACCTAAACCAATGGTCTCTTCAGATTTTTATCTCATAGGGGGAATCAAAAAAATATTTGCATTAAAATTCCTCTCCTACAGAGGCTATATAAGATATCCCTATCTATGCCAAAAATGATTAAAGAATTGTGCGTAAAAAAACAGTGAGGAAAGCAAAGACTTTTCCAACTCATTCATGTAGTGGGAGCACTATCGGAATTACTCTTGGGTAAAGAGACACCAATAAAATATGAGGATCCAAGAAACCCCATAGTCACGAGTACAAAACTATGGCTACTCCTTTCTCAAATACATTAGTTGTTTCTTTGGGGAGAAACCATTAACATCTTAACTACGTAAAGACACTGCGAGACATTGGGATATAACGACCTTGGAACCCACATCTACCTTGTTGGAACTTTCTAACGTGATCCGTTGTTAAACTCAGAAGGTACATTACGGACATCCCTGGTTTCCCGTAGACTCATGGGAATACCCGAGACAGACTTTTTTTAGTTATTAACCCAAAAGTAGGTTAGTCAGACATCCCCTAATATTGGGACAACCTTGGTTAGCGACAATCGATGCTTACATAGGGTGTCGAATAGGCAACATGACCATTTCTAGAGGAGATTCCATAAAGAATATTGCTATATACCCCCTCCAAACCAAGTTTTCCCACTATAAATATTCACAAACAACCACATACATACTAGGAACAAAACATCTCGTTCAACACTAACAATAGTTGAAGCACTCGAATTCAAAGATCAAAATGAAGACGATGTGATCAATAAACTTTATAAACCAACCATCTACTTCGAAAAATTTAAAGTGCTAAATGTTAAAGCAGTTCTTTATCATGAAGCATAGGAGAACCCCTAGCGGACATTGATGACCAGCACATACCCATGACTATTGTTCGCAACAACATGCCAAAGTGAAATTGAGCCAGGGGAAAAGTTTTAAATATCAACGACAATCTAGATAGTGACCCGTAGCAAAAGCTTGTTAAAATTTTACAAAAATATAAGGGAGCCTTTTCTTGGGACTACCCAGAGACATGAAGGGTATAGATACTCAATCGTGCACACTTCACATTTATACTCGAAAAGGATTCATGCCCTATCTCGGTGAGCTCTCGCCCCGTAATAAAGTTAAACCCGCATCCGAAAGACATTGTAAAGATGAATTACAAAAAGCTACTAGATATAAGCTTCATTTATCTTATTTCGTGAAAAGAAAATGGGTCTCTCCTTTATTATTTGTTCCTAAAAATAATGGTAAGTGGTGAATCTGTGTGGATTAGCGTAGAACCCGAATAAAGCCACACAAAAATACCACTTCCCCCTCCCCTTTATTGAACGAGGTCCTTGATACATTGACGGTGAAAGTGGTTCTTCTCTTTTCTTGATGCTTTCGGTGGTTACACTAAAAATCTAGATAACCCCTAAAGACCAAGATAAAATGACCTTTACCTTCCAGGGGTACATTCGCCTATAGGGTATTGTCGTTCGGCATATGCAATTCCCCAACAACATTTCGCAGGGCCATACTCATCATTTTTTCCCGATTTAATAAATGAAGGGCTTGAGGTCTACATGGAAGAATTTACTCCATATGGAGATTACTTTTATCGAGCATTGCAAACACTAGAAAAAGTATTTTTAAGGATGTATTTCTACCATATTATGCTTCAGAGCAACGAAAAGTGTCACATTGCGAGGACCGAAGGAGTGATCTCGGGGCACTACATCTCTACAGGCGGAAATACAAGTAGATCAGGAAAAAGATAGAGGTAATTCTTTTATTAGCGACAACTTGTACTCGAGAAAAAGGTACGTCGTTTCCTTGGATATGTCGGGGTACTACCATAGGGTTTTTATAAATAGTTTTTCACAAATTGTTGCACCTTTTGTATACAATAACCGTAAATTTTGAATTACATTGGTCTAACAAATGTGGCAATGCTTTTTTTGATTTCAAGAAAGCCGGTCTCGGCCCCGCACCTCGGGTCTTATGTAGCCCCAATTGGGAGCCATCCCCTTTCATATTTCCTCGGATGCATTCGATACGATGATAAGAGCAGTTCTTCAATCAAGAAGTGGATAAGAATACCTATGCTATTTACTATATCGCGAAGAATCTCACTCTACTGAATTAAATTATACGAGTGACCGAAAAGGAAATTCTTGGCTCTCATTTATGCTATCGATAAATTTAGACATTATATAACGGCTATCAAGAGTTCAATATAACTAAAGGACCATCCAGGAAAGGAGAACGTAGTTGACATATTTCTGCATAGAGTTCCAAAGTCAAATGACCCACTAGCTGGTAGATGATCGGTTCACGATGAGCATTTTTTTTGCTATATGAGTAAAAATGCCATAGTACTGCGGATATAGCAAATTGATCCCAGCGATGGAAATCTTCTAAGAAACTTGACAATAAAGTAATGGGGAATTTGATTGTTCAATGCAATGCTAGATTCTCCTGGATTGGTGGATATTTCTTCCATACGGAGAGATGATATGCATATATGCGAGATGCATCCGAAAGATGAGATTTACGACATCTTGAGGGCCTGCCATGACGAACCATGTGGCGGCCATTTTGCGCGATCGCATGAGGGGGCACAAAGTATTACAATGGGCTACTATTGGCCCAAAATTTTTAAAGATGCCAAGAAATATGTCCAAGCCCGTACGATAGTTGTCCAAAGAATGGGCCGCCCTGGCCAATCCCGACAAGATGCCATTATAGCCATAGTTGGTAGTAGAACCCTTTCGAACGGTGGGCACTAGAATTTGTTTGGGCCATTCAACCCGCCATCGAATCGGAAAGAGCCTACATACATGGTTGCCACAAACTACGTGACGAAGTGGGTAGAAACAATGGCTTTGTCAGAGCTACGAGAAGAGTCCGTGATCAATTTTATTTTTGAGCTATTTGTGCGGTATGGCTTGCCTAGGGAAGTGATGACCATAGGGGGCACAATTTGTGGGAAATAAAATTACGGCCACTCTACTGAGACCACCATGTCTCCCAGTAGAGTCATCTGCCTCCCCTACCACCCGCAGTGAACGGGCGGGTCGAAAGCACCAATAAATTCCTTGAGGAAATTCTCACTAAAATAGTCTCAAACACATCGTCGAGGATTGGGCTACTAGACTACCGTGAGGCCTTGTGGGATTATCGCACAACTTGGTGAAACACCATCGGATATTTTCCAGTACCATCCGGTATTTGGAAAGGAATCAATTTTCCCCATTGAATTTGAAATAAATACTCTTAGAACAGCCCGGGGAAGTGGGGGCCTGGATTTTATAGAGGCCCGAGTTAGAAGACTTCAACAAATAAATGAATTGGATGAAGCATGGCTACTTTCTCTACGACGCACTTGTAATTATTCAACAACAACGAGACAAGTGGCATGAAAACCTCATCAAAAAAGAATACATTCCAGAAAGGAGATTGGGAACTCCTCTATGACTCCTAGATTCAAAAACTTCCCGTAGTAAAGTTACAAACAATGTGGCTCGGGCCATACGAAATTCAAGAAGTGCACTGACGAACGGTACCATTACCTTGACCACCATGGATGGATCTAGCTGCGCCTTTCGAGTCAATGGAGACCGGGTGTGCCTCTATGACAAACCACTTATGAAAGAGTCTTTCTCGCTAGTAGGTGCGTGACGACCCCACTATCCAAATTTTAGGCTAAGGGGAATGATGGCCCGACATCTTTAAGATCATAAAAATTTGTTATTTCCTCTTGTAAATAGTGTATATATGTTTCACGCAATTGTCGGTTCTTTTTCATCGTTGTATACAAGAATTCCATTTTATTTTCTTTTTTCATTTTTTTAGATGCTCATGACTCGCATTCTTTTTCTTTTGTGTGTTTGGTTGTTTTTTGTTGTTCAACCCATTGTAAAATTGTTGTTCAATTGAATTGAATAGGCTTTGTTGTTCGGTTCAATTGAGCAGAATGTTTAGTGTGTTTTTTTATTTTGTTGTTCAATCCATTGAACATTTGTTGTTCAAATGAATTGAACAACTATCGTTCGAGTTCAATTGAATGGTTGTTTTTTAGTGTGTTTTTATTTTTTTTGTCGCTCAATCCATTGAACAATTTGTTGTTCAATCGAATTGAAGAGACTTGCGTTCAGCTCCAATTGGATAAGCTGTAAGTGTTTTTGTTTTCTGCTTGTTTAATCCATTGAACAGTTGTTGTTCAATTGAATTGAACAAATGCCCGGTTCAATTCAAGTGAATGACTGTTTTTTAGCGTGATTTTACTTTTTTTGTTCAACCCATTGAACGAGTTGTTGTTCAATTGAATTGAACAACTGTCATTCAATCCAATTGAACGGCTAATTTATTTTCTAGCATGTCTTTTTCGTTCAAAATAGAAAAATATTGTCTTTTGATGATTTCCCTTTTCGAATATCCACTCTTCATTTATACATCCTCTTCCATAACCATTTTTGATAGAAAAGGAATTAGAACCTAAAGAAGAGAAAAAGCAATGATATTACTAATATTATTTTCTTTTTGAAATTTTGATGGAAATCTCTACTTCGGAAGCTAACATGGTTTATCTTTATAATGAAGGGTTGGATATTTCATTTTCGTACATATTATTACACAATTTCATTACTTTAGTCTTATGATGGTGTATCTTTTTACACTCTCAAGTGGTAATTCTCTTTAGCATGAGGATATAGGAATAAGAGCATCAATTGTATTAGCATTATTTTTTACTTCTTACACCATCCCTAACTCTTAAGGAGCTAATGAGCCTACCTCCATTTGTAATAAAATATATATATATATCTCTATGTGCAAATTTTTTAAAGAAGAGAGAATAGGGGGGTCTCATCATGAGCCAACCTACCATGATCATGAGTGTTTAACAGGGTGACATTCCCACAATGGCCAACACACTAGGGTAGTGACCTTCTCGAAAGCTAAAGACTACGTGAAGGACATGAGGTCTCATCATGAGTCGGCCCAGATCACTCTGTTAAAATCCCCATGAATGGCACTATGACTATTTGGTCACCACACCAGAGCATAGTGGTCTCTCCCATAAAATAAAGGATTATGGCTCATTTCTAGGTTAGAATAGAAACTCGTCGAGGCTATGGATGCTTGTTGGAGAGCAGTGGCTCTGCCTTTGTGGTATTGGAGTTTTTTTTCTAACAACAACCAATTAATTTTATATTCCATATTTCCTATTGATCCATTCCTCGAAAGACAAATGCACTCGCTTGAATAAGTGTATATCGTTATCAAAACCTATCCGCATAATCAACTATGAGTGAATTATATTATCATGCAAAATTGAGTGATGACAACATCAATCATAATCGTACCCTGTCATGATTTCATCATACTATGGCGTCAAAAAGAGAAATATTTTTTTCATAATGATTTCTACTCCGCTTTTATCCCTTTTTGGTCATTTCCACCCGATGTACATTTGTGATGATTACCAACTTTTGACTTTTTTACTGTTTGCATTCATAATTTCTACCACCTTTCCTCTTTTCTTAAGCTTAAAGGTCGTGGACGCCCATTCTCTCATTTGAGGGGGGTACGAATACTCATAATGAATAAGCATGTGAATTAATCATGTGACTCCCTTCGGATATGCTAATTGGAAAACGATGAATCATTTCATTTATGTCATGCGATCACAATTTTAAATAATATATTTTATAAAAGCCTCATGCAGTGTTTATGTTGTTTTAACTAACATATTCGAAAGAAACACATGCGAGAAGAGAGAGACTAGTTCAAAACTAGTTCCAAAACACAATAGCCATGGAGTGGAAATTCTCTTCGCAATGAATCCCACAATATTTCAAGCCTCGAAATTAGCTCGCACCTTTCTCCGAAAAGAAAGCTGATTGGATTCCATATCTACACAGGACTACAAGGGTTTAATAGAGAGAAAACAATTGAATTCTTGCACAAAAACTCTGTAGGAAGGGCATACCATAGTCAAAGGAAGAATCATACCGATCTCCGAAGATATCATCGTTGAGGTCTCCGGACTTCCAATAGAAGGATAAATATGGATTGATAAACATTTCCTCATACAAGAAGTGTTTCGGTGTATCAAGACCCGAGGGTGAGCAAGCTGGGACGAAAAGGAAAATGTATTGACCCGGCGTCCTCGCAGAATCCTTGGAAAGAATTGGCGGTCTTCATTCAAAAATATATCACATGTGACGGATGACGGGATGTGGTAAAGTCCCGTCAACTAAAATGTTAATTGTTCTCAAGAGAAAAAAATTCGGTTAATTTTCCCTTTTCCTGAATTCATATATTGCATGATATTGTTGTTTGGATTAGAAGAGCTAAAAATGCTCAAGCGATTGTCAGAGTCACCATGGCTTGATTAAATTGATTATTATTCATGAGTTAAAAAAACATCAGTTAACATGGGATAGCTTTGTAATGAAAAAAAATAATGTAAATATTTATTAATTAGTTAATTAGTAATTAGGTTTGAAAGGCCATGTCCGATAAGAAATGACCTTTCGTGAAGAGGCACTCGCGTAGGTATATAATCGAGGACTCATTTGTAACATTCAATCATCTATCTCATATCTCATTCCTCATATATTTTATATAATAATATTTGTATCCTCATGGATATTTTCATATTCCAAGTGTTTCTGAGTATTTAACTTGAGAAGGGAACTTTGTTCGCTTTCATTTTTGTATCGGATGCAGTTCGATCTTCTAGCCGCTCATATCTACACGAGCTACGCTCCTTGATCTGAGCCTTTGGCCATCAAAAACTTCGTCAACATTGTTGTTGTCGACGTTTCCACTACGATCTTGGAGTTTCTCCATTTTTCACTAGTAGGCCTTGGGCCAAAATTAGAAATTTGGACAAATTTCACCTATAGGCCTTTGGCCGAAATTAAAAATTTGAAGAAATTTCACCGATAGGCCTTTGGCCAAAATTAAAAATTTGAAGAAAAGAAAAAGGGAAATTTTTTGAAAAAAAAGAAGACAGAAAGCAATATATATATATATATATTCAAAAAAAAAGAAAAATAAAATATATATATATAAAGTAAGTACATATACGTACATACCAAGACAATTTAAAAATAAAAAGGAAAAAGAAAGAAGGAAGAGTAGATAAAGTTATTTTGATTATTCTTTAAGTGGTTTACAAGCTCGTGGTTTTAGAAGCCTATGGTAATTGCCCATGGTATTAGCAAGGTAAAAATAAGAACAAAAGGAATAAAAAATCTCCGTGTGAATGATAAGTTTACTTTTACATGGAGAACATTAACCAAGTCAAATACACATAAGTGGACATATATTTTATAGGTGAATATATGTGAATAGCCACATTTCACTATGGGTTATAACCTTTCAACCAACAAAAAAAATGTTTAAAAAAAATCAATTATACATACATACATACATATATATATATATATATATATATATATATATATATATATATATGTACAGAAAGTCAAACATTTTCTTAGTAATTATAGAAGATTTCATAAAAAAAGAAATCAAGGAAGTAATTTTTCAAAAAATCGGGAAGGAAAAAATATTGTTATAGGGTTTTTTAAAATATTAAGGAATCATTATTAAAGCTCGAAGCGATATATAAAAAGAGAAAAGAGGTTATTAAAGGTTTAAGTATTGGAAAAGTGGAAAAGGAGATAAATCATTATATTCTAAAGATTTTATTTAAAAAGGGAATATATACATATATAAAATAATTTGAGCCTCTTTTAAAAGAGAAAATTAGTGAAGGATTCATTATCAAAGATTGAAGGAATAATAGTAAAGGATATTGGAAAAGAATAATTAAGCTTGAGGGTTTATTAAAGGGAAATAATAATATTTTTATTATAAATATTAGGAAGGGTCACCCTTAAAAACCCTCGAAGTTATCCGACAAAAATGGCATCTAAAAACAGAAACTAAAAGAGGGAAGATTTCCTAAAAAATTATAATATGTGTGTCGATGCGATGAATTGAAATTAAAGGGTCACTTACGGGGAAAAGAGGTTCTCATATCTATCGATTTTACTAGAAATAATAATTATGTTAGTACCGAATGTGCTAACCAATTAGGGATCCCCTGAATCAAATATAACTTGAATCACATTCATTTAACGCAAATGACAAATAATACAAAATGGAGAATTTACACCTAAGTATTGGGGAGTATTCCTTTGTCTCGCAATTCATTGTTTAAACCTTATTTTCCAATAATAGTGATATAGTTCTAGGTTCGCTTTCTGGGATGGAATCACTAGGGTCATTTATCCCTTAATATGAAAAATGAAGTTTTTGACATTTTCTTACAAAAAAAGAAAAAACATAACGTTACAAGATGTCATGGTGAAGTTTCGAATTCACTAACACTGGAAGACATATTAGATATCACAAGAGTAGTTCTTCATAGAAAGTAAAAAAAGAAATACAATATTTGCAAAGAGAAGTTAACAAACACAACTAACAAGAATGAAGAAGTTGCTCGCCTCAAGGACCGCAATGATAAATTAATAACGCAAATTAAGAAGTCGAAGAAAGACAAGAAGTCATTGGAAAACAAGGTGCAACAACTTGTCGAAAAATGAAGCATCGAAATCTTCAAATATAGAATTTCAAGTTGAAGAAAAATCGAATGTTGATCCACTAAATGTATCAACTAAAGAAGACAACAAGAAAGTTGCAGAAGAAACAAACTTAGATGCCGGACGAACGAGGAACATTCTACGTGAAGATTTTGCAACCATATCCATAACATCCTCGCCACGTGAAAATCAAAAAGGTCAAACCAAAATAGTTCCCTATCGCACATCCAAATCATGGGAGCAAACAACTCAACCAAGCTATGTATTATGAACGAAATAGGTTGATATTCGAAGAATACTAACGAATCATCACAAGTTTCCGATCATCGTAAGATTCCACAAAAGATTGATTTAGGGTGGTCCGATCCATTATCGATCGTGGCAGTTTTGTTTTGTCACTTAGAGGATCATATCAACTTGTATCGACAAGGATAACCGCCTTTGAGATGATAAGATGTTCGTAGTAGAAAAATAAATCGAGGCCTTTTCATCGACAAGATTTGAGGACAAAGCTTTTTTGAGGGGAAGGCAATGTAATGAATAAAATAATGTAAATTGTGATTAATGACTTAATTAGTAATTAGGTTGAAAGGCCATTTCTAATAATACATTACCTTTTCGTGAAGAGGCACCTGTGTAGGTATATAAGAAAGACTCATTTGTAACATTCAATCATCTATCTCATATCTCATTCCTCATATATTTTGTATAATAATATGTGTATCCTCATGGATATTTTCATATTCCAAGTGTTTTCGGAGTATTTAACTTGAGAAGGAAATCTTTGCTAGCTTCAAAGCTTTGTTGATTACGCCCTACCTTCCCCCGAATAAAACATCGATAGATCGAAATTTGAACTTCCTAGAATAGTCATACCCAAGAGAGCTAGAGGGAAGAGAACCCATATTTCGAAGCCAGTAGAACCGACAGAAAACGAGAGACGCGTCCGAAAAAGTTACAAATACGACAAAACACCTCTCTGTATTTCCATATGAGCCGGGACCATCTCATACACCACCTTTGAGCCCTCAAAATATGTCTTTACAAGACTATGAGGAGGAAATGGCTCAGAGTACTAGAGCAAATGAGAGCATCTTGTGAAATTGGGAACCCATGTGAACAATCTAAGGAACGAGAGGGACCATTCGAACCGGTCCGCCTCTACCAATAGCTCGGCCATACTAAAATCATACCTTCCCATGATGAATTACACGATTTGAGGGTTTTATCTCCCTCTCGATAATGAATGGGTGAATATGGAATATCGGATAGAGAGAATATCTGAGTCGGAAACCGGTCAGGGGGATATTGTTCCATTAGAAAGGGACACAAGTATTGAGACAGGGGTTACCCTTACACCCGAAGGAAATATTATTCCACCCCGACCCACGACATCAATGTTTTTCAATATCCTCTTGGATGCTCGAATAAAACATCATTTTCACGATAACCCTAAAAACCGACACAACCATTCCGAACCCGAAGCTATTTTTTATTCCTTCTCCTCGCCAAAACCCCCGCCAAAAGAAAAATTAGGCGAGATTAAGTTAAGAAAAAAATGAGTAGGAAATGAAAAAAAGTTGAGGAAAATGGTAAACACAGATTAAAAAGAAATGGTTGAAAAAAAGCAGACATGGCTTGGAAGCCTAAGAAGGAATTACCTACCATGGGAACCCAAACAAATGTTTTTTACCCAAACGGTAGATACTACTAAAGTCTCTGTGAAGATTGATTTGATACATACCATGAAGTCTGTCCCGCAAGGCGATTTGATACATACTATTGAAGTCTCTATGCGGACTTATTTAATACTTACGAGAAGACAAGGAAACTCAAGTAGAGGTAACACCTACTTACACTCCTTTCGTATAAAGAGCTACCAATCAAAAGCATCGCAACGAATTAACTCAAGTTCGGCATGAATTGCCCGATATAAGAAGGAAGTAGTTCCCTTACAATACCATGAGGCATTACTAAAACGATTTAAATACCTTTCCGCAACTGAAGAAGAAACCTTTGCCCAAATTCGGGAAGAAAGGGAAAAAGTGAAAAAGGCACAGGATCAATTGGAATAGGATAAGAAACAAACCAGTTTTGTTTTTTCTCTTTACTCAGATGTGTTGACTTGTAGGGCACCAGCCACCAATTATGCCTTATTCTTAGTAGAAATATATCTCGTTTGTCGAAGATCAAGGCATCGTAGAGAAACCCACTACCTTCAAGACCATTGAAGAGTTTGTCCAATGTTGTAATTCGGGATGAGCGAACCCAGACACCTGTCCCGTGCGAAATTGTATTTGCACAATTTCTTTTAGAAGAGGATAGAGATAGTAACCCCTATCCCTTTATAGGGGACATTCGGGGCTTTCAAGATCTATCCTTTGCCCAAAAATCGTACTATATGGACTAAAGCCTACAATATCTTTCGAAAAGAGAGCATGGCTTATATCTATGGGTCAAAGGGGGAACCTATCAAACCCCTATATTTGTTTACTCAACATAAGAATTTTATGCAATGAGAAGGGCTGATAGCCAAATTGGGACCAATTCACAAGGATATTGTGCGGGGAATGGGTGAGCATGCTTCCAATATATTTAGGAAGAAGCTTTATCGCGACTAAACGGATATGGCAAGCCTCTACAAATAATGTTAAGAACAAAGAACCATTTGGGTATAGGATCTTTAAATTTGTTGCTTCTCATTTTCTTCACATAGTAATCTAATTCGAACATGGGTCCTACATGGATAGGGTGTGGGTATACGGATGTCCCATCATATGGTACCCTCCCCGAAAACTATCATCGTGATTATGAGTTACTAGATGGACACACAAACTCGACATTTGCAAAAGTAAAACAGAAAACATGGTTTTATAATTTACAAGGAAGAAGTATATCCTACCTATTCCTTAAATCAACTACACCTCAATCATTTGTTTGCATGAGGACAAGCAAAAGTAAGCGGGGGAGTATGTTGGGCCGAGGAAAAGGTACATTTTACCCTATCTTTAGCATGAATTTTTCATTAACTTTTATATCGTTTTTCCTTCATCTTAGTAAAAAAATTAAAGGAGAATAATGTAAAATTAGGGTAGAATGAATTATCGATAAAAGGTGTGTTTAATAGTATGAAAATTGAATTTTTGTTGTCTTTATTGATAGGAAATCGAAACAACCAAATTGTTTACTAGAATGACCCAATAACAATAGACAAGAAAAGTAAACGGATATATGCGGTTCCTACGAATCAACGGAAGATGTAGAAGCACACCTATTCTTGAAGTATTCTGGTTGATAGTTATGAGGATTCGTTACTCTGTTTTATTTCGCCTTTAAGTTATAAAAGGTTGTAGGTGAAAGAGACGAAGGGATTATTCATGTATGACAATTTTTCCCATAATAAACTTATTCGTAAAGAATTTTCAAACTCGTGATGATGTATTGCCCCATTTATTAATGAATAAATTAGTGTTTTCATTATAAACAACTTCGAGTATTTCTTGGCATAAGACTTCTAGAGGCTTTGGGGCCCAGGTCCACAGTGGGTTCTCCCTGTTGTTACTGTGTTATACATTTATTTACGAGTCCCTGCATTTTTAGTTATCCTTTTGTGTTTTATAACATTATCATTCAATTCACTAATCGCGAGGGTGTGATGTGTTACAAATTCCTTTTCAATTGATTGAATTTATCATTAATGTTCTTTTATCATGAAGTGACGCTTTTACATTCATTAGAATAGTTTCAATGTGTTTAAGTATTTTTTGTTCGATTATGCATACATTTATTTCTTAAGTCTTTGCATCATAAGTGTGAATGTTTGTTTTTTTGCTTTAATTCGAATTATGCTATTAGTTGAGTTATAGAGAATTCATTTCAAAATGTTAAATAATTGATTTTTTGTTCAATTCATTAGGATTGTTGTTCAATTCATTAAGGTAGTTGTTCAATTCATTAAAGCACGTTGTTCAATTTCAAAACATTCCTTATTTCAGTATTGGGTGGTTATTTCTACATAAGCTTAGAACAAGAGTTTATTCGTTTGATTGATACGAAGAATTTCATAGTTTACTTTTGAGTTGATTTGATTGAACTTCAAGAATTAGATAACATTTCTTACAATGATTTAGAGTAGTTAACCTCTGACTTCACTCACATATATTTTTTCTTGCACTCTTGAAATAAAAGGACTTACCCCGGGTTGATGATTAATGTGAAACATTAAAGTTACCTTTAACAGTGACCTTCTTGACTCAACAATCGAGCTTCTTTCGCCTCGTGGTGAGGCACTTCGACACCTCCCCGCTTGGGGAGAAGTGGCTCTCCCAGGCGTTGGTCGGAGCATCACTATGGTGGGTCGCCACTTTCACGAGGGATGCATCCTCATTTCATTCGAGTGACCCATCTATCGAGCGATGTGCCTTAGCTATGATCGTACGGTTGACAGGGCCGTCGTCACCACATGGGGCATTTGGACCCCGCATTGGTGTTCCACGCTAGCTTTGGGTTGGTCATTTTTATGATTGGGTGTGCCATGTTTAAGATGGCATGATTTCGCAGATTGGGGAAGGTCCGTGAGAGGATCTTCAAAATTATTTACCTACGCTAGCATCCTTTGTAGCATCATGTTTGAGAGGGTGGTGCGGTGCGACCCATCGTGCATGTTCCTATTGGGCCTCACCAGGACCCTCAGATGAGGCGATGGGTGTTGGTGATACCCTCGAGGCAAAGGAGGGGAGGTGGGGTCCCTCGGGATGCGACCATAGAGGCATGGTTCGAGGCAAAACCCCAAGATGTTCCTTTTCGGGGAGATTTCGGATATGGGTCTTCCTACTCGTTACGTGTGGGGCCACGTGCGGTGTGAATTTTTATGGTTTTCTTCATTTGTTGAGTATTTTACGATGTGACATTTATATGTGTATTGTGGTGACACTAACACTATCTTTGTTTCTCTTGCAGATGTGGGAGTAGTTCGACATCCTATTGCTTGCTTGTGTGGGACACCGGACCCTTAGGAGGGTTCCGGTGGAGCCGCTCAACCCCGGGGGTAGGGGCGGAAGGTGTTGGTGCTAGATAGCCTCAAGGTGGAGGGTAGGGTGATGGTGTTGGCTACTCGAGGGAGGGTAGAAACTCAAGGCTGCATTGAGCATGTCGTTGTTGTTACTCCTGTTGAGGCGGAAAGATGCGCGAGTGGTAGAGATGGCGAGTACCCTAGATGCTTCCAAGGCTTGATCCACCAACTTAGCTGATACTTAGGGGTCGAGTGGAGAGGTTGACTCGAGATATTTTCCAACATTGCATCCTGTGGCACTTTCTTTTTTGGTTGTTGCGCCGTCCGGCTACCAGTGCATGACTATGGGTCCGGATGACCCAACGCGATGGCTCAACCCTAGATATTCTTTGTATTCAAGGAAAGTGCCCATTATGAGGATGCTTCCTTATTTTTTATAACATGTATATAAAAATTTTTGGCTGACGTGCGAGTCGAGAGACATGAATTGTGTATTTTTTTACTCACACATATCTTTTGGTATATATGCGAGATATGTATTTTTTCTTGACTCTTGATGATGTGTCTATGGTTATATGATTTTATTTTTGTTTTTTATCATTGATGGAGATCTATATGTTATGTTTTTTTGGTTTTATGTATGATGGTTTATACAAGATGCATTCTAGTCTAGGATGTGATTAGCTATACGATCCGTTGTCTAGATTTGATTTCTTGGTATATGTGTGAATCTAATATGATCAAATTGATGATCTTAATATTTTTCTTGCAAATATTTTTCTAAATGGCTAGGAATATCGTATTTCAAATTCTTGGTTTAGCTATGAAACCAAAAAGTTGCAGGAATCAAGGTAGATATGAAATGGTGAATGCCTTGGTTGAAGGCGTTGCTCATCGATCGAAATGACCTGCATAGTATTCGTCACGATTATTTGTGGTTGATCCGATGCATACACCATTGGTGTAGAATGGAAATCGATCGGATAGTAACATGACCGGGGCAAATGTCGCTAGATTTTCGATACCATCACGATGCTCCATTAGTGAATAAAAAAATAATGGTTGGGGGAATGATCCATCTGTGACACCGAGAGAACTTTTTAGAACAAGTATGTGATGTTTGTAATTTAAAAAAACAAAAATTTTGCTACATGCATCTTATCTCTAGGGGTTTTTGAGACCTAGTGCCCCTTATGGGAAAATTATTTTTTAGGTAGAGCCTATTGATGGGTTAGCTAGGCATGTTTCGTTGATCTCTTATAGGATATATTCCCCCTTGAGGAGGCATTGTTTTATGACATAGATGGGACCTTTCCATAGTGTTTTGAACTTTTCGGGTTCTAGGGCCTTTTTCGTGACATCGTAGCGAGAGGACTAACTCTCCCTCGTTAAATGAACAAGAGGTGATGTTAGCGATCAAATGATGATTTTACTCATTTTTTTATGGGCCTCGTTTTGTTGGAGCGACTGTCATCGGTTTTCATCGACGAGCTCTAGTTGCACCAAACGTTGTTTCTAAAGTTGGGTATCATCGAGGGAGTTCGATGGCAACTTGTAAGTTGGGGATTTTGAGTTTTGTATGGGAATAATGGCTTCAACCCCAGACACAAGTTGGAAGGGTGTGAACCCTATGGATTTTTTTTAACTATTGTGCGGTATGACCACGGGGTGGAAAAAAACCATGTGGTGTCGATTTGTCTTATGGTTATTCACCATACATTGTAACATTATTTTTGAGCACTTTGTTCATAGCTTCTACCGTCCATTGACCGAGGGTAGAATAGTGACACCAATTCGTGTGTGAATCCTAGGTGGTGAGATAGTTCTCGGGAAAATTTTAGCTTTTCAAATTTTTTCCCGATGATCAGAGACTAACTCTTTTGGCACACCGAACCGAGCGATGACGTGATTGAACGAGAAATAGTGCGACGTTTTCTATCATGTTGTCGTATGTGGCCATGGCTTATTCCCATTTGGTGAAATAGTCGATGACGACAATAATGTATTTATGTTTTCCGGACGACACGGGGTTGAAATTCATGAATTTGATCCCCCATTTACTGATAGGGGCTAGCTACAATGACCAAGTGCGGGGGAGCGAGATATGCTTCTCCTTGTGGGCGAAGCATTGACATCGCTCGCATATTTTGACTGTTGCGATGCATTCATAGAATAAGGTGGGCCAAAAAATATCATGTCGTATAAAATTTGCCGCGGTAGCCATTCCATAGAGGTACTGCTCAAGCTCCACTATGACAGTCATTAAGGGCTTGCTGACCTTGGTCGTGAGTGAGGCATCACATAGGATTGTGTCGATTTCTCACCGATAAAGGACATCTTCTCATGAGGAGGCATCAGGGGGCTCGGTGGCATATGTGCCCGCAGTCGTCACGTGTGAGCTTTGGTTTGAAACTTTTGGGTTCATAGGAATAAGAGAATATCTCCATACCAAGGATCATCTGTTGTCACTAGAAAGAGATGTACGTCCGGTAGTGAGTCATTGCTGCAGTGATCCTTTGGTCTGTTGAGATTCAACAAGAAAATTCGGCACCCATGCCTAGTGTATTAAGCACCCATACTAGGGTAGGGCCCCACGGTGCATATTTTTGGGTGCATGTTTATTTTGGTTATCCCTTAATTAAGATGGACATTAAATTGTAATATATTCTCAATGTGGACTTGAATCGAGTTTTAATGAAAGAGATAAATTCGGTTAGCTAGTGTATTTTCGAGTTAGAGGTAGTTGGTGAGGCATGCGGAAGTAATTCTAGTTATAGCATAGAGTTCGAAAGTGCAATGGTGCATTAGTTAATGCAAGTTCTAAATAGTTTAACTTAGTTAAGTGAGTTAAACTCGGTTGTGCTAGTTGTAATTGAAGATACACTATGGTGAGAGATCAAGTGAATTAAATATTAATTAATTGACAATTAGTGATCTCACATGCAATCGGGGATTTACTAGTATTAGATGCATGCATGTCGGATCCAATGGAGACCCAATTGAGTTCTAGGTGAAAGGGAATTTTGGCTATCAGTTGTAGGATTATTGGCTTGCACACTTGCAACCAAACACCCATGGGAGTTCCCATGATAATTGTGCGATCAAGGCGGTGCAATAATTTCTATATTTTAGGGATCTTTACCATTAGATATTGCACAAGCAAGGCGAGTTTCTAGAGGTCGAGAATTGGCTATGTGTTGATCGGTTGCATATGATAGTGTGAGACAATTAGATGAGTACTTGGAGGGCTCTTGTGAGAAGTGTTTTGTATGTAATTTTTTCATGATTCATGGTTAATATACAATAGAATATAGTGGGGTTTTTAGCTATAATCTTTCACCGGGAAATTATATGTGTTATGTGTGATTGATCTTTCTTGATGTTCTTGTGATTAGCAATTGTGTTTTTTAATTCCGCAAAATATTTGTATAAGAGATTTAGTATTTAACTTTAGTACATAGTTATATTGGGTGAATCCAAGATATACATGCATGTTGTATAATTTCTACATGGTATCGAGCACAGAAATTGCAGAAGGGAGAAAGAGCTAAGTTTGTATTTGGATAGAATTTGAATTTCTTTGAGAGACTTTCTTGGTGCTATAGCTAATTCAAGATCGAAATGGATTTCAATGCCTTGAGGTTGGAGTATGTACTCGAGGAATCTCAAACTACATTTCTTAGAAGGACGAGGATGGAGGCGATACTCAAAGAGAATGGGTTGGAGGAACTCATTAACAAATATGTTCCTCAAACCCAATGTTGCGGATCTTTCGCAAATCTTGACGCATGGAAAAAGAAAGTGGCAAAGGCGAGAGGATCTTGTTGGAGTGAGTACGAGACCACATTGTCTCAAGCCTCCATGGGAAAGCCACACCATATGTAATGTCGGAAGGCTTTTTAGGAGGATCTATTCAAGCGGCATTGACGATTAGGAAATTGGTGCTTAAAGATAAACTCAGGAATATCAAGATGGAAAAGGGTGACACCATTCCAAAATATCTAACAAAGTTTGTCCCACATGTCAATATGAACTGGGGAGCATTGGAATAAAAGTTTCTGATGATGATTTTGTGAGCTTCACTCTCCTAGGACTTCCCAAGATTTGGCACAGTTATCAATACTATGTCAATGTAAGGGAAAAATTTCCAGATTGGGAACAACTGTGGTCGGATTTGGTGCAGGAGGAGTTCATACGGAACACCAAAGATAGATCTTCAACTAACAATGAGGATGAAGAGAATTTTTCTTTGGATGACAAGGCAAGGAAGGGTAAGGGGAAGAAATTCTATTCAAAATCTGAGTCCAAGAATGGCAAGAAGTAGGACATGTCCAAGGTGAAGTGTTTTCACTATCACGAGCAAGGGAATTTTGCTACTAACTGTCCACAAAAGAAGAAGAACAAGAAGGCTGGAGGATCTGTAGTTGGTGAGGCCCTTGCCCCGAAATTTGAGCTTGACTTCTCATTGATCACATGCATGGTTTCCAGTGCATTGGTATCTGTGTGGTATTTTGATAGTGGTGCTTCCTTTCACATGACGGGAGATAAGGAAATTTTCAGTGACTTGGAGGAGAAAGATCTCCAGATGCATATTGAAATGGATGATGGTGGAAGGTAAAATGCTACCGGGATTGGTACCATTACCTTTTATAGGGAGTCAGGTAAACCATTTCAATTAAAATATGTAATGCATATACCAGGTATGAAGAAAAATTTGGTCTCAGTCGCAATGTTGGAGGATAGAGGCTAAGATGTTGTTTTTAGTGATGGAAAATATTTCCTACGACATAAAACAATGAGAAAAGCCAAGAGGATAGGGATTCAAGTTAAGAATCTCTACAAGCTCGAGGTATATGGTTGTGCATCAATGATGGGCAAGGCAGATCAAGTGGTGAGCTAGGATGAGGGCGAATTATGGCATAGGCAATTGGGTCATCTTCACCATGGAGCCTTAAGAGTCATGCAACAGATTTCTACTGGTCTTCCCAGGGGTACACTTGCGCAATCACAAACATGCAAGGGATGTACTATGGGAAAATATGTAAAGTCCAACTTTCATGCGAAGGAAAAATGAACTTCAAGGATCCTTGAGAAAGTTAACACAGACGTGTGTGGTCCTTTCTCTGTTGCTTCAACATCAAAACATAAGTACTATGTAATATTTGTTGATGAATTTTCTCATAAGTGTTGGATCTTATTCATGGAGAAGAAATATCAAACATTCTCTAAGTTTCGTGAGTTTAAGGCACTGGTGGAGAAAGAGTCGGGGAATAAAGCGAAGGCTCTTAGGAGCGATAATGGTGGAGAATACATCTCTAACGAATTCAAGAACTTTTGCAGCAAAGAAGGAATTTGAATAGAATTCATAGTGCCTCATAACACACAGCAGAATGGGGTCGTAGAGAGGAAGAACAGAACTATTGTGGGTGAAGCACAAGCGATGTTGCATGATAAAGACATACCAATGCATCTGTGGGCAGAAGCATGCAATACAACGGTACATGTGCAAAATCGTTGTCCTCATAGAGTACTTGGCATAAGTACACCTAAAGAGGCTTTCACTTGTAAGAAACCTAATGTTTCACACTTTAAGATTTTTGGCTCATATTTTTATGTGCATGTGACCAAGGACGCCAGAAAGAAGCTAGAACCAACATCTGAGGTTGGGATTTTTGTGGGGTACACTGAAACACCCCATAATTATTGTGTGTATTTTCAAAATAGTAGAATGGTTGTTGTGAGAAGGGATATCAAAATTGATGAGGAGAAAGCCATGCAGTTGTCCCTTGAGAGGGAGCTGGACTTGTGTGCAGAGGAGGAAATTCTAGTTCCCAAGGATGAGTCTCACGATGTGGATCAACCACATGAGGATGTTCATGGAGTGGAGGAAAACACTCATGCAGATCCATCCATCATAAATGGCGAAAGGCGCACCGCAGAAGTTGATAGATTGAGACTTGATGTTGCAGAGAATGTAGGGGCCCCTACTTCACAACGCAGACAGAGACATTCTCCTGACAGATTTACTTGATACATGGCTCTTATGAGAAAATGTATTATGACTGAACCATCTTCCTTTCAAGAAGAAGTGCAGTAACCAACTTGGGTTGATGCAATGGTGGAGGAGTCTGACTCCATTGTCAAGAACAGTGCATGGGAGATAGTCCCAAGACCAATCGACAAATCAATGGTTGGATCGAGATGGAGCTACAAGGTAAAGCAAACTTCTAATGGGAGTGTGGAGAAATACAAGGCCAGATTTGTGGCCCGGGGATTCTCACAGATCGAGAGTCTTAGGGTCCTATAATAATGGGATTCATAATTTTAAATTGACTTTTGATAGTCTTGTAAAATATGTACATACCTTGCTTTCTGCAAGTTTTTTTCCCATGTTTTGAAAAATTTGAAAAAAAAATCAAAAAGAGGGTAAAAATTCCTAAAAGAAAGATTAAAGGACTTAGAAAATATAGACCCCAAAAGAAAAATATGAGAATAAGACCTGAAAGTGAGCAAGTCCAAATGAGACTACTTTTTACTTTTCTGCAAAATAAATAATTATGGCAGAGTGTCAATAAATGCAATAATACATGATGAGTTAAACTGTTTAATCTTGACTTGTCATGTTTTCAATTTCATGTTTTAGATAGAGAATAAAGATTTGTCAGACAATTTAATCCTGACAAATCAATAGATAAGTAGAGAATAATGAGGAGCTCAAAAGTTTAATTTGAGCCCTCAAATGACATAAGGTAGATTTAGATAGTTTATGCTTTAAAAGAATAAATGTTTCAAGGTTGCAAGCCTAAATGCACCTTCCAAATGAAGAAAAAATGTTAAAATAAGGCTGGGTAGGTAGAAACAAGTGGAGAAAGCATGTAGTAATGAATCATCGGGAAAAATCACTAATTTCTCATCCCCTGTAAGTATTCAGTATTCTAAGCTATCAGTCAAACAAGCTTATAGAATTTCTCTGACTTTTGTTGGGACCAGACCCAAGGCTCGATGACTAACTAGTCGAAAATATTGAGTTCTTATGTTAAATCCTCATTTATCATCATTCATCCTTTATTCTTACATTTAACCTCTTTTCCTAAGTAAATACATATTCTTACTTAGCGAAGATTAAAATCCCATATAATTAACTTCATCCCTTCAGAAGCATTCATAAAACCCTCAAAATTACATTTATCCTAAGTATTGGTGAAATAATATAAAGATGAGAAATGCTTTGCTTTTTACACTTTACTTAGAGATTTTATGTATTTTGTTTTACATTACACTACCCTTTCATATTAATTTTTAACATATTTTATTAAATCCCTAAGAAATACCCTATCCTACTTATCAATTCCCTATATTTAAAATACGCCAAAAAAACCCACTATTACAATGATTTAGACCAAAGTTTATTATCTATGTGCTCAATTAAAAACCCAAATTATACACCCTTTGGTCTAAACTATCCTTAAATAAATATCCTACCCCTATGGTCTTTAAACTATTCAAAAAATGTTTAAATATTATATAATAAAATAAATCACGCCCATTATGTTTTTATTAAGACATATTACAAATGTTTTGAATAAAAAATATTAACCCCCGCTTATAACCATTATTCCAAAGTTTTGAATCGAATAAAACATTTATAAAGTTCAAAAGCTTTAGACCCTTATACATAGAACACCCCCCCCCCCCACCCGCATACTTTATAACCCAAGTCTTTGAAATAAATCAATGTTTTCATAAAGAATAAACCCTCACCCCATATGAATAAAATCCCGCCTCTTTATATAATCAAACCTTTACCCGCATATATTTCATAAAGGTTTAAACCTATGTTTTACCTATATACACGCATATATGAAAGCCCTGGTCCCACACCTTCCCATTTAGCGCAACTCCCATAGAAATCTCAGCCCATCGCTTTTAGCCTTCTCATCCAACGGTCGAAATGCGATCTCGCGTTGAAAACATGCCCAATCACCCAAGCTCCAAAATGCACGTGAAATAGGTGGTTTCGCGAAAACTCCTCCCCTCCACGTGGCCTCCATTTATTGGATCGTGTGGGTTTCTCTCAAATCCGCTTACCACCATAACCCCGCATGATAACCACTGCCCGGTTTTTCCATTTGAATTCCGAAACTGCCCTCCCGCCTGATGCGACCTGCATTCAATGCGAAGGGTTAATAGAACCGAAATGTTTATTAAACCTTTGTATATGCATTTTTCATTCTTCTACCTTATTTCGTTTAAAACCTATGCCTTCTGCATTACCTCTCCCCACTATATAAACTCTGTTAAAACCCCTAGTTGCCATTTTTATGCCCGAAACCTTCGAAATTTATCAAAGGACACCCGTGAAGACTGGTGGAGGAACTACATCTTGCACCAGAAAAGATAATGCAGAACCTATCAAATGCCTCATATCCATTTTTAAATCATTTTGAAGATTGGAATTGAAGGATGAATTCAAGGATAGAACCATATTATGCCTATTTTATCCAAGAACCCCTGTCTAAGCCAAAAATACTTCTATAAACAGTCTAAGCTTAGAGAAGTGTACAAAAAACCTAAAAACAGAGTTCCTAAGACCTAAAGGTTAAAATTGTGAGAAAACCCTTGCTATGGCTAGAACTCCTTTCACTATATTCCCTGTTCCCTAAAAATAATTATTGGCTTCCCTTGTAGACCTGGATTTCATTAACAAACTATTTGATTTTTGTTGGTTATTATCAAAATATGGAATTGGGCCAACAGTTTAAATACTAGTTGACAAAATTGTTTGCTCCAAATTCTCATATTTTAATTCAAAAGCTTCATTCAACAAAAAATTTGTATACAAAGAAAGAATAAAATCAATTCAGAGAGAGATCATAATGATGAAATGTGCACAGTGAATGGTAAAAGTGAAATCAAAATTCACAATGATAGTGAAAACAAAACAATCAAAGAGCATCAGAGTTAAAGTGTATCCGGTAAAAGTCAAAGTGAAAGTTAATCAAATTTATAGAGAAGTCAAGGTAAAATAATAAAAGTAAAAATAGAGGCAGTAATGGTTAAATATAGATGAAAATAATTTTACCAACAACAATGAAGTTTATCCAAAGAGAAAGTAAAAACAGTTAAAAGATGAAAACAGAGCACGAAGGGACATTTTTGCAGAAATTTTTTGTTTAAGTCATTTTTTTGCAGAAACTATTGTAACCAATCCAAGATGAATTTTGAAAAACTGAATGAGGTTTATGTTCTTAAGATGTCCAAATACAAAAACCTCTCTCACGTTTCTAAAAACCATCGTGGGTTTGGAAATATTAAACAATATTGGAAATCACTTTTTGTAGAAAATTCTTGTTAAGTCGTCATTTTGCAGAGAAAATTGTGGCCAATCAGAAACACATGTTACCAAATTGAAGGAGGTTTGTGTTCCTAAGAGACCCATATAAAAAAACCTAACTCAATTTGTGCACAGACATTATATAATGAAAGATACATGTGCATCTTTACAGCCTATTTTTCAGAGTCCATAAAAATCTGTTTTACACATCTTTTTGTAGAGCCTATTGTGAACAGCTGGAGCATAATTTTAGTGAAATGAGAGAGGTTTATCTCACCAACATATTCATATACAATAACCTCTTTCACATTTTACATATCTATTTCGGATTGAGAAATAAAAAAGGTATCATTGGACCCTAATTTTGCATAATTTCTGGAGCAGAATGCACAAAGAAAGGAAACAATTAGTGACTTGGATGCCTCATCATCAACTAAGAGTTGAGATCAAATTCGAATTCTCCTCTTTGTCGTCACCTATCCATAAAAAATATTTCCAAATATATGCATTATTTTTTAGTGTCCTTTACTTAAGTTCTATTTATGTAAAACAGTTGGAGATATTTGTAAACCAATATTGATGCTTTTTCAAGATATTCTAGTTCAGAATTTGTATAAATACTTCATTCTTTGAAGTAATTTTGTGTGGAATAAAATTGTTGGACTTACTATAGTCATTTTTGTTGAACATTAGAGGCTATTGTGTGTTTGAATTCGAAGTAGCAGACTGGACAAGATGACCGGCATCATAATTCGGGATCCCTGTGATAAGCTGATGAGTGAAGTACTTCCTACTTGTCACTGTTTCATTTTCTAAGTTTCATGCATTCATTTTATGTTTTTTCTCTCTGAATGTGTAACTAGGAGTATTAATACAGGATTATTCAAGTGCTCCCTATCTTTAACTAGTTGCCATTTTAATGTTTTCTTCTGATTTCCAATGCAAGGAACCCTTAATTGCTCCTTCTCCTGTTTGACCTGTGCCTTCTACTTCCATTTTCCGGATCAAAGGATCCTTAAGTTCCCTTTATCCCAATCATACCACCTCACAAAAAAATCACTTTCCCAAATCTCTGAGAGTTATCTATCTTGCCCTGAATATATTTGTACCTTTTTGGCCTTGATTTCTAGTGCTGCTAGCTTGATTTAGACCCCATAGCCCAATGGACAAGTAGATTTCTCTCTATCTTACATCCAAGTGATTTTTTCTCACCAAACCCTTTAAACCAAAACCAAATTGTACTTTCAGAACTAGCCTAATATTATAAATCAAAACAAAGTTAAACTTTAAAGAGAGAGCCCTCCCTGAACCCTAGGAAGGCTAGATCCTAGAGTTTGAAGTAGGTTTGTGGTTACCTCAGACTATTTCTTTCTTTAACCTTGAGAAATTACTGAGTGATAACATAATGGCGACCATACTGGGAAAACTAACATTTTCTTCAGAAATATTTTATAGGTTCAAATCCGATCTATGTGGTGGACAATGATTAGACACACAAAGGTTAAAATCATCCACCTGACGACTCCAAATCAATTTCACAATCAAGACTCCACTGGAGGAATGAACTTCAAAGAACAATATGGAAAGATCAGGCTTTCAACTTGGATCTTAATCCAATATATTATGTTCTTTCTCATTAAGAAAGTTTTTCAATGTATATTGTATTTTATAGAAGATCTTAGATTAGTTTTTAATTATTTTCCTTTGAAGATTGTAAGTACTAATTTTCTTAATCTCTTTGAGCAGCTTTCTTATGAATCTAATGATGATCATTTTTCAATTAAGAAGCCTCAAATAATCAAGACTAATCTTACAATCCCTGTACATAATCCTATGCCATATAAATTTCTAGATAGATATAAGCCCCTTATTTTACCTCCTATACTCCATGATTTTCCTGATAACTATTACAAACATCTTCTTATATTTGATGGAGAGAATGGTATCACTGCCCAAAAACATATTCAAGGTTTTGAGAGTTATTTGGACCTATTTGAGATTGATGAAGACGATGTTAAAATCAGACTTTTTGCTCTTTCTTTGCAAAATAGAGTAAAAATTTGGTTCAAGAATCTGCCTAATGCAAGCATCTCAAATTTCCAACAGTTTCTTAAATTTTTCCTTGATAGATGGATAATCAAAGTTAATCCTTTTGTGATCAGAGAAGAATATAATCAGTTAAAAAGACATCCAAATGAAACAGTACAACAATTTTTTGACAGATTTAATCAAGTTTATTATTCAATGCCAGAAAATATTAGACCTCCTCATGATTCAACTCTCTTGCATTATCCAAGTGCTTTCGATCCAGAAATAGAATTTTGGTTAAGAGAAAGAGATCTAAAAACACTTGTACATATGAAAAACATTGCAGTTGATGTAGAAGTTAATCTGCAAATCAGACAGGAAAAATTGAAAGTAGAAGAAGAAGAGAAGAACAACATTGCAGAGGTAAAACTAAGCCTTTTGGTAAGAAAACTAGATAAAATCATACAAAAGATAACTATGAAAGATGAATTTTCTGTTAAAAATCACCATAATACACTTATTGAAGAAATTAAAGAGGTTGATATCCATGAACAACTTCCTACAAATTCCAATTATCATAGATCAGAAAATGGATTTACAGATCAATATATGGAAGAGGAATTTGCTGATCTAATGTGTAGGTTTGATGACATTCCTTCTTTTGATGATTTTCCTAAGTATGATCATTATGATGATAGTTATGCTCTCCAAACTCAAGCTAACTTTACAAAGCAATAAAAAGCTAGTTTGTGGAATGAGGAAACTCAGTTTCAACAACCAGAATACATTAATCAACTAATGCAAATCAACTATGAGACTAAGGAAGAAAGTGCACAAAATTTGGAAATAAGTGAAGGTTCTTTACCTCTTTGTTTTGCTTCATTTCAGTTCATTAGAGACAACTTTCATGCTATCAATAATAATCAGTCTTTAGATATTGTTATGGACAACAAATAAGATAATGAAACCCTTGATCAGGATATTTCAGTTTCACAGTTGCACTTATCAAATTCCATTGAAACATCTGATCAAATAACACAAGAAAGTTCCATACCACTATTTTTTGAATCATTTCAGCTTTTAAAGGAAATGTGGTATAACATCATTAAAGAAAAGGATGAGCAACTTGTTGAAGTTTATAAAGTCCCATGGAATTCCATATCCAATAGATTGCGACCATCCTCACAAGTTTTTCATGATCCAATTGCAGATATGTTGGATAATGAATGCATTCAAAGCCTTTCTCCATTAACTAAATATGAGTTTCAGAATAAAGATGATAAAGATTTCAACAATCAAACATTACAATCAGTATGAATATCATCACAAGGCTTATCTGAAAGTTTGCAGGAGATAAAGATGAAAATAAATTTTCAGTTTCATGGCATGGAGGTCATCCAGAACAGATGTACAGTTTTTAAGATCAATTAAAAATCAGTGTATATATTTTAGAAGATCCTTTTGAAAAGTTTCTAGAGTCAACAAAGGAAATCAAGTATTTCCTTATCCTCTCATTTGTTGATAAGTTTCTAATAGGTTGCAGAATTACAGTTTTTACAATCAACAAGTACATGCAACAAAATACCTCAATGTATATAATGCTTAAATGGTTGCATTGGCTATTTCATTTTACCTAACCAAAGTTGAACAGTTGATTAGAGTAAGTAGGTAGGATTTCATCTTATTACAGTTTTTCAGTTTTCAACTATTTTTGAAATAATTCATCAAGATTTGAAGCCAAGGAAAAGGCCCTAAGGTCTTGTTGATTTAGTAGTTTGGTTTGAAGATTGCAGGACCTTTTAGCCTCAGATCATATTTCAGTTTGCAGAAAAAGGTGTAAATTCAGTTCAAGATTTTTCAGTCACAACATATGCATGTTTGGGATTTGCCCAATGGATCAGGCTACTAGTCAACGGTGTTCTTGACATCTCACAAGGAGATGCCATTCCCATGTGAAGTCGTTGTTAGGGTCCTATAATAATAGGATTCATAATTTTGAATTTACTTTTGATAGTCTTGTAAAATATTTACATACCTTGCTTTCTGCAAGTTTTTTTTCCCATATTTTGAAAAAATTGAAAAAAAAATCAAAAAGAGGGTAAAAAGTCCTAAAAGAAATATTAAAGGACTTAGAAAATATAGACCCCAAAATAAAAATATGAGAATAAGACCTGAAAGTGAGCAAGTCCAAATGCCACTAATTTTTACTTTTCTACAAAATAAATAATTATGGCAGAGTGTCAATAAATGCCATAATACATGATGAGTTAAACTGTTTAATCTTGACTTGTCATGTTTTCAATTTCATGTTTTAGATAGAGAATAAAGATTTGTCAGACAATTTAATCTGGACAAATCAGTAGATAGGTAGAGAATAATGAGGAACTCAAAAGTTTAATCTGAGCCCTTAGATGAAATAAGGTAGATTGATATAATTTATGCTTTAAAAGAATAAATGTTTCAAGGTTGCAAGCCTAAATGCACCTTCCAAATGAAGAAAAAATGTTAGAATAAGGCTGGGTAGGTAGAAAGAAGTGGAGAAAGCATGTAATAATGAATCATCGGGAAAAATCACTAATTTCCCATCCCCCCTAAGTATTCAATGTTCTAAGCTATCATTCAAACAGGCTCAGAGCATTTCTTTGACTTTTGTTGGGACTAGACCCAAGGCTCGATGACTGACTAGTCAAAAATATTGAGTTCTTATGTTAAATCCTCATTTATCATCATTCATCCTTCATTCATACATTTTAACCTCTTTTCCTAAGTAAAGACATATTTTTACTTAGCAAAGATTAAAATCCCATATAATTAATTTCATCCCTTCAGAAGCATTCATAAAACCCGCAAAATTACATTTATCCTAAGTATTGGTGAAATAATATAAAGATGAGCAATGCTTTGCTTTTTACACTTTACTTAGAGATTTTATGTATTTTGTTTTACATTACACTACCCTTTCATATTAACTTTTAACATATTTTATTAAATCCCTAAGAAATACCCTATCCTACTTATTAATTCCCTATATTTAAAATACGCCAAAAAAACCCACTATTACAATGATTTCGACCAAAGTTTATTATCCATGTGCTCAATTAAAAACCCAAATTATACACCCTTCGGTCTAAACTATCCTTAAATAAATATCCCGCCCCTATGGTCTTTAAACTATCCAAAAAATGTTTAAATACTATAAAATAAATAAACCACGCTCATTATGTTTTTATTAATACATCTTACAAATGTTTTGAATAAAAAATATTAACCCCCGCTTATAACCATTATTCCAAAGTTTTGAATCGAATATAACATTTATAAAGTTCAAAAGCTTTAGTCCCTTATACATAAAACACCCCCCCCCTGCATACTTTATAACCTAAGTCTTTGAAATAAACCAATGTTTTCATAAAGAATAAACCCTCGCCCCGTATGAATAAAAGCCTACCTCTTTATATAATCAAACCTTTACCCGCATATATTTCATAAAGTTTTAAACCTATGTTTTACCTATACGCGCGCATATATGAAAGCCCTGGCCCCACACCTTCCCATTTAGCGTAACTCCCAGAGCAGTCTCAGCCCTTTGCTTTTATCCTTCTCATCAAACGGTTGAAACGCGATATCGCGTTGAAAACATGCCCGACCACCCGAGGTAAAAAATGAACGCGAAATAGGTGGTTTCGCGAAAACTCCTCCCCTCCACGTGGCCTCCATTTATTGGATCGTGTGGGTTTTGCTCAAATCCGCTTACCACCATAACCCCGTGTGATAACCACTGCCCAATTTTTCCATTTGAATTCCGAAACTGCCCTCTCGCCTGATGCGACCTGCATTCAATCCCAATGGTTAATAGAACCGAAATGTTATTAAACCTTTGTATATGCATTTTTCATTCTTCTACCTTCTTTCGTTTAAAACCTATGCCTTTTGCATTACCTCTCCCCACTATATAAACTCTTTTAAAACCCCTGGTTGCCATTTTTATGCCCGAAACCTTTGAAATTTACCAAAGGACACCTGTGAAGACTGATGGAGGAGCTATGTCTTGCACCAAAAAAGATACTGCAGAACCTATCAAATGCCTCGGAGCCATTTTTAAATCATTTTGAAGATTTGAATTGAAGGATGAATTCAAGGATAGAACCATATTATGCCTATTTTATCCAAGAACCCCTGTCTAAGCCAAAAATACTTCTATAAACAGTCTAAGCTTATAGAAGTGTACAAAAAACCTAAAAACAGAGTTCCTAAGACCTGAAGGTTAAAATTGCGAGAAAACCCCTGTTATGGCTAGAACTCCTTTCACTATATTCCCTGTTCCCTATAAAACATTATTGTCTTCCCTTGCAAACCTAGATTTCATTAAAAAATCGTTTGAATTTTGCAGGTTATTATCAGAATATGGAATTGGGCCAACAGTTTCAATACTAGTTGACAAAATTGTTTGCTCCAAATTCTCATATTTTAATTCAAAAGCTTCATTCAAAAAATAGTTTGTATACAAAGAAAGAATAAAATCAAGTCAGAGAGAGATCAGAATGATGAAATGTTCACAGTGAATGGTAAAACTGAAATCAGAATTCACAATGACAGTGAAAACAGAACAGTCAAAGAGCATCAGAGTTAAAGTGTATCAGGTAAAAGTCAGAGTGAAAGTTAAACAAAGTTACAGAGCAGTCAAGGTAAAACAGTAAAAGTAAAAATGGAGGCAATAATGGTAAAATAGAGATGAAAATAATTTTACCAACAACAATGAATTTTATCCAAAGAGAAAGTAAAAACAATTAAAAGATGAAAACAGAGCAAGAAGGGACATTTTTGCAGAAATTTCCTGTTTAAGTCATTTTTTTGCAGAAACAATTGTTACCAATCCAAGTTGGATTTTGCAAAACTGAACGAGTTTTATGTTCTTAAGATGTCCAACTAAAAAAACCTCTCTCACTTTTCTAACAGCCATTATGGGTTTGGAAATATTAAACAATATTGAAAACACTTTTTGCAGAAAATTCCTGTTAAGTCATCATTTTGCAGAGAGAATTGTGGCCAATCTGAAATACATCATACCAAAATGAAGGAGGTTTGTGTTCCTAAGAGAGCCATCTACAAAAAACTATCTCAATTTGTGCATAGGGTTTACATATTTAGAGATACATGCGCATCTTTACAGCCTATTTTTCAGACTCTGTAAAACTCTATTTTACACATCTTGTTGCAGAGCCTATTGTGAACAGCTGGAGCAGAATTTTAGGGAATTGAGAGAGGTTTATCTCACCAAAATATTCATCTACAATAACCTCTTTCAATTTTACATATCTATTTCAGATTTATAAATACAAAGGTATCATTGGACCCCAAGTTTGCAGAATTTCTGGAGTAGAATGCACAAAGAAAGGAAATAGTGAGTGGCTTGGATGCCTCATCATCAACAAAGAGTTGAGGTAAAATTCGAATTCTCATCTTTTTCATCACCTATCCATAAAAAATAGTGCCAAATAGATGCATTAATTTTGAGTTTCCTTTACTTAATTTCTATTTATGTAAAACAGTTGGAGATATTTGTAAACCAATCTTGATATTTTTTCAAGATATTCTAGTTTAGAATTTGTATAAATACTTCACTCTTTGAAGTATTTTTGTGTGGAATAAAATTTCTGGACTTACTATAGACATTTTTTTTTAACATTGGAGGCTATTGTGTGTTTGAATTCGAAGTAGCAGACTGGAAAAGTTGATTGACATCATAATTCAGGATCCCTATGATAAGCTGATGAGTGAAGTACTTCCTACTTTTCACTGTTTAATTTTCTAAGTTTCATGCATTCATTTTATGTTTTTTCTCTCTGAATGTGTAACTAGGAGTATTAATACAGGATTAGTCAAGTGCTCCCTGTCTTTAACTAGTTGCCATTTTAATGTTTTCTTCTAATTTCCAGCGCAAGGAACCCTTAATCACTCCTTCTCCCGTTTGACCTCTGCCTTCTACTTCCATTTTCCGAATCAAAGGATCCTTATGTGCCCTTTATCCCGATCATACCACCTCGAAAAAAACCACTTTCCCAAATCTCTGAGGGTTATCTATCTTTCCTGAATATATTTGTACCTTTTTGGCCTTGATTTCTAGTGTTGCTAGCTTGATTTAGACTGCATAGCCCAATGGACAAGTAGATTTCTCTCTATCTTACCTCCAAGTTATTTTTTCCCACCAAACCCTTTAAACCAAAACCAAATTGTACTTTCATAACTAGCCTAATATTATAAATCAAAACAAAGTTAAACTTGAAAGAGAGAGTCCTCTCTGAACCCTAGGAAGGCTAGATCCTAGAGTTTGAAGTAGGTTTGTGATTACCTCAAACTATTTCTTTCTTTAACCTTGAGAAATTACTGAGTGATAACAGAGGGGATGTATTAAGATGAGACTTTTGCACCTGTTGCAAGGTACTCTTCCATAATATCCATCCTTGCACTCGCAGTGCAGATGGGCTGGTGCATTCATCAGATGGATATGAAGACTATGTTTCTCAATGGGATCATTGAGAAAGAGGTGTACATAGAGAAGCCTGAAGGTTTTTATATCTTCAACAGTGAGTCACATGTGTGCAGACTCAAAAGAGCACTATATGGGCTGAAGCAAGCACCCCATGCTTGGTACACTCAGATAGACATCTATTTCGCCGCACTGAGCTTCACCAAAAGTGGAGTAGATGCAAAGGTTGTACCAGATTGTGGTTGAGGGTAAGCTATTGATGATTGTTCTTTATGTTGATGATCTAATTTTGACTGGTGATGAGAAGTTGATACACTCATGCAAGGAGGATCTTGCAAGGGAGTTCGAAATGAAGGAAATGGGACTCCTTCATTATTTCCTTGGATTGGAAATATGGCAGCAATATGGTGAACTTTTTCTATCTCAAGGAAAGTATGCAAAGGAGATACTGGGTAAGTTTAACATGGAGAGCTGCAAACCCACGGATACTCCTCTTCTAGGAAATTGGAGGAAAGAGGATGCTACTTCTGGAGAGGTAGTGGATGCTACTGTCTATCGACAGTTAGTAGGTTCACTAATGTATCTTGTGAACACAAGACCAGACATAATTTTATAGGCAGTTAACCGATTGATTCAAGCTATGGTTAAGCCTACCAAGCTATTTTGGAAGGTGGGGAAGCATGTCCTGAGATACCTGAGGGGCACATCAGGGTATGGTCTGTGATACATACAGATAGAGGGATTGAATTTGCATGGCGTCAAGGATACAGATTGGGCTGGTAGTCCATCAGACAGAAATAGCACATTAGGGGGGATCTTTAGCATTAGATCGACAACAGTTTCCTGGTACATCGGGAAGCAATGATCTCTGGCACTTAGTTTAGTAGAAGCGTAATAAATGGCAACAAGTCAAGCTGCATGTGAGGCTATCTGGATGAGAAAGATCTTGGTTGGTTTGTTTGGTTCTCAAATGGATCCGACAGTGATTCATTGTGATAATCAAAGTTGCATTAAACTATCGATTAATCATGTGTTTCATGATAGGTCCAAGCATATAGATATCTGGTACCATCATCTCAGAGATTGTGTGCAGAGAAGGATAATGTTGCTTCAGTACATTCCCACAGAAGATCAGGATGCAGAAATTCTGACGAAGGCGCTCACTAGGAGAAAATTCGAATACAATAGAGTCAGGATCGGGGTGAAGGATAATCCCTTTCTTGTTGAGAGGGGGTGTTGAGATTCAAAAAGAATATTAAGCACCCACGCCTAGTGCATTAAGCGCCTAGTGCATTAAGCACCTGGTTGCATTAAGCACCCGGACTAGGGTGGGGCCCACAGTGCTACTTTTGGGTGCATGTCTATTTTGGTTATCCCTTAATTAAGATGGACATTAAATTGTAATCTATTCTCAATGTGGACTTGAATCAGTTAACTAAAAGTGACAAATTCAATTAGGTAGTGGATTTCGAGTTAGAGGTAGTTGGTGAGCCATGCAAAGTAATTCTATTTGTAATAGAGTTCAAAGTGCAGTGGCACATTAGTTAATGCAAGTTGTAAATAGTTTAACTCAATTAAGTGAGTTAAACTTAGTTGTGCTAAGTGTAACTGAAGATACACTAGTGAATTAAATATTAATTAATTCACAATCAGCGATCTCACATGCAACTGAGGATTTACTATTATTAGTTGCATGCATGTCAGATCTAGTGGAGACCTAGTTGAGTTCTAGGTGAAAGGGTAGTTGAATATCAGTTGTAGGATTATTGGCTTTCACACTTGCAACCAAACACCCATTGGAGTGCATGTGATACTTGCGCAGTCAAGGCATGCAATAGTTCCTATATTTTAGGGATCTTTACCATTAGGGATTGCGCAAGTAAGGCAGGTTGTCTGAAGGCTGAGAATTGGCTATGTGTTGTTCAGTTTTGCATATGATAGTGTGAGACAATTAGTTGAGTACTAGAGGGCTCTTGTGAGAAGATTTTTGTTTCATGATCTATGCTTAATATACAATAGAAGATAGTGGGGTTTTTAGCTGTAATATTTCCCGGGGAAATTATCTGTGTTGTGCATGATTGATCTTTCTTCATGTTCATGTGATTATTGATTATGTTTTTAATCTCGCAAAATATTTGTAGAAGCGATTCAGTATTTAACTTTAGTACATTGTTAGATCGACTGAATCCAAGATATACATGCATGTTTTATAATTTCTACATGGTCTGACTTGGGAGGCTAGTGATGAACTCAGCTAAAATAAAAGCTTTCTTACTCTTGGGGGAGTTGAACTATAATTCAAACTCTTGTAGTATAACTATCCAGCAAGTCTATTTTTGGTTCATCAAACGGTGGGTCAGCATGTATCTCATGGGGTTGATATCTGCGACAACTATTGTAGTCCTTAAGATAATGTAGTGTTGAAACTTTTGGACTGCATGTATTAAGGCTAGGGCAGTTTTCTCATCGGGCTCATACCTTAATGCGGGGCCTGATAAGTTTTTAAAGACATAATAAATTATGTGTTCTTTACCATCGGGGCCCTCCTAGATTAACACCCCAGCCAAAGCGGTTTCGGACGCTGACAGATATAGGGTGTAATATTTGTCATAGTTTGGTGGGCTCATCAATGGGGATGAAAATAATGCGTCCTTCAGCGCCTCGAAATTTTTTTGGAATTGATCATCCCATTTGAATGGGATATCCTAACAGAGAAGGTGTAGGAATCCTTGAGCACAAGTGGCATAATCTGGGACAAAGCGTCTCATAAAATTGGCTTTTCCCTGCAAGATTTGGAGTGTCTGGAAGGTTCGAGGTGGTGGCACCTCTTTGGTGGCTTGGACCTTGAGGGGGGCCACTCTAATCCCTTTTTTGGATACTATAAAACCTATAATTCGACTTGCATTGACGCAGAATACACACTTGAGAGGATTCAAGCGTAGGTTTTATTTCCGTCATCTTTGGAATACCAGATGTAGATCTTCAAGATGATCAAATCACTTCTTGGATCGAACGGTGAGGTCATCCAAGTATGCGAGGATGAGGTGGGATAGGTCATGGAAGATATATTTCATGGGCCACTGGAAAGTGCCTCCATCATTTTTAAGACCGAATGGCATAACCTCGTATGCGAACGTTCCCCATAGTGTGGTGAATGCAGTCTTGTGTCGATCAGTATGTCGAATTTGAATTTGGTGATACCCTAAGAAGTTGTCCATGAAGGAGAGGGCATCATGCCCAGCGCATACATTGATGACTTGGTCAATGAATGGTGTAGGGTTTTTGTCTTTTGGACAAGCCTTGTTTAAATCTCATAAATTGGTACAAATGCGAATGGTGCCCTATTTTTCATGAAGGGAACAGGGTTGGAAACCCATGATGTCTAAGCTATGGGGTAGATAAACGTGGCTTTGTGAAGATTATCAATTTCTCGTTTAATTGATTTTGACTTAGATGGGTGCAATTGACGTTTTTTTTGGCGTACTGATGGTACGTCAGGCCAGGAGTCAATATTGTGCTCTACGATAGTAGGATTAAGCCCTGGAATTTATGAATAGTACCATGTGAATATGTCTTTATACTCTTGCAACAAGTTTGTGTAAGAGGTTACTTCGTCTTGGGAAGATGCTGCCCCCAGCGATATTTCTTCGATTTTAATAGGATTTCTAGAGATATTTACCTTGATGGTTGGAGAAATGTTGGACATGTTCCCTTCTTCAAATGTGTCAGGCGCCAGAATGGGGTTTTTGAACCAATCGAAATTCCCAAATGGAAGGAAATATTTTGACTCAATCGTGTATATCTCTTGGTTTCTTGGATTGTTAGGGCCGAACATCTTTTCAAGAAGAAAAAATGAGTGGTGATGCATTGCATCCCACAGATAATCTGGTTCTATCATGGTCTCCAGAATATCCTCTTCTGAGTGAAACAAGGATCCTAAGGGGGGAGTTTGTGTAAGGCCGTGAGAAGGTGGTTCGTTCCTAATAGAGCTGGTCGACAGACATGAATAGGACTCCATAGTTGATGCGGTGGAACTAGATGCAGTCGACAGGGTGCAGACGGATTACGTTTGCACTGTCATTGGTACAACTACTCTCGTAGTTGCAACGGTCTAGACACCTATGACGGATGAGCAAACAACACGATTCATGCTTCCTATGCACAAAGATATGAATCGTATGTGATGTTTTATGTCATCGACATTGGGTGGGGGAGGGATTTCCATTGTGGCAGCTTGCATGAGAGCAATACTAGGTTCCTCACGAGGCATAATGAGAGTACTTGCACTTTCCTACATTTGGAAATTGTGCTTGGTGCAGAGGCGCCTAAATATTTCCATTAAGGGGCATGACTTTGTTTCATGGTTATGGCTAGAGAAAATGGTGCACAGTATCATGGTGCTTATCGAGTAGATGGTGTGAGAACCAACACTACTCTTTGTCCCTGAAGTTCACGCTCGGAAAGGGTCAGGCGTAGGGGAATGATTCCGTTGTTGCCATCTCCGAGCTTTTGGTTTTGGGAGGTCTAGCTCCTTTGGGGGGTTTAGACTTAATGCTTCTCTTTCCACTCTTAGCCTTGAGAGGTACTCACAATTAATTGTATGGTGGAATTGTGAGAAAATCTTGCAATAGCAGTGTGTGATCTTCTCTTGATTAGAGATATTGATCTACGGGATGGAGGTGGCCTTGTGATATTGTTTGTAAGGTTCTTCAGTTCCTTACATTGATTGATTTGGTGGTCAATTTTAACACATAGCCAACATTCCATCCTTGGCTGGAAATGGGCCTTGCTAGGATGGTGCGCTGATTTGTCTCGCCTAATTCTTTGGTATTGATATGGCGCAGGTTTCCTAGGGGCAATATACCTTGCATTAGGTTCTCTAGGCTCTATACTGATTATATACTGTCGTTGTGTTTCCAATGAACGTATGATGTCTATTAGTGGGTGCACTCAGGGGATGTAAGTACAGTGTTGAGTATGATGGTTATCTTGAAAAACTAGACAAGAATGTATTTCTTGGGTATTACCTTCCCTCTAGGCTGGTGAATTGATTGGATACCATCTGCATAGCGATTCTAGTTCTGGGAATTTGGCGACAAAATGGTTATGTGCGTTTCATAATGTAGAGGTTGGCCTTCTTCGTGGAGGAAAATTGGGGGTGACTATTTGTCCCCCAACTGGTCGTTTTTCCATGGATAGGAAGAGAATGGATCTGCTTGTCACATCCTCTTGCGTTATCGAGCTTTCCATGGATTCTGTATTTGAGTTGTCTCCTATGGAGAGGCACATTATGGCCATGTGTAAATTGGTTAACGCCGAAATAAATTTGGGGATATAATGGAAATGACCTAATGGGTGATCTCCAGAACATACCCCACATGAATAATGGGTTGCCCGTAGGCCGAAATAGTATATGGGGTTAATAGGATACCATCTCTGAAAAATCTCCAGGTCTGCGCAGTCGGCGATGAAATGATCGCGTTCATCACATAGTAAACAACGTTGGATGGGGGGAGGACGGATAAACTGAGGTCTCTAAGGGGACCGCCTCACCTCTTGTAGGTATAATATGACTCGTGGTTCCTCATCCGTCTACATGGGGGATGTGAGGGATCCTCTTGGTATGATTGTTCTGGGGCATGTAAGGCATCCCTATATTGTGGTATTTATGGGCAATGATGAGTGCAATGCCCATAATTGTTGTAGATAACGCACGCGTTGTTGGTACGTAATGATTTTCCTTGAAATTTTGTGGCTTGTTCCTTTTTACGGGAACTTGGGGCCACAACATTTATTTCAAAGCTTAGAAGAGGTTTTAATTCATCTAATTCTAGGAAAATATTGGTAGGATGGCCTAAAATATCGCACAATGCACAAGGTTGCCCTTGGTATTCTGGGGTTTTCTATATTTTTCCCTTTTTTGTGGGTTTTCTTGGTCGCTTTAATTGGCATTGTTATGAGAATTTCTTTAACTAGTGTCACCTCATGAGAAGTGATAGGGGTTATTACTGTATACGTGATGCCAGAGGCTCCCAGCATGGCTGGTGGGAGCAGATACCAGATAGGTATCATGAAAGAAATGTTTAGCAATGTTATCATTTCCAAGACTTGTTGTGACTCAAAACTAGATGGAGGGTATAAGAATGGAGTTTGGGAGATGGCGTATGGTAGAAAATTAATGCCAACGGCCTCAGTTTCATTACTGCTAGTCTCCGTCTCCTGGCTGGTTTCAGTGTTTGATGATAACATCATGCACATCAGGGCCCCTATGACATTAGAGAATGTTTCGGGTATAACAGGGGGGTCACCTAGGAATGATCCGAGGATACATGATGGTTTGAACTAGTCAGGGCCACCCAGTACGCATCTAGGAACGATGATGGAAGAGTTTCCCCTCAACGCCCCATGCCTGAAAACTTACAAAGAATTTCTAGGCGCGTTGAATACTACAGATGGATTGATTGGGTCATTGAACCAAGGTCACCTAGGAAGCAGTATCCAATACCCAGGTTACTCGTATGATCCTAACTAGAACATCATGCAACTAGGCTACCATTAGAGTCATCCTGCACCTATGTTTCAAGAATGTAGAATGACCATGGCAGCTTATTGGATTCCTACCCTCAATGGTCCTAACCTGAACTATAATTTCTTTTGTGGCCCTTTTGGGGAGAATTAAGTGAGTTCAATTAATGGTTAGTTTTAAGGAGTCTTAATTTACTTAAGGTGTGCCTTGGTGAAGCGATCATAAGAAGAGGACCAAGGTCCTAATTACAGAAGCTTCGTGTGTGTAATGAAGTGTAAAATCACAATGTTATAAGATGTGGATATGTGATGATCCTTTACACTCCCTTACTAATTACACTATGTGTGATTGTTCCTTTCAGAAAATAAACAATCTGCAGATAATGGGCCGCTTACACTTTTGCCTAATTAGACTAAATGTTGCACTATAGGGAGATGGAAAACTATCAAAAGAAATATTTCATATGCGTACCCAGACTCACCAAGAGGTGCAAGGGTGGTAGATATTAATTGCCTTCTTTGATACTTCGATCCTAGTCCCGAAACCTAATGAAATTTTTTTAACTAAACTAATGCCAAAATTTTGAAAAAACGAAAACTAGCTAAAGATTTGTGGAAGTATGGGCCACTTACTTTCCGCTAATTAATCCTATGTGCTTGGTGTCTATTATCAGCAACTAGTTCATTTAGATAGCATGTGTGGATTTTAAAACCACTTAATTGCCCCCTAATTAAACTATGTGAGATTTGTGATAATAAACTAAAATTAAAACAATGTAATAGCTAAGCTAAAGTTCAGCCAAGAACATGTCCTAATTAGTCAAGAATGATCAAAACTAGATCATGGACCAAAATGATAGCTCAAAATTCAAAATGTTCTGAAGTGTGCCAAACCTAAGTGACCAAAAAGGTCTCGTCGTTTTGATTATGGTGCCCCAAACGGTTCGAAAAACCGACATCGTATAAAGAAGTTATCGCAGTTTGAAAAGTCTAGTAAACTGGAAAAATTGGAATTTGACTAAGTTTGACTTGGCATTTTGGGAAATTTAAAAAAAAAAATATTCTAGGGAATATTCTTGGAATATTCCTCAGAATATTCCTTAGAATATTTCGTATGGACCAATCAATGAAGGCCAAGTGGAAACGTATTACAGGCATTTTAATGACTGTGTAAATTTTGGGCCAATAGAAACTTGCCACATGGCAAACCCGAAGGCTGCCACGTGCCCCAGATCGGTCTTATAAACTTTTTGGGCCTTCCCGGGAATCAAACAGCCAACCTCCGCGCACAAAGGCCCACAACTTACCATTGGGCTATGCATTATTACTTACAATAAAATGGTGCGCGGTTCTATTTATGGTGATATGGTTTTTTCATTGGGGGTTTGGGAGTCCAACCATGAGGGGCTAGCCCCCCCCATGCATCCAAGACCCCGTGACCCTGGGCTAAGCCTCACCGCCATCATTAAGGTTGGAAATGGTCACATGTTTTAAAATGTGACGTTTGTTAGAACCGTCAATTCTTTAACCGTTAACCCCGATGGCTTTACCCCAAGCCTTATCACATGTCTTATGTTTCGGCTAACTTCGCGGTCTATTGAATGCCCACAGTTATAAAACCCCGACATCAACCCTAACCGTGCATAATTTATGATACATGTGTCCAACCTAACTGACCTCAATTAAATGCTACAGTTAAATTGGTAGGATAATTGGCCTGCGTGCCATCTTTGGCAGAAATTGCCTATTTTAACTGGAGTTAACTCCAGCCCTCCACTTTTAGTGGAGCTGATGTAGGGGACACTAGGCAAAAGTTTTTTCGGCTCTATCTGGAGCTAGATTCACCAAATTTTGGAGTTCCAATTGTCAATTTCGACTATCTCCAACATTCCAGACTCAATGAAATAGTTTTAAGAGCAACAGAGAGCTTCTAAGCAGGTTTTTTTCTTCAGTGAATTTCAAGGGGCCACCAGGGCCACCAAGAGGCAACAACAGTTTGAGGCCTAGCCAGTGGGGTTAGAGGTCTTTTTCAACAATCAAATAGTCAATTTTTTATATTTCAGATGTTTAGAATCTGATGAGATGGTTTTCAGAGCCTATAGAGAACTTTTGAAGGTCAAGAAGCTTCAGTAAAGTTCCAGGGGCCATCAGTGCCAACTTTTTCCAGCAGCAGTTTAGGGCCTAGCCAAGGCATCTAGAGGCCTTATGCAACGAAAAAATAGACATTTCTAACTGTAATCAGCATTATGAATCCATTTATAGAGGTTGCAGAATAATTTGAGTACTTCTAGAGGTCTAGAACCCATCAGAGAAGTTTTCAGTGACCCTAGTGCCAAGGGGTGCCAACAAGTGTTGGAGGCGAAACCGGAGAAGCCAGAGGAAATTTTCTACAAATGAATAGTCTATATTGACTATTTAAGACATTTTAAAACCAATTAAAGTGTTTTCAAAAAAAAAATTATGACTTCTAGAGCTCGAGAAGATGAAGGGAAGTTTTGGGTAGCCCTGGGCAAACCGTGGAGGAAGGCCTAGTTTAGGAATGCAGTGCTCTTTTTGAGAAAATTTTCAGTCAATATTTGGTGTCTGATGTGTGATGTAGATATTAGGTGTGTTTTCAGGTACAAAAAAAAAATTCTAAATGATTTAGTGCCAAGGAGAAGCTCAGTGTAGCTTAGTGCACCGACAAAAAGAATCGAGTCTAAGGGAGCCTAAAGCTATTTGCAGAGTGATGACAGCCATGAAAAGGATATAGATGGTATTATAAGCCCTTTGGATCAGTTCAATATCCATTGGAGTTAAGTGTGGAACTTGTAAAATAAAAATTACCATAATCCCAAAGAGCCAAGTCAAGATGACAAAGCTCAAAGGAGACATAGCCCACGATATTCGGGTGAACTCCTAGATTAATTTTGTTGTTATGTGTGGATATTTTATTGCTGAATTATGTTGTTGTTATACATGTTAAATTTCAGAAAGAACAAATGGACTTAAGAAACTTAAACAGTTAAAAATCATACACCACTTTCAAGTGATAATTCCACAAAATGTCAAGTACAAGCTAGATCTTTTATTTGTTTAACTGAGTGGGAGGTTCTTGAAATACATAACAAGTTATCCAACCCATTTTCAGATCTGATTGGTATCAGAGCACTTGGTTTCTTGATTGACATAGCAATAGCTTGCTTGTATAACTTGAAAGGTGTTTAAACAGTGCAAAATATTGATTGTTTTACAGTTTGCAAATTGAATGTTGTTTGAGTTTGCTAGAGGTGAAGGGAGATCTATTGATATCTAAGTCCAGGAGAGGAAAAGAAGGAAGAAAGGGCTGAAGGCATATTCCTTACCCAAAGGACCTCAAGCCCATCCTTGAAGAACAAACCCCTTTGTCAGTGTTTTGTTGTTTGGCTTCTTGAATAAGAGCTTGTCTCTACAGCCATTTGGTTAAAACGCTTTGTCATTTGTTTTGAAAAAATTGTGAACTTTGTTGAAGTTATTTTAGTTCATTTTCATAATGAAAACTTCTTCAAGTTAGGTTTCAACATCCTCCTCCTTCACAATATTCTTCGATGAAGACATGAAGTGTGACTTCTACATTTTGAAGGACATGGTGCAGATTCTGTTTGAAGATAGAAGAGAAAGCACTGAACTTCGTGAGAAATTTTTTGCTATGAAGCAAGAGAAGGAAGAAATTCTTCAAATATTTCATGATATGGAGATGCAGCTCCATCAAGCCCAAGAGGCTTTGACCAAGAACATGCGTGAAGCAGAGGTAATCCACTCTAATTTGTCTTCAGTTTCCTCTTCAGAAAAATGTGTTGGTTCTTTTGAAAAGCACACTAGAGGTATAGGGTCCAAGTTAATGTTTAAAATGGGCTATGAAGGCAAGGGTTTAGGCAAGCATGCACAAGGCATGGTTGAACCTATCTTGGTTGAGTAACGACCTAAGAAATTTGGTCTTGGTTATGTGCAATCTAATGGCGAAGACTCCAAAGCCATGAAGGCATGTGAGGCAAATTCAAAGAGAAATTTTGTTCCAAGTTCTAATATGAACATATGTCAATTTTTTTTCGAAGTTGATGGCCATTTTATAAGGCCTTTGTTGCAGCAAGAATATTGTAGACATGCAGCTTATGGCGAGCATGTGAGTTTGGACAATTTTCAAGACAAGAACAATGATGCTAGTTTTCAAATGAAAGTTGGAACCTCTACTAGTTCATCTCCTCAAGAAGGAAAAAAGGATGGACATGCAAAGCAGCACAAGCGGTATAATTCTTCACATAGTCAATTTGATTATGTTTCTGCAAGGCATGACAATTTTGCATGCTTAAAAGGAAGAAAGAGTTGTTGTGCATATTGTGGTAGGTTTAACCATGATGTTTCAAGATGTTGGATGAGGAAGAAGGCATACAGGAATCATATGAAACAAAGGAAACTTGCAAAGAAGGTGCATAAGACTTGCACATATTTCTAGAAGAGGGGACATGTTGTTTCCCATTGTTGGACTTTGCATCCAACTATTCGTCCTAAGCACATGCAGCAAGAGAACAGAAAGACTAGCTAAATTGGAACCAAGGATTCCATTATTGATGTGAGAACAGATGTTTCACATGAAGAATATTTGCAGCAGAAAAAGTCGTCATGGAAGTGGCTTGGTAAGAAGTGGTTGGACTTCTTAACACAGTAAGACATACTCATTTGTACATATGCAAATTTTGATTATGTAAGCATGTATATATGTTGTAATCTCTCGTTTGTTTGAGCCACCTTGGATCAACAATCAAGGCAGCGATGTTCAGCTACCTTCTACAAATTTCTCGCCAGAAATTTGTGAGTGAGTGCAAGGAAGACAATTCTTGATAGGAGGACAAGCGCATCCAAGAAGGGAAGTGTCGACTACCTTCAAGTTGTGGTTCAAAGGCACTAAGCCATGCAAAGCAAGTGTTTGGAGGCTAAAGAGAAGAGGGTGTTTTACTCTCATCTATTGTACAGATCAGTATATCAGTCTTTTTGGGTCCAAAAGATTTCTAATGGAGAGGTGTGATCAGAACTAGATCATGGACCAGTATGATAGCTAAAAATTCAAAGAGTTCAGAAATGTGTTGAACCTGAGCAACTGGAAAGGTCTCATCGTTTCAATTCCGGCACCGCAAACAGTTCAAAAAATAGACATCGTATGAAGAAGTTATCGCAGTTTAAAAATTCCAATAAACTGCAAAAGCTAGACTTTAACCAAGTTTGACTTGGCATTTTGGGAAATTAAAAAAAAATATATTTCAAGGAATATTCCTAGAATATTCCCCAGAATATTCTATATGGACCAATCAATGAAGGCCAAGAGGCAATATATTACAAGGCTTTTTAATGACTATGTAAATTTTGGGCCAATAGAAACCTGCCATGTGGCAGGCTAGGAGGCTGCCACGTGGCCCAGATCGATCTTATAAAATTTTTGGGCCTTCTCGGGAATCAAACAGCGAACCTTCGCGTGCACAGGCCCATGCCTTACTATTGGGCTATGCATTAGTACTTACAATACAATGGTGCACAATTCTATTTATGGTGATATAGTTTTTACGTTGGGGGTTTGGG
Source organism: Pinus albicaulis (assembly GCA_034641835.2). Lineage (NCBI taxonomy): Eukaryota > Viridiplantae > Streptophyta > Pinopsida > Pinales > Pinaceae > Pinus > Pinus albicaulis. Next base: position 168,709,627 of record CM076582.1, on the reverse strand, counting down.
AGGCCAGCCCCCCCTCATGCGTCCAAGACCCCGTGACCCCGGGCTAAGCCTCACCGCCAATGTTAAGGTTGGACATGCTCACATGTTTTAAAACGCAAATTTTGTTACAACCTTCGGTTCTCTAACCGTTAACCCTGACGGCTTTACCCCAAGCCTTATAATATGTCATATGTTTCGGCTAACTCTACAGTCTATTGAACGCCCATAGTTATAAAACCCCAACATCAACCCTAATCGCGCGGAATTTATGAGACATGTGTCCAACCTAACCACCCTCAATTAAATGCTACATTTAACCTGGCGGTATAATTGGCCTGTGCACCATCTTTGGCGGAAATTTTCTATTTCAACTGGAGTTAACTCCAATCCTCCACTTTTAGTGGAGCTGATGTAGGGGACACTAGGAAAAAGTTGTTTTGGCTCTATCTGGATCTAGATTTTCCCAATTTTGGAGTGCCAATAGTCAATTTCGACTATCTCCAACATTCCAAAATCAATGGAGAAGGTTCCAAAGTCATAAAAGAGCTTATAAGCAGGTTTTTTCTTCAATGAAGTTCAAGGGGCCACTAGGGCCACCAGGAGGCAGCAACAGTTTGAGGCATACCCAGGGGAGATAAAGGTATTTTTCAACAATCCAATAGTCAATTTTGGATATTTCAGATTTTCTGAATCTGATGATATGGTTTTAAGATCCTGTAAAGAACTTTTGAAGGCCGATAATCTTCAGTAAAGTTCCAGGGGCCATCAGTGCCACCTTTTGCCAGCATCAGTTTAGGGCCTAGCCAGGGTAGCTAAAGGCCTTATGCAGTGAACCAATAGTCATTTCTGAATTTAATAAGCATTATGAATCCATTGATGGATGTTGCAGAATATTTTTAGGACTTATAGAGGTCGAGAAACCATCAGATATTTTTTTAGTGACCCTAGTGCCAGAAGGTGCCGACAGGTGTTAGAGGCAAAACCAGAGCAGCCAGAGGCCATTTTCTGCAAATGAATAGTCTATCTTGACTATTTCAGACATTTTGAAACAATTAAAGTGTTTTTAGAACATTTTTATGACTTCTAGAGCTCGAGAAGTTGAAGGGAATTTTTAGGCAGCCCTGGGCAAACCGTGGAGGAAAGCCTAGTTTGGGAATGCAATGCTCGTTTTGAGAAAATTATCAGTCGATATTTGGTGTTTGATGTGTGATATAGACAGAAAGTGTGTTTTTAGGGACAAAAACAATTTTTTTAAGGATTTACTGCCAAGGAGAATCTCAGTGTAGCTCAATGCACCGACAGAAGGAATCGAGTCTAAGGGAGCCTAAAGTTGTTTGCAAAGTGATGATGGCCATGAAAGGGATATAGATGGTATTATAAGCCCTTTGGATCAGTTCAGTATCCATTGGAGTTAATTATGGAACTTGTAAAAGAAACTTTACCATAATCCCAAAGAGCCAAGTCAAGATAACAAAGCTCAAAGGAGACGTAGCCCATGATATTCAGGTGAACTCCTAGATTATTTTTGTTGTTATGTGTGGATATTTTATTGCTTCATTATTATTATTTTGTTATACATGTTAAATTTTAGCAAGAAAAAATGGACTTAAGACACTTAAACAGTTAAAATTCATACACCATTTTCAAGTGATAATTCCGCAAAATGTCAAGTACAAGCTAGATATTTTATTTCTTTAGCTGAGTGGGAGGTTCTTGAAATACATAACAAGTTATCCAACCCATTTTTAGATCAAATAAACACCATAAAACAGTGATGGCAGATTTATTATGGGCCGCCAATCACTTTACAATTTCTAAAAATGGAGAAAATCAGTGAAAAAAGTGCTCACTGGTTTCCGCAAGACTTATTTTCGCACAAGCATGCGAATTGCACATCTTTATAGGTTGAACGCACATGGGTTCGCTATGCATGAAAATTCCTCCTTCTCTGAACATAATATATTCACAGAGGTTGAATGAGAGAAGCTGAGGGAGAGAAGGAATGGTCCTTCATCAAGCTTGGGAAGGAGAGATGTCCTGCAAAACAACAACCACTTAGCTTAACAAAAAAAAGAAGTGGACTCACCAATCCTGTTGTGGTGCATTTGGCGCGTGGGAGTACAAAATGCACTATTCTTGTTACAGGAGGTTTCTTCCTACAAACAATGTAAGAAGACAAAATGAGTTGTTAGATTGTTAGTGAAACATCATAACATGTAGAAAACTAGTTATAAAACATAGCATGCTACGATAGAGGAGGAAACAAGAAACAATAAATACAAATACAATACAAGCTCAATATTGAGTTTAAACAAGCTAATAACCAACGAAGAACGTATCCCTTTTTATTAGCTGTTGGTGGTAAAAAGAGTTAGGATGCGAAAACACTTGCAGTGAATCCTTAGAGCTATGGAGCTCTAATATTCAAAGCAAGGAGGGCTCTTCCCTTAAGCTGCTTGCAAGCATCTCTCTCTCCTCGAATGAGTGGTAGGATAACAAAGAGTTGATGCACTTCTCCTCTTGGGTTGAGATGTTGGATGATCAACAAATGAATCCCTCCACTCCTTGCTACTTGGACAACACAACGTTGGTTTTCTCTTTGGAAGTTTGGCCAACATAAAAATGTGTTCTAAATTGTTCTTCCCATGGTTGTATTTTATAGAGAAAATTAAAATTTCCCTCCCTCTCTTGGTACAATTGTGGATGGTGACCCAAGAGTGAAGTTTGATTCCATTGTGTGCTACACTTGAGGCCTCAAGGTGGCTCCAACGCGACTGTACTTGGCGGCCCTAAGTGGAGAATCTTCTTCCTTAAGTGTTCCAAGTGGTCCCGGATGGTGACCTTCCACCATACCCAAGATTGTGTGGCTATTTGAGGGATAGTCGCATAGATCTCCACTACTATCGAAGAAAAGGCCGCGCAGAGCGCTTAGTACCAATGCTTTTTGTGTGTGACTTGATAAATTTTCCTCCTTGACCTTAGGAAAAGTTAAATTTTCCATATTTTGTAATGTGTTTCTTTCCTATAAACCCTTCTGCTTGACATTTCATGATGTCTTTTTCCTGTCCGATTTTCCAGTGATAACATATTATTTTATTATTTTTTAATCTTTTTAATTTTTTACTCCAAAAATGGTGAATCACCCCCCATGGTTGACATCATTGTCTTGAATCCTATTGGTTCTTATAAAGCGTATTTTGGTTGTATATTTTTCTTAGGCGGCCCATTTTAGACCTCAAAATTCCCCTAACAGTATTGTAAACAACCACATTACATCGTTCACCAATGTTCCTATGTTGCCAACCAAACGAAAATACTCGAGTTTAGTCATACAGTGATTATCAACACTAACAGTAATCCCTTAGGTGTTTTAAATGAAAAACTAAAATATTAAATATTCAAGCCATATAATTTAAGAAGATATCGAGTTAAGAAGATTCTAAGCTAGATAATTTAAATATTTTAAAATTTTAATTAACCCATAAATCCTGAATACATGTAAAAATTAAACATGGACAACTCCGCTTGAGCCGTCATCAATGGACTAACATTCCCAAGTCCATTGGACAAGAAAAATGTTAATAATCAACAAGAAGATCCTAGTGAAAATTATGCACCTACACTAGGATGGAGCCTCAAGCTATTTTTAGGTGGATGTCTAATTATAGATGCATGATAAAATTCTATTTATAGATGAGGTCTATTTATAGATGTATGTGCAAGTTATATTTATAGATTGCATGTCTATTTGTAGATGCATGTCGACTATTATTATCCCTTAATAATAGTTGGACAATAAACAATAATCTATTCTCAATGAGCACTTAGAAATAGTTAAATGGAGTGGAAAATCAGTTAGCTATAGGAATTTCAAGTTAAGAGGGTGGTTGGTGGGACATGCAAGTGGACTTAGTTGTAACTGAGTGATTTGAAGTTGTAACAGAGTTGGAAGTGTAGTTATGAAAGTTGTAAAGTAGTTTAACTCAGTTAAGTGAGTTAAACTCAATTGTGCTAGTTGTAACTGAAGATACACTAGTGAGAGATCAAGTGAATTAATTATTAATTAACTCACAATTAGTGGCCTCACATGCAACTGAAGATTTACTACTATTAACTGCATGCATGTCAGATCCAGTGGAGACCCAGTTGAGATGTAGGTGAAAAGGGCAGTTGACTATCAGTTATGACATTATCGGTTGCACACATGCAACCACACACACATTGGATGTGCCAATAAGGATTGTGCGGTCAAGGTAAGCAGGATTGGGCATCTCGCTACTAACTGTTTACAAAAGAAGAAGAACAAGAAGGTTGTTGGAGCTACAGCTGGTGAGGCCCTTGCCTCGCAATTTGAACTTGACTTCTCCTTAATCGCATGCATTGTGTCAAACGCATTGGGATCAGTGTGGTATTTGGATAGTGGTGCTTCCTTTCACATGACGGGAGATAAGGAACTTTTTAGTGACTTGGAGGAGAAAGATATCCAAATGCATATAAAGATGGGCGACGATGGACGATACAATGCAACCGGAATTGGTACCATTACGTTTTTGAGGCAGTTAGGTAAACCATTTCAATTGAAAGATGTTATGCATGTTCCAAGTCTGAAGAAAAATGTGGTCTCAGTCGCAGTGTTGGAGGACAAAGGCTATGACGTTGTTTTTAGCGATGGAAAAACTTTCATGCAACATAAAACAACGGGTCAAGCTAAGAGGATAGGGATTCGAGTTAAGAATATCTACAAGTTGGAGGTAGATGGTTGCGTTGCCATGATGGGGAAGGTAGAAAAAGTGGTGAGCTGGGATGAGGGTGAATTATGTCATAGGCGATTGGGCCATCTTCATCATGGAGCCTTGAAAGTCATGCAACAAATATCTATTGGACTTCCAATGGGAACACTTTCTCAAATAGATCAATGCAAGGGTTGCACCATGGGAAGTATGTAAATTCCACCTTTCATGAGAAGGAGAACCATGCTTCAGGGATCCTTGAGAGAGTTCACATGGACGTGTGTGGACCGTTCTCAATTGCTTCAACAACAAAACATAATTACTATGTTATTTTTGTTGATGACTTTTCTCGTGAATGTTGGATCTTCTTCATGTAGAAGAAAGATCAAACATTCTCAAAGTTCTGTGAGTTTAAGGCATTGGTGGACAAAGAGTTGGGGAGTAAGTGAAGACTCTCAGGAGCGATAATGGTGGATAATACATCTCTAACGAATTCAAAAACTTCTGTAGCAAAGAAGGAATTTGAAGAGAACTCATAGCACCTCATAACCACAGAAAAATGGGGCCACAGAGAGGAAGAATAGAATGATCGTGGGTGCAGCATGAGTGATGTTGCATGATCAGGGCCTACCAATGCATTTGTGGGCGGAAGCATGCAAAACTGCGGTTTATGTGAAAAACCATTGTCCTCATAGAGTACTTGGCATGAGTACACCTGAAGAAGATTTCACTGGTAAGAAACTGGATGTTTCACACTTTAAGATTTTTGGCTCATCTATTTATGTGCATGTGACCAAGAACTCCAGGAAGAAGTTGGAGCTGGTTGCTGAAGTTGGGATTTTTGTGGGGTACACAGAAACACCCCATAATTATCGTGTGTATTTTCCAAACAGTTGAATGACTGTGGTGCGACAGGATATAAAATTCGATGATGGGAAAGCCATGCGGTTGTCACTTGAGAGGGAGCTAGACTTGCATGCGGAGGAGGAATCGTTGGTTCCTAAAGATGAGCCTCTAGATGTGGATCAGCCACAAGAGGAGGTTCATGGAGTGGAGGAGTACACTCACACAGAGCCAACCATCAAAACTGGCAGAAGGCGTACCACAGTAGCTGATAGGCTGAGACTTGATGTTGCACAGAATGTAGGAGTCCCTACTTCATAGAGCAAACAAGGACAGTCTCCTGACTGATTTACTAGATACATGAATCTCATGAGAAATTGTATTGTGAATGAACCATCTTCCTTTCAGGAAGCAGTGCAAGAGCCCACATGGGTAGATGCAATGGTGGACGAGTATGACTCCATTGTCAAAAACAGTGCTTGGGAAATTGTTCCAAGGCCGGTTAATAAATCAATGGTAGGTTCGAGATGGATCTACAAGGTAAAGAAAGTTGTTGATAGGAGTGTTGAGAAATACAAGGCCATATTTGTGGCCCGGGACTTCTCACAGATCGAGCGGATAGATTATGAAGAAACCTTTGCACCTATCACAAGGTATTCTTCTATAAGTGCAATAATTTCTCTCTCAGTGCAGATGGGCCAGCGCATTCATCAGATGGATGTCAAGACTGTGTTTCTTAATGGGATCATTAAGGAAGAGGTGTACATAGAGTATTTTGAAGGTTTCAATATCTTCAATAGCAAGTTGCATGTGTGCTGACTCAAAAGAGTGATGTATGGGCTGAAGCAAGCACCCCGTGCTTGGTACACTTGGATAGATAGCTATTTCACCGGACTGGGCTTCACCAAAAGTGAAGCAGATGCAAACCTATACCAAATTGTGGTGGATGGTAAGCTTTTAAACATTGTTCTTTATGTTGATGATTTAATATTGACTGGTGATGAGCAGCTTATACACTCATGCAAGGAGGATCTTTCAAGGGAGTTCGAGATGAAGGATATGGGCCTCCTTCATTATTTCCTTGGAATGGAAATATGGCAGCGAGCTGGTGAAATTTTTGTGTCTCAAGGCAAGTATGCAAGGGAGATACTGGGTAAGTTTCACATGGAGGGCTGCAAACCCATGGATACTCCTCTTCCAGGAAACTGGAGGAAAGAGGATGCTACTTCTATAGAGGTAGTGGATGCTATTGTCTATCAAACAATTAGTGGGTTCGGTAATGCATCTAGTGAACATGAGACCGAACATTTGCTATGCGGTTAACCAGCTGAGTCAAGCTACGGTTAAGCCTACCAAGCTCTTTTGGAAGGCGGGCAAGCATGTCATGAGATACCTGAGGGGCACATTAGATTATGGTTTATGGTACAGACAGAAGAATGAGGTGAAGTTTCATGGCTTCACGGATGCAGATTGGGCAAGCATCCCATCGGACAGAAAGAGAACATTAGGGAGGATCTTTAGCATTGGATCTATAGTTGTTGCTTGGTACAACAGGAAGTAGAGATCCATGGCACTCAGTTCAGCAGAAGCAGAATACATGGCAGCGAGTCAAGCTGCATGTGAGGCTATCTAGATGAGAAAGATCTTGGTTGGTTTGTTTGGTTCTCATTTAGATTCGATAGTGATTCATTGTGATAATCAGAGCTGCATTAAACTCTTGATTAATCCTATGTTTCATGATCGATCTAAGCATATAGATATTCGGTACCATCAACTCAGAGATTGTGTGCAGAGAAGAATCATATTGCTTCAATACATTCCTACAGAAGATCAGGATGCAGACATTCTGACGAAGGTGCTCACCAGGAGCAAATTTGAATACCATAGAGATAGGATTGGGGTGAAGGATAATCCCTTTCTTGTTGAGAGGGAGTGTTGAGATTCAACAAGAAGATCCTATTGAAAATTATGCACCTACACTAGGATGGAGCCTCAGGCTATTTTTCGGTGCATGTTTATTTATATATGCACGAGAAAATTATATTTATAGATGAGGTCTATTTATAGATGTATGTGCAAGTTCTATTTATAGATTGCATGTCTATTTATAGATGCATGTCGACTATTATTATCCCTTAATAATAGTTGGACAATAAATAATAATCTATTCTCAATGAGCACTTGGAAATAGTTAAATGAAGTGGAAAATCAGTTAGCTATAGGAATTTCGAGTTAAGATGTTGGTTGGTGGGACAAGCAAGTGGACTTAGTTGTAACTGAGTGATTCGAAGTTGTAACAGAGTTGGAAGTGCAGTTGTGAAAGTTGTAAAGTAGTTTATCTCAGTTAAGTGAGTTGAACTCAATTATGCTAGTTGTAAATGAATATACACTAGTGAGAGATCAAGTGATTTAATTATTAATTAATTCACAATCAATGGCCTCACATTCAACTGCAGATTTACTATTATTAACCACATGCATGTCAAATCCAGTGGAGACCCAATTGAGATAGGTGAAAGGGACAATTGACTATCAGTTGTGACATTATCAGTTGTACACATGCAACCACACACACATTGGATGTGCCAATGAGGATTGCGTATTCAAGGCAAGTAGGATTCCATTTATTCATGGATTGCTATCAGCTAGGATTGCGCAGTAGAGGAAGGTTGTCTGGAGGCAGTAAATTGGCTAAGGAACTTGCCAATTTTTATATGACAATGTGAGACAATTAGCTCATGTACTAAGAGCTCTTGGATTAGAGATTTGTATGTAATTGTTCCATCATCCATGATATAATACATAATAGAAGATAGTGGGGTTTTTAGCTTTATGCTTTCCCGATAAATTATTTGTGTTATGTGTGATTGATCTTTCTTCATGATATTTTGATTGGCGATTGTTGTTAAAATTCCGCAAATATTTTGTAGAAGAGATTTTGTATTTAACAATAGCATATTATTGTTAGATTGGGAGAATCCAGGCAATACATATTTTGTATTAAATTTCTACAAAAAATGTGCTTTATCCCTAGCAGTGTGGCAATAAATGACGATAATTTTCTTCAGGTGTGACTTTCGATGTTCAACAACGACAGTTAACTGTTACATCATTGTTTGCCCATATTATAAACAACCACATTACAATGTTTACCAATGTTTCTATTTTGCCAACCAAATGAAAATTCTGGACTTCATTCGTATAATGATTATCAACACTAACATTAATTCCTTTGGTGTTTTAAATGAAAAACTAAAAAATTAAATATTCAAGCCATATAATTTAAGAAGAACTCGAGTTAAGAATAATCTAAGCCAAATAATTTAAAGATTTTAAAAATCAAATTAACCGATAAATCCTGAATACCTGTAAATTTTAAACATGGATAATGCCAATTGATCCGTCATCAATGGACTAACTCTCCCAAGGCCATTTGACAAGAAACATGCGCTTTCTCCCTAGCAACGTCGAAATAAAAAGAGAGAATGAGCTTCAGGCATGACTTTCGATGTTCGAAGACAATAGTTAACAATCACATGGTTGTTTGTCTGTACTTTAAACAACCACATTACATTGTTCACCAGTGTTCCTTTGTTGCCAACCAAAAGAAAATACTGGAGTTCAGTCGTACAATGGTTATCAACACTAACAATAATTCCTTGGGAGTTTTAAATGAAAAACTAAAAAATTAAATATTCAAGCCATATCATTTAAGAAGATCTCAAGCTAAGAAGAATCTAAGCCAAATAATTTAAATATTTTAAAAATTAAATTAACCCATAAATAATGAATACCTAAAAAATTTAAACACGGATAATGCTAATTGATCCAACATCAATGGACTAAGTTTCCCAAGTCCATTGGACAAGAAACATGCACTTTATCCCTAGAAGCATGGCAATAAATGATGAGAATGAGCTTCAGGCGCGACTTTCGATGTTCAAGGATGATAGTTAACAGTCACATCAATGTTCGCATGTACTGTAAACAACCACATTATAGTGTTCATAAATGTTCCTCTGTTTCCAACCAAATGAAAATATTGGAGTTCAATCGTACAGTGATTATCAACACTAACAATAATTCGTTGGGCGTTTTAAATGAAAAACTGAAAAATTAAATATTCAAGCCATATAATTTAAGAAGATCATGAGTTAAGAAGAATCTAAGCCAGATAATTTAAAGAGTTTAAAAATTAAATTAACCCATAAATCATGAATACCTATAAAATTTAAACACGGATAATGCCGATTGAGTCGTCATCAATGGACTAACTTTTTGAAGGCCATTGGACAAGAAACATGTGCTTTCTCCCTAGTAGCGTGGCAATAAATGACGAGAACGAGATTCAGGCATGACTTTCAATGTTCAACAAAGACAGTTAACAATCACATCATTGTTTGTCCGTACTGTAAACAACCACATTACAGTGCTCACCAATGTTCCTTTGTTGCCAACCAAATAAAAATACTGGATTTCAGTCGTATAGTGATTATCAACACTAAAAGTAATTCCTTGGGTGTTTTAAATGAAAAACTGAAAAATTAAAGATTCAAGCCATATAATTTAAGAAGATCTCGAGTTAAGAAAACTCTAAGCCAAATAATTTAAATATTTTAAAAAATAAATTAACGCATAAATCTTGAATACCTATAAAATGTAAACAGGGATAACAGCGATTGAGCCATCATTAGTGGACTAACTTTCCCAAGGCCATTGGACAAGAAACATGCACTTTATCCCTACTAGTGTGGCAATAAACGACAAGAATGAGCTTTAGGCGTGACTTTCGATATTCAATGACGATAGTGAACAATCACATCATCATTCACATGTTCTGTAAACATCCACATTACAGTTTTCACCAATGTTCCTATGTTTCCAACCAAATGAAAATACTTGAGTTCAGTCGTACAGTGATTATCAACACTAACAATTATTCCTTGGGCGTTTTAAATGAAAAACTGAAAATTAAATATTCAAGCCATATAATTTAAGAAGATCACGAGTTAAGAAGAATCTAAGCCAAATATTTTAAATATTTTAAAAATTAAATTAACCCATAAATCTTGAATACCTTTAAAATTTAAACACAGATAATGCTAGTTGATGTTGAAATTTGCAACAAGAAACAGTGAAATTGGCAACCAGAAAGGACAAAAATTGCACCCACATTGGTGGGAAATTTTTGATGCACATTGGTGAGGAAATTCTAATGCACACTAGTGAGGAATGTGGGGCGTCTAATTTATTTTTCCCTTAAATAAATTGGACAATAAATTGTAATTTCATCTCATAACAACTTGTATCAGTTAACTAAGTCAAGATGACTAAGTTAGCTCAAGAAATTAGAGTTGATGGTCTAAGATGAGGCATGTAGAGAGATTCTAATATTTTGTAGGTCTAGTTGCAGTTGATGCAGCAATGGGGTGCATGTGTGAATTAGATAGCTCAATTAATTGAGTTAACATCAATTTAACTAGTTCTAACTGAGTGATGAGCTAGTGAGAGGTCCAGTGAATTAAATTAGATTTAATTCACAATGAGTCATCAATGAGATAACTTATAATTCACTATTAATAGATGCATGCGTGTTAGTTTTGAGGAAGACCCAGTTGAGATAGAGGTTAAAGGGAACATAACTATCAGTTGTATTTATAGAAAATTTCCCATGTGCAATTATAGAGTCATTGGGATGCCACGATGCATTGTGCAATCAAGGAAGAGAATTATTCCTATTTAATAGGGGCCTAATTCACTAGGAATTGTGTGAGCAAGGCAAGCTGAAGGAAGGCTGAGAATTGGCCAAGTACTAGACCAATTTTTCCTATATCAGTGTGAGACAGTTTGCAGAGTGATGGAGAATATCATGAGAGATTAAGCATTGTATTGTTTCACCATTCCTTAACCTAATACACAATATAGATAGAGGGGTTTTGAGAAATTTATTTCCCCAAGAACATCTTGTGTTTTGCGATTGATTTACTTATTTATCTTACTTGCATGTGATTGTGCGATCATGTTTTTTATTCCACAAATATTGTAGAAGGATCCAATATCTTATTTTATTACATCACAAGACTGGATTGAATCCATTGGTAGATTTTCTATATGGTATCAGAGCAATATTTCTACATGGTATCAGAGCACCAAGAATCACAATAGAAGAGAAAAATTTTGAGTTTTTCTTTAACAGGTTCAAATTTTCATATTTATTCTTCAGGATCCAGCAACAGATCAAGTTGTCTTTCAATGGCTTGAGACTCGAATATGCTCTTGAGGGTAATTCGAATTACATAGCATGGAAGGACAGGATGGAGGTAGTTTTTGAGGACAACAGGTTGAAGGAATTCATAGATATTGATATTTCCAAGCCCGCAACAACAGATGCCCAACTTCTTGATGCATCAAAGAAGAAGGTAGAAAAGGTGAGAAGGATCCTGTTAGAGGGAGTCTGAGATCATATTGTCTCGAGTCTCCATGGGAAGGTGACTCCATATCCTATGTAACTGGCCTTCACAGATCTGTTTCAGAATAGAAATGACCACAAGAAGTTGGCACTAAAGGAAAAGCTCAAAAATATCAAGATGGATGAGGACGAGACAGTGCAACATACTTGGCGAAGTTCACTCAATGTCAAGATGAGCTTGGATGTGTTGGTGTGAAAATAGCCCAAGATGATTTGGTGAGCCTATCACTTCTAGGCCTTCCCAAAAGATGTCATAGTTACCAGGACTGTGAATGGGATGGAGAAGTTACCAGACTGGGAGAATTTTTGGTCCAACTTGGTAGTAGAAGAGATAAGGCGGAATACCAAAGACAGGACCTCCAACATTGACAAAGAATAATATTGTGCATTAGTCAGAAAAGGAAATAAATCCAAGGGATCCCAGGACGAATAGGGCAAGAGAGACTTGTCCAAGATCAAGTGTTTTCATTGTCACGAGCATGGGCACTATGCTGCGAATTTTCCACAGAAGAAGGCAAGCAAGAAAGAGCATGTGGTTGCAGCAGGTGAAGTGTTGGCTTCACAGTTCGAGCTTGATTTTACTCTCATTGCATGCATGGTCAGCACTCTAATAGGATGTGTGCGGTATTTAGACAATGGTGCCTCATTCCATATGACAAGGAATATAGATCTTCAATGACTTGGAAGAGAAGGACCTCCAACAAAACATAGAGTTTGGAGATGAAGGGAGGTATAGCATGACTGACATAGGTACAATTACATTTCAAAGGGAGATTGGAACCCCTCTCAGACTAGAAGATGTTTTGTATGTTCCAGGCCTAAGGAAGAATCTTGTCTCCGTAGCAGTATTGGAAGACCATAATTATGATGTGATGTTTAGGAAAGGAAAGGTTTTCCTTAAACACATAGCCACGGTATGGGTGAAACATATCGGTGTAAGAGTCAAGAACATGTATGCTCTCGAGGTCAAAATGCATGCAAATATTTGAGGAGAAAATCAGTGGTTAGTGACTTGGTGGTTGAGAGGGAGCAATTATCTCTTAACATGCAGTCTTAGAAGCAGTCTCGGAAGGTTGTGGAGCAACCACAATTGGAGAAGTAGAGAGGAGACCAAGTGGAAGAGTCCACTCAAGAAAATACCTTCAGGAGGGGTAAATTTCGAGTCAGATGGGCAAAGGGAGTACATGCAGCTATACATCTAGGTGAGAGGTGGGGCGATATGCAGATATAATCTCAAGAAGAAATTTAGGCATGGTTCATTAAGATGGTGTGTCTCATGGATCGAACCTGGAGACGAGGAAGGATCAATTGGATTGATGAAGTATATGTTAGAAATATATAAATCAAAGTGACAGATGTCGGATACTGGAGCACAGATCAGAGTTGCCAGCAGTGTAGAGGGCACGGATGCAGATGTCAGTAGCAACGCAGAGAGTCCAGCAGACAAGTGCAGTAGCTAGTAGCAGTGAGAAGACTGTGATGATAGATGCATTATACTGATTCAGTTGTTTGGAGGCTATTCAGTTTTAGGAGTTGCAAGTGCAAACAAAAATAGAGAAGTGTGCATGTAGAACATTCCAAAGGTACCAGATCGGGATAGATTGGATTCCTTTCTTGTTGAGAGGGAGCGTCTAAATTTGCAACAAGAAACAATAAAATTGGCAACCAGAAAGGACAAAACTTGCACCCACATTGGTGAGGAATTTCTGATGCACATTGGTGAGGAAATTTTTATGCACACTGGTGACAAATGTGTGGCGTCTAATTTATTTTTCCCTTAAATAAATTGGACAATAAATTCTAATTTCATCTCATAAAAACTTGTATCAATTAACTAAGTCAAGATGACTGAGTTAGCTCAAGAAATTAGAGTTGAGGTTCTAAGATGAGGCATGTAGAGGGATTCAAGTATTTTTGGGGTCCAGTTGCAGTCGATGCATCAGTGGGATGTCGGTGTGAATTAGTTAACTCAATTAATTGAGTTAAAATTAGTTTAACTAGTTCTAATTGAGTAATGAGCTAGTGAGAGGTCCAGTGAATTAAATTAGATTTAATTCAAAATGAGAGCTCAATCAGATAATTGATATTTCGATATTAATAGTTGCATGCATGTCAGTTATGAGGAAGACCCAGTTGAGACAGAGGTTAAAGGGAACATAACTATCAATCGTATTTATAGAAAATTTCCCATTTGCAATTATAGATTCATTGGGATTCCATGATGCATTGCACAATCAAGGAAGGGAAATATTCATATTTAACAGGGACCTAATTCACTAGGAATTGTGTGAGCAAGGCACGCTGAAGGAAGGCTAAGAATTGGCTAAGCACTAGACCAATTTTTCCTAGATCAGTGTGAGACACTAGGCAGAGTGTTGGAGAATCTCACGAGAGGTTAAGAATTGTATTGTTTCATGATTCCTTGACTTAATACACAATATAGATAGAGGGGTTTTGAGAAGTTTCTTTCCCCAAGAACATCTTGTGTTGTGTGATTGATTTACTTCTTTCTCTTACTTGCATGTGATTTGCGATCATGTTTTGTATTTCACAAATATTGTAGAAGGATTTGGTATTTGATTTTAGTACATCACAAGATCAAATTGAATCAATTGGTAGATTTTCTACATTGTATTAGAGCGATATTTGTACAATTGAGTCGTCATCAATGGACTAAATTTCCTAAGGCCATTGGACAAGAAACATGAGCTTTCTCCCTAGCATCGTGGAAATAAATGACGATAATGAGCTTCAAGCATGACTTTCGATGTTCGACGACGACAGTTTACAGTCACATCATTTTTCGACCGTACTGTAAACAACCACATTATAACATTCACCAATGTTCCTCTATTTCTAATCAAATGTAAATACTCGAGTTCAATCATACAATGATTATTAACACTAACAGTAATTCCTTGGGCATTTTAAATGAAAAATTGAAAATTTAAATATTCAAGCCATATAATTTAAGAAGACCCCAAGTTAAGAAGAATCTAAGCCAGATAATTTAAAGATTTTAAAAATTAAATTAACCCATAAATCTTGAATACCTATAAAATATAAACACGGATAACGCCAATTGAGTTATCATCAATGGACTAACTTTCCCAAGGCCATTGGACAAGAAACATGCACTCTCTGCCTAGAAGTGTGGCAATAAACGATGAGAATGAGCTTCAGGTGTGACTTTCGATGTTCGATGACGACAATTAATAGTCACATCATTGTTCACCCATACTGTAAATAGCCACATTACAGTGTTCACCATTATTCCTCTGTTGTCAACCAAATGAAAATACTGGAGTTCATTCGTACAATGGTTATCAACACTAACAGTAATTCCTTGGGCGTTTTAAATGAAAAACTAAAAAATTAAATATTCAAGCCATATGGACTACATGCAAGGCACATCTCTCCATACTTGAAATTATTTAATCACTATAATTGTGGGGAGATACTTTTAGTTGGTCATGCAGTTTTTGAACTCATTTTAGATAAGACATGATTTTTCTTTTATCCATATCACTGATGTCCTCACATTCTGGGAAAACAAAACCTTGAGTCCTAACCCACTTTACCTATATTAGGATTTTTGGTTACTTTTCTCCCCCCATGCTCTTCCTATATATGTTCCAGATAGACTCCTATGCAAGGAGGTTTCTTATCAGACAGTTTGAACATGAATTACTTATGAATTAAAAAGAGCCTCGTAAAAGGTTTGGCTTGAATTTCCTATTTGAGTTGGCTTACATTCTATAATGAGTTGTCCTCATAGCGAAAGCAATCTTTTCCCTTTTCAAACTCTTAAGTTAGCCACAATTCCTCATAAATATCATGACCCTACGAGAGTAGCTAGAAAGATCATTGTGTCCTTTGGTCTTAAAAAGTATATTCATGAGACTTTTATATTTGATGATCTATTTAAGTTTGCATCCTTGTATCTAGAAGTCATCGCAAGGGTAATAGAATTAGCGACCAACAAACGACATGAATTTATACTCTATCGGGACAAAAAAAGACTCACATTACCTCCTATTTTACAATCAATTGGCAATGAAAAGAATGTAGTGCAACCTTCTAGTTCATCGATGCAAGTGAGTGCAAGTATCAAACCCATTATCCCAAATAATGCTAAATAAAATGTTTTTCCGCAAGATGTTCTTCTGAAGAGCACTCGACCTAAAGAAATTACTAGTAAGAAGTTTACTAGTCAGTCAATTGCTTTGCAAAAGAAATCTCTAATTAAGAAACCTAAAGATGTATCTATTGATGTTAAAAAAGAAATTCTTTTTGAAAAATATGTTCCTTCAAAGCATAGTATTTCACAGAAGATTGTATGTCATAAGGAAGATATTCTTGAAGTCATTATTGATCCCACAATATTGGAAGAATGGAAATTGCATGATCAGGTAGTCTCAACTTATCTGACTCAAATTGAAATTCAACGCACCCCAGAGCCAGTTTGTGGTCCTTTGTCCACACAAGTTGTTGATGAACACCTTATGAAAATGGACTCTCTAGTTGTCATAAACACTAATTCCTCTAATTATCATCTTATCATCTCAACTCCTATCAATAATTTTCATGTTATTGAGGAAGTACCTCAACAACCTAATGATTTTGAATTTTAGATTCAACAAATGCCTTCAATTGAAGTGTTCTACCATCCCAAGAAATAGGTCATCATAAGAAAGAGTAGCACAATTAGAAGACTTTGAGAAACAAAGAGCTCACGTTGCACCCATGCCTTAGCAACAACATTATAGATTGTTTGGGAAACCTATTCTTCCACCCCGGATGATGATTTTGAAGAATTAGCACAACATGTTGGAGACTACGCGAATGCCAGAATTAATAAGGCCAACAAAGTTAAATAATTCATCAAGTAAAAGGATGAGAAGATAATAATGCTTGAACAAGATTGTTCAAAATTGAGGGCATAGTTAAATGACCAATTTGCTGAAGTGAAAATTAAGTCAGAGGAAAGAAAAAAGTAGACAAAGGTTCAAGTCACACAATTGTTACAAATAATACAAGCCACATAAGCCAGTGTTATTAAACTAATGAAATTGAAAGATGATGCAGTTAATAATAATCAAATACTTTAGCATGAACGAGTACAGTTTTGTGATCATTTGGAAAAAGTGCAGACTATGGAGAAATAGGTTGATGTTTTAGTCAATGAGTTTTGTGACATGAAAAATTTATTTGAAGATTCAAGGAAAAAACTTAAAGAATTTTTGCAGTGGAAGCATGATCCAAACATAAACACCTTTGTCCTACCCATTATCAGTAAGTTTTAAAAAATTGTTGTAATGCATACATGGAAAGCTCAGCTGCACATCCTAAACTATTGATGGAAGATGTAGAAAGGCTCTAAGACTCACTAATCCAATTAACCATGCAGTCACTGAAACACACTAAAATTCCCATCATATATACAAATTATGCTCTTCCTCAAGCTAACAAACTAAAACTAGAAGTACAAGAAATTAGACAACAGTTTTAGAACAAAGTTTATCAATTATCATATGTCAACTTTGATCAAATCTGGGATTTCCTTATTCAACCATTCAGTGAGTATCGAAGGACCAAGGTCCTGAATGAGCATATTATTCAACTATTGCATGTACTAGAAGCTTGTGTTGTGTCATGCCAAGTCTGCATTCGTCCATAGTCTCTTGTCAAGTTGGATAATTTTCTCATATTTTATTCTCAGTGGCAGTCTTCCAATGAGTCTTCCCCATCCTTGTCACCCACTCAAGGATGATCTATTTCTAGTGTTGTTGTTCCTTTTTTTAAGATTCTCTTTTAGACAATTTTACTGATTTTTTCTTTGATATTCTGAAAATTTGTTAAAGACTATCTTAAACCAATGTTTATTAGTTCTCAAATTTTCAATGCATTTCTATGTTTGATTGAACATGGTGTTGAGATTAAATGTGAATGAGTTAGCATAAATCCAAGTTCTTCATTAGAAACAAATAATTGAATTGAACTCTTGGATTATTTTGTCATAATAGAATGCTTATTCTTTTGTCATAGCATAATGTTTATTCTGTCTATACAAAATTCCATGAAATTTTTTTATTTGAGTTTTATTTGATTTGTAATTTCCTTTACATTTTTTATTTCAAGCATTGTATTCCATGTTTGAAATAACCGTTTTAGATATTAATGTGTTTTTTTTGTGAATATCATTGTTTAAAAGAAAAGTTTAAAACATTGATGTAGTAAATATGTGGTTCTATAGATAATTTTACTTAGTTTCAATTTTTTTTCCTTGAAATTCAATTAATATTAGAAATTCACAGTAGTAATAATAAATAAATTTATATAGTTTCTAAATATATGTGAATTAGATAACATAAATCCAAGTTCTTCACTAGCTATAGCTTCTTAGATTGAACTCTTAGATTATTTTGTGAGAGTACAATGTTTATTCTGTTTATATAAAGTTTCAGGAAATTTTTTTATTTGAAGTTTATTTAATTTGTAATTTCTTTACATTTTGTTATTTCAAGTAGTATGTGTCATTTTTAAAATAAACATTTTAGATTTTAATGTAATTTATGTGAATATCATTGTTAAATAAAAATTTAAAACATTGATCTAATAAGTATTTGGTTTTATAAAAAACATTAGTTTACTTTCAACTTATTATTATTATTTTTCCCTTAAAATTCAAATGACTTTAGAAGTTCATAGCAATAATAATAAATAATCACATTTTCTAAACTAAACATATGTGGATGAGTTAAAACTAATGAAATGCACATAATTTTTATTTGAATTTTATTTTATTTATAATATTCTTTAGATTTTTTATTTCAACTAATACATACATGTCATTCTTGAAATAAACATTTTAGTTATTCATGTAATTTTTATGAATATTATTGTTAAAACATAAATTTAAAGCATAGCAAATCTTAGTTTAGTTTGGACTTAATTTTCCTTTTTTATTCTTGAAATTCAATTAATCTTAAAAATCTATAGTAATTTTAATAAATAATCACCGTTTCTAAATATATGTGAATAAGATTTTTTCATTAACAACATCCTCTTAAATTGAACTCTTAGATTATTTTGTCATATGTAGAATTTCATTGAGGTTTTTATTTGAATTTTATTTTATTTTTAATTTCTTTGAATTTTGTATTTCAAATAATATATGTGATTTTTGAAATAGATGTTTTGCATATTCATGTATCTTTTGTCAATATTATTATTAAAAAAAAAATCTAAATCATTAATGTAGTAATTATGTGATTCTATGGAAATTTGACTTTATTTTCACACTAAAGTTTGTTTTTTTTCTTTCTTCTTGAAATTCAATTAATCTTAGAAATTCATAGTAATAATAATAAATAATTATAATTTCTATATATATATAGATCACATAAAACTAACGATATGCACAAAAATAAATTATATTTTAATTTATTTATGAATGACATTTTTTCTATGAATACAAATCAAGCTTTTTTTTTAAGATATGACTTCGATTTCTTTTTTTTCAATAGATTTTTAGTCTTACATGCAAATTTCAAGAAATTTGAAAAAGCAATTGAAACAAAATTCATTTACTTCATGTGTGCATCAAAAAGATCGCCATGCCACCAGGTAGTTCTTGTTGTTGCATGGAGATGCACTCTACAACCAATCTGGGGTAGATGTCAAGCCTAAATGTTTAACAAATTTAATCTAATGTCAATGTCTGCTCTAATTAAAAATCAATATAATTATTATGTATAGATAAAATATAAATTCAACCTTGGCTAAGTAAAATTGGTTTGAGTGGGAAGTGGAATTCGGTTTTTGAGAAAGGATGAAATAATAAAAGTAAAATAGTTAATTTAAAATTGGTGGACTCTAGATTTTAAATATAATATTATTATTTTAAAATATAATATAACAATTTTATTTTTTTAATAAAATTACTCATTTGTGTTGGGTTGAGAGGTGTTCTTCAACCTAGGATGCTAGATCCATCTTAATTTGGTGTTATATTTAGATAGATAATTAGTTGTACAAAATGATGATGTTGAATCATTTTAATATAATATAGGTAATATATTCTCTTAATTTATGTGTAATAATGTGCTATAGAAATAGAGCTATAGATCTAGGATGGTAAGTTTAGAAATGAATAAGCTTAACTATGAAAGTGAGTTGGAGTGAGTGGAGAGATGGAGAAATATTAGGTAAAACATAATTATTACATTTTATCTAATATTTATTATTATTATTATTATCCAATTTTAAGGTCACTGCAAAACAAGACACCAAATTAGTGTATGAGACCCTTTTGTTTGTGGGACCAAGCTCTCCCCCTGACTAATAATTCTACGAGGCAGACATACTCTAGCCCCCTTTGGTTTTTGAGCATGTGACCTCTTAGGAAGAAACACATGCTCTTAACCATTTATGCCTACCTTCACCCATTTTTCACTAGCTTGCCAGAAATATTGGATAAAATATAATACCATAATATTATATTAATATTGTATTTGACCCAATATTTCCCCTCAATTGGTCCACTTGTTATTGTAATTTTATATCTATATATATATATATATATATATTTGAAATTTAAAAGTAAACAAATCATCAAATTGGAGTTTATACTCCCATATCAATGTTTTTTGAATTTCTATATGTTATCATTGTGTAAATTATCTTTTTCATATTAATAGAAAACATTTTTGTGCCATTTTACTAAAAATAAAAAGTTTAGAATTAAACAAATTGAATGATAAAATTAGGGGTGATAGGAAATATTAGGTCAAATGTAATAATATTATATTTTAATTAGTAACTCCCACTTCTGACTATTAAATAGCCACTAAATGAAAAAAAAATATTGATTCATCTACCAATTTCCAATTTCTTGAGATAAGTGAAAAGAAAGATTTGATTCATCTACCAGATCAAATTTCTTAGAATAAATGAAAGAGATTTGATTTCAATAAACACATGATAGATCCTAGTTAAAATGAATCTCAGTCAAATAATTTAAAGATTTTAAAAATTAATTCCTAAAT
Organism: Pinus albicaulis; assembly: GCA_034641835.2. Taxonomy (NCBI): domain Eukaryota; kingdom Viridiplantae; phylum Streptophyta; class Pinopsida; order Pinales; family Pinaceae; genus Pinus; species Pinus albicaulis. Next base: position 168,688,556 of record CM076582.1, on the reverse strand, counting down.
ACCTGTAAAATTTAACAACGGATAAGCCAATTGAGCCGTCATCAGGACAAGAAACATGCACTTTCTCCCTTACAGCGTGGCAATAAACGGTGAGAACATCCTCTGTAAACAACCACATTACAATATTCACTAATGTTCCTCTGTTGCCAACCAAATGAAAATACTGGAGTTCAGTCATAACAGTGAATATCAAAACCAACAGTAATTCCCTGGGCGTTTTAAATGAAAAACTGAAAAATTGAATATCCAATCAATATGGACTACATGCAAGGCACATCGCTCCATATCTGAAATATGTTCATCACTGTAATTGTGGGCAGCTACTTTCAGTTGGTCATGCAGTTTTTGAATTCATTTTAGATAAGATAGGATTTTGACTGTAATTGTGGGGAGCTACTTTCAGTTGGTCATGAAGTTTTTGAATTCATTTTAGATAATATAGGATTTTGACTGTAATTGGGGGGAGCTACTTTCAGTTGGCCATGCAGTTTTTGAATTCATTTTAGATAAGATAGGATTTTGACTGTAAGTGTGGGGAGCTACTTTCAGTTGGTCATGTAGGATTTTGACTGTAATTGTGGGGAGCTACTTTCAGTTGGTCATGCAGTTTTTGAATTCAGTTTAGATAAGATAGGATTTTGGCTGTAATTGTGGGGATCTACTTTCAGTTGGTCATGCAGTTTTTGAATTTCGCTTTTATCCATATCGCTGATGGCATTCCCATTGTGCCATATTTATTTGAGTTCTTCCTTTGGTTTTCCTCTGTCATTTGTTGGCATATGGAAGCTGCCACTGATTTGAAATAGTAATTCAAATCATAACTGAGGTGCTGGGTAATAACAAGGCCTTGCTTGCCCCCCAAATCGTATTCCAAATTAAGTGCAGTATGGCAGGTGGAATGTTCATCGAAGGCGGCAATAGCCGAGGGGTTGTTCAGCCAGGCAGGGTAACAGTGTTCGTCTTCTTCTCATGCATTGTAGCTGCCACTGGAGGCCTCATCTTCGGTTATGATATAGGAATTTCAGGTCTGCATTGAACCTCTCTTTTCTAATTTCTCCGAATTTTAGTTGGTGTATTGTTTTAAAGATAAAATGTCTATAAGCCTTTGAATTGAAAGTGAATCAGTATGCCAATAAAATACCGAAATCATAAAATTTCTTTAAACTCACATTATTTCTGCATTCCTGAACTTGGAAGAGCATAATGAAATAAAATAACTTTTATATATGCAGCACACTGTAAGTTGGGGTTGTTTCTTTATCTGTGCTATGTATAGTGTCAATACTCATTCTGACTTTAAGGCTTCCATGTATACAACAGTTTTCAGGGAATACATGTAAGATCTGTTCTATGGAATCTTATGTTTACCTTCAGAATATGGCAGTATCATAATATGAATAATGCATCTGGTTTTGTGTTCGTGCATCAACATGAATACTGTAAGTGCTGATTGTGTATTCATAAATTGTTGACCATAATTTGCAGGTGGCGTGACATCTATGGATGACTTTTTACATAAATTTTTCCCTGGTGTGGAAAGGAATATGAAAGAGGCAAAGACTGATGCTTACTGTAAATTTGACAGCCAATCGTTGACTGCATTTACTTCCTCACTGTACATTGCTGGTCTGGTCGCATCCTTCTTTGCCTCGTCTGTCACAAGGTTGTTTGGACGAAAGCTTTCAATGCTTTTAGGGGGCGCAATTTTTCTTTGTGGTGCTGCAGTAAACGGAGCAGCAATGAATATTGCCATGCTTATTATTGGACGGATTTTGCTTGGCATCGGTGTGGGATTTGCTAATCAGGTGCGATTTTCTCATTTAAAATGCATACAATGATTTTTTGGATCACTATTAACTTTTTTCCCTCCAAAATTTAGATTTTTTTATTCTTATATTTCTCTGTTTTGGGGTTTTTGCACAACCTTCCAAAATTTAGATTTTTTTATTCTCATATTTCTCTGTTTTGGGGTTTTTTCACAAACTACCGCCATTTCTCTTCAACAAAACAATGGACCCAATAAATTCATTCTTTGGAACTAATTCTGATATTTCTATTGCTATAGTCCGTCCCAGTTTATCTATCTGAAATGGCACCAGCGAAATTGCGTGGAGCTCTGAACATTGGCTTCCAAATGTGTACCACTCTAGGAGTTTTCGGAGCCAATCTTGTAAACTATGCCACACAAAATATTCATCCATGGGGGTGGCGGGCATCATTGGCTCTTGCAGCAGTTCCTGCTTGTATAATTACGTTTGGCTCCATTTGGCTCCCAGATACTCCTAACAGCATGATAGAAAGAGGGCAAATTGCTGAAGCCAGAGTCATGTTAGAGAGAATTAGAGGCACAGCAGAAATCCAGGTAGAATTTGAAGAACTGGTTGAAGCCAGTCGATTGGCAAAATTAGTAAAACATCCTTTCCGTAACATCATCAAGAGAAAATACAGGCCTCAACTGGTCATGTGCCTGGCAATACCATTTTTTCAGCAGTTCACGGGGATTAATGTCATAATGTTCTATGCTCCAGTCCTATTTAAAACGATAGGGTTTAAAGGAACTGCATCCCTCATGTCCGCTGTCATAACAGGACTTGTGAATGTGGGAGCAACTTCTGTATCCATATTTACTGTGGACAAATTGGGCCGCAGATGCCTCTTCATTGCTGGAGGAGTTCAGATGCTTGTCTCTCAGGTAAATTCAAATCTAAATTTTATTTCATTTTTATGTTTTCCTTAGAGGTGTATGTTTGTAAGGATTGTGTTTGCTTGTTCTACTTTCCACTCCTCTTTCAACCCCACCAACCCCTTAACCCCTTTAATGTTTATGTTTTGCTAAATATTTGTGTTTGTTTGACCCACCTTTACCTCCCTCTTGTGTGGGTTGTGTATATGTGTTTCTTAATAACATGAATAATAAGCTCTCTGATATACCTATCTTGCCACATCAATAGTTTCTGATTCTTATTTTGTGTGTATATTTACGAATAATAACAAGTACCTTGTAGCATCATAGTTTCTGATTCTTTGATTTTGTTGGATATATAACTTATACAGGTCATCATTGCTGTAATTCTTGAAACAAAATTTGGAGGACCAGGGGAAGGTAGTCTTCCCAAAGCATACGCCATGGTACTAGTTTTTCTGATATGCCTCTATGTGGCAGCTTTTGCATGGTCATGGGGTCCCTTGGGCTGGTTGGTTCCCAGTGAAATATTACCCTTGGAAATCAGATCTGCTGGGCAAGCCATCAATGTTTCTGTTAATCTTTTGTTCACATTCGTTGTTGCAGAGGTTTTTCTGGAAATGCTATGCCATTTCAAATATGGGCTTTTCCTATTCTTTGCTGGTTGGGTTGTGATCATGACTACTTTCATCTACTTTTTTCTTCCAGAAACAAAAAATAAACCCATTGAAGAGATGGGTCAGATTTGGGAAAGCCATTGGTTTTGGGGTAAGTTTGTTGATCAAGATGATTAAGATGGTCCACCTAAACCTGCAGTTCATGGGCTTTGACCTCTTTCCAATCCTGAGGGTGTGGAGATGTATTCTGTAAAGTCCACTCATTATTCCCATTGAACATGGCTACCACAATTTGACATTAAATGCAAAATTATTTGATTGTAGAATGTACAAGAGATGGTGAGTATGGAGGTTGTAGAGTTATAATCATTCCTCCAATGGACACACGGTGAATTACACCCTGTACAAAAGATGTATGACAACCATGTAGTCAGATCATACTATCAATCAAGTCAGATAGTGATGGGCTGTAGTCAGATCATATTATCAATCAATTCAAATAATGACGGGCTTGCAATATGTGATCATAGTTGCCAATTTTGGGGGAGTTTTAATGTATTTTGTGTTTTTTAATTCAATCAGCTCAAATAAATCATTATATATGGACAACCTTTTGGACTAAAACTTTCTTGCTCAAATATTTACTGAATGGAAACCTTCTCAATTTAATATATGATTGGAGTGTTTGGTTTAATTTTAAATAAATCAAGAGAAAATATATTATTTTAGTGGGTGGATTCGAGTGGATACAATACTTGTGTGATAAGTAAATTGTTAAAGGTGTTATTGCAAATCTGAAATGACATTGCTTATACTTTTAGATATTTTATTTTATGGTGAAGTTAGATTATGCTTGAAGCTATTTTAAATATCTATTTATAAACATGTTAAAAGAGGAACTAGCTCTAATCTCTCTATTAGTTATAGATACATTGATTCACTTGTTGTCCCCTCCCACATGTGCAAAGGCACTCGGATGAGGTTGTGTTGTATACAACTAATATGAAGTTCCATGAGTTTATTCATGTTTGTTTGGTTCTCTAGTTTTCTTCCAATGATGAATATACCTATGATAAATGCTCATACATTTTAAGGACTCATTCCAAGTTTTAGTGCCACTGCTAGATACTTGGTCACTAATAGAATTGCTATTTACATCTACATTTACATTTTGTCAATTGTCTCCATATATACCCTATTAATATGATCACATACACTGCATGTAGCCCACACCATATATTTGTGAGATAGATACAAATATCATAACCACAAATTAATTGAAGAATCGCAATCCTTGTGAGAAAAGACGGCCTCAAACATGTTATAAAAAGAAACAAGTTCAAGTTGCGAGAATCAACCTACCTACAACACAATGTTTCGAGGTTGTAATGCAACTTTGAAATTAAGAAACATAGCTTCAGTATTCTGTTTCATTGAAAACCACATGTGAATAAGGCAATCAAACATGGACAAGAAACAAGCTCTTTCTCCCTCGCAGTGATTGAGATTTGATAACGGTAGTTAAAGGACATGTTATGCCTCACATTGTATGTCATGGCTCACATGTGTAATCATCACCATCCATATAACACGTATGAATGGTTAGCAAGATGTATCTTCATGGATTTTTGGGCATCACTTGGAAATAGTACTTTCACTTGATATGGATGGTATCTTGGTGAAGGAGACCCAATTCCTCCCTAGTTGGTTGTCATGGTCATTGAAGATGGATCGGTCTTCTAGTGGATATGGCCTTGGCACAATGATCATAGCACCTTCTCTGAAATATATTCACAGGCTGATTCAAGTGCCATGCATGTATTCATTGATTGGGCATAGCAGCAACAAAGGTCCAAGGGTATATTTCCGATCTGATTTAATCTTAGCTTTCAACATTAATTCAGTCCTGCATCAGTTGATATAATCTGATCTGCCAAGTTAGAGCCTAAATAAAGGATTTGGACATTGACAATTTGGGCTTCGATGTTCATTATGTTTTGGATTTATATTGACGCCTCTGTCATGCAGTTTCAAGCATAGTAGCCCATATTTTTAGATATGTCCACTACCATACAAAAGGATTTAGCTCTATCTCCCTCTAAGCAATAGTTAGTTCACATCAGCAGACTTTGGAGGAAACTTCTAGCACAGGGGGTTACCAGTTGAATGCTAATGTGACACAAGACTATAATCATATTGATTTCTCCAGCAGCTAGGGTGTTCCTGTGCAATCATACAAGACATTCATACTTGTAGTAGAACAACTTTGTTTTCTTGATGATTTTTCAGTTGTGCCTCACCCAACATATTATACGTATTGTTATGGCTTGGGAAGGGCTATCCTTGAAGGATATTTTAATTGTCAAGGTTGTCAAACATCCATACCTGGACAATCCAACATAAGAGGTTGAGGATTTTGGGTTTTTTCACGATGGAATGAAAGCTAAGTAGAGGGTTCTTTCACAAGCCATGAAACGCTACAATTACTGCAGATGAAGTCACGTCTTAGGAGTGCACAGAATTACCCGTTTTTTGGGGTAAAGTTGTGCATAGAATTTCATTAATCAAAAGGATTTTACGTGGATTTTACAATACCCGCCTCAAGGTAGGGTTTTCACAGAGAGACCAAAACCAAACTGTAAGGAGAAATTTAGGTAAACAGAATAACAAAAACAAAAGTATCACCTAATTTGGGGCTGGTTTTCGGGTTTACTATTTTTCCTTTCCTTTTTGGTTACTGCACCCACCCATTCAACGAAGGAGTAACTACGACTTGTTGAAGAATTTCCTAACAAGTTGCAATTGTGTCCTTATCAGATTCTGAGGACACTGATTCGGCCATCTAGTGTACACTATGGGCACAAGTTCGAGTATGAAAATACTTGAGGTAATTCATATTTGTGATTCTGAAATTTTATAAATAGATAAATTCTAATTTGTAATTTTGAAATTTATAAATGGGTAAGAAAACGAAAGATCTCATGAAGTATGCCCCAAAGACAATCAACCCATCTGCAATCTTCTATTGGTCTGGAATTGTTTTATAGTTGAGGGAGGAATTTGAAAGATGCTAAGGATGATTTTTACACTACTCCGGTAGTTGAAGACGGTGGCACGATGCAGTTGAAGAAGGCAGTTTACAGTGATGGTGGTGATGAAGGTGGTAGCAAGATAATGGGAAGGTGGTCCATGGATGGTGGTGCATAATGCCAATGGGCAAAATTTTAAGTTAATGTTAAAAATATTTTAAAACTGCGATTTATTTACAAACCAGGTAACATAGTCCTTTACGTCCACAATTTATGTTTTTTCATGGGACGACCGAGTAGTTGGAAAAATGGAATTTTATCCCCTTCACCTAGTTTCAAATTCCATGGGACATCTTTGGTTCAATGTGATAAAGCTCAAGGAGTAGGCTCCTCCACCCTTGTGGAGTCACGACTCTTGCTAAGTCAAATGATTGGTATATATGGCCTATCGGTTGTTGGATATACTCTTGGTGTTATAGTGACAGTCCTTAAGTTTGATCTTGGGGCCTCCCCCTCATTACTCCAACTAGCCTTACCAATTATATATATATATATATATATATATATCAAAAACATGATTTTATTTTTTGGTAAGGTTAGGTAAGTGGCAACCAATGGCCTATCACAAGGAGTGTCTTAACAGTGCACCCACTCACCGTCAATCTAAAGCCTCTTGGGCTCGAGAACATGATTATTGTTTCTAAATATGAATGAGAGATAATTATTACAACACATTGAGAAGATAAGAGAAACATTGTTGAGGGAAAATTTCTCCTAGGGTTAGGGTTGGAAACCTTAGCAGAGTGAATGAAAGAAACTCAACATACAAACCTAGAAATACATGCAATAAATACAATCTAAGATCTACAAGGTAAATGGCATGCTTGGTAGTTTTCCAATTGAAGTAGATCCTGAAACCTTTTCCTCTTTCTCCTACTCGTGATATTTAGACCCACAATCAAAGTAAAAAGAAAATAATAACTGGAGGAGATATCAAAGCATACATGTATATAAAATGTTAGTATAATCAAATTCCAGTGCATAAATTGGAAAAAATTCACATATAACACTAAAATATGAAAAGAAAGATAGGTTTCTTTATTTATATAGAAGCAAAAATATAATAGATACAGATACATAATCCTCACTACATGCACTGCATGGGACTATCCTTCAAATTCCTCATACCCAAGACATTGAAGGTCTCCTCCTCCAATCTTCCACTCCAAAAGTGATGAAGAATCAACACAATATAAGGGAGATATGGGGAATACAAGGAAACTAGAGTTTCATTATGAGGGGAGGAAGCTTAAAATCACAGGGAGACAAACTTGGATCTCACATAATTGTGCAAGAGCTTGGCTACAATAATAGACAATGGCTTTTCTCATACCCAAGGCATCATTATATACCACCAAAAAATTGTTAAGATGCAGAAAGTAGCTTCCACTCGAACTCATAAACCCACCCAAAAAAATATAAAAATGCACACATTTATGTTTTCTAGGTGCATTTTGTAGGCATACACAAGTTGTTTTTTAGAGACTCGTGGACATACATGTTTAATTTGAGGAGAGTCATGGACATACACTAGATGCTAGAATAGGAAGAGTATATGAAAATTTAAAATGCATTTATAGAAATTTTTAGGGAACATCAAGTCTGGCATATAGAAAAGGGATAATAAACAGACCAAAAGTACATCTCAAGATAAGATGTGACAAAATATGTTATTTCACAAACATTTATCTCAAACACATTAAGAAGAGAAAAGCTTACAGTAAGACATTAAAATATCGAAAAACCTTGTTTGTGAATTCCTTGTCATATCAAAGCACGATAGGTGTTAGCCCCTCACTCATACACAATCATGAAGTCCTAGTATATCACCTGTGTATATTTCATATCTTGAAATATAGTTGTTATTGTAGGTGTGTTTCTAGATTCCTATTTTTTCGTTTCTTACTTTATCTCTTGATGATATGTCAAGTTGAGAGAAATTGATATGGTTTCAATCATGTATTCTAATTCTATCATTGAAATGAATAAAATGAGCCGAGAATATGCCTTGATGCTTTTTTCCCATATTTTGTATTTATTTTCGTGTGTTGTGCATTTTTATGCATTTAACAATTGGAACAACTCACATCATTGTGTAATTATTTTACAGGTTGCATAGATCACGATGCTCCCTTATAGCACAATCACATTGACAATTAAATTTAATGAGAACAATTTCACTACCTTCGTCATTGCACAAATAAATCCTTGGATGATGTGCTACTTAATATTACACGCACTAAATACTATTTAACATTGCACACATAAATTTCTGACATTATATAGTGATCTAGGTTGATATTCATGGCCACCCACCTATTCCACTTGAACCCCCACCATTGTTTCTTTCAGTTTCCATAATTGTAGCATAATCTACTATTTTTGGCAGTTTTTTGGGTCCTAAACTTTCGAAGTCGCTTTGAGGCTCTAAACGATGTTTTTTTGGAAAATGGGTAGACTTGTGGTCATAAGAAATGGCATGCAATAGAAATTTTTATTCCTCAGATAAATATTTCTAACGAGGTATCATATGCATCAAATGGAGATTGTATGCCAAAGTTACGACCCCGAGAAGTTGATGTACCAACTAGCCCCAACGAGGCACAAACTTTTGGTGCTTCATCTCTTAGGGTTAGGTGTTTGGATTTTTATGGTTTTCCATTATTTCTCAATAATAAAAAGGCCTCCTAGCCTCATTGTAACACAGTTCATAAGGCATGTAGCCACCACGTCTCTTCTCAAATATAACTACCATCATCTGAGCTAGTTTGTTTCCATTCTTCATGTAAACAATTTTTCAATATTTGTTATTAATGAATTGAAATTCATTTTTCACTGTAGCTCTGTGTTTCTATTTAAAATTTTATTTCATTTTGTTCCTGCAAAAATCTATATCAGTGGTATCCGAGTAATCTACTCTTTCTCTATTTTTGTGTGCATGTCCTAACAAGGTCGGGGTATAAGGAGTTATAACTTGAACTGGTTGAACCTTTGCAAGACCAGCCTCGCAGTCCCAACGACCTCCCATGGCGGAAGAAAAGAAAGATGAGGGAGCAGGAGATCATTTCAAAATATTTCTTAAAGAAGCCCTCGAGCGACAAAGGAACGAGATGATGGATAATATTTCCCAGATCCTTTGGTGAGTGTTAGCGGGCGAAGCATCTTCATCTAGAAGCCACCTTGGAGGCGCCACTCCCTTTAAGGTACAAGTTAAATTTTACATTCATGTATTTGAAGGCTAGATAGATGTAGATGCCATAGATAAATGGTTAAATCTGTTGGAAGGATATTTTTGGTTCATGATTTTTCCAATAGGGAAATGATTGCTCTTGCACTCCTCAAAGTCACCCCCCACATCAAGGACTAGTGGGAAACTTACTATGAGCAGAGGGAAAAGAATGAACCCTCACCTTTTGCAATAGAACCCACTTAGAATTATTTTCAATACACCATCAAAGAACAACAGTACCCTGTTGGGAGCTATGAAGATAAGTACATAAAAGGGGCCACGTGGAAATAGGGAAGGGACCAAGAGGTGCCGAAGTTCACAAATATTTTGCATACCATTCGCACGAAGTTGGGTGTCAAGGATTCTGAGCGACATTTGGTACTCAAGTATTACGACTATCTACAAAAATACATTTATGACGAGATGGTGTTCCTAGAAATTTCCTTTCTCGACACTGCATACTGATATGTCTTCAAGATCGAGCAAAAAATTAAGTAGAAGAAGCGAGACTTTGAATCTGTGAATCCAAAGCAAGGAAAAGGCGCCCCCAAATTGTAGAACTAAGAACAAAGCCAAGGTTGGGTGACTCAATACAACCCATCGAAGCCACAAACAAATAATAACACCACGAAGACGAAGAAGGACACATGGAAGTGGTGTGAGTTCCATAAGATCCCCACTCACAACACAAGTGAATGTCGTGCCAACAAGTCACTAGTGGTCGAGTTGAAGGCTTCAAATTCAGATGCATGTTATGACTCTGAGCCTGAAAATGAAAAGGGGAATGAAAAAGGGAAGCAAATTATTGATGCAGAGCCTAGCGTCGCCATTGCCACCACCAAGGTCCATAAGATTGAGCCCAAAGATCCAGCGGAAGGGGAGTGTCTCTTCCACTCAAAGATGTGGGTGAAAGGGTCTTCATTGCAGTTCATTGTCAAAAGTGGGAGCCAAAAGAACCTCATCTCAACAAATTTCATTAAGCAGTTAGGCCTACCGACGACACCACACCCATAGCCATACACCATCGAGTGGCTCCACCAAGGACGATATCTCTGCGTTAGCCAACAATGTTATCTTCCCTACAACGTGAAGCCCTTCACGGATAAAGTATTGTGTGATGTTTCTCCTCTTGAAGTTTGTGATGTGTTATTAGGCCACCCATACTTGTGGAAGCGTCATGTTGTGTATGATTCTAGGCCTCGCACTGTCATTATTTCTTTGGGAAACAAGTTATACAAGATATTGGAGGTAGCCCCTCCTATTTCCATCTCTTTAACCTCTTCTAAGCAATTTCGTAAGTGTTAGTATCTCGTGATTTGGTAGATTGATAGACCAAATGACAGGGTAACATCAAACCATTGTTTGGAGTCCTAGGACCTAGCCTTCCTGGACCCAGAGAGGGCTCTCTCTATTAGATGCAAAGGATGTGTTCTTGTTTGCTTTAGATGGTTGATTTTAGGCTAGTTGTTAAGTGTAGGGTTTTTTGATTGTTTTGGTTGGATATGTTGAACAGGTAGAATAGGTGGAGTGAGAGGTCTTCAAATCATTGGGATATGGAGTCAATAAAAGTCATGGATATCTCAATAATGAGTCAGAGTGCGGTGCAAGGCCAATCTAGCAAGGTTAATGGATCCTTAAGGTTATGGGTGAAGTGGGATGGACATAAAGTTGGTGAATAAGGTAGGGAAAAGGGAAATCAAGAATCCTTTGTCAAATACCTATAACAAGGAGGTCTTAAACACTGATAAGCAAAAGATATAACTCATGAGGCATGGCAAACCATTAAGCTCTATGAAAATACTTAAACCAATAAACATTCAAGATAAACAATTCCAATGAAATATAGAAGGTGAGAAACTCATTTAACTTCTAGTGATTTCACCTTCAAGCTTTAGAAAACATTTAAGATCACAAATAACTTTAATCCATGAAGAGGGAACTCCTAAACATCATAAATCAAGCTATAAATAACTTTGAAAAAAAACTTATAGGCATGGACAAAAGGCAAGATCGAAACAAGACCTCTTTGACTTAACCTAGCAAGCAATACTTCAAAGAAAGGTTTCAAGACAGATTTTAGATAGCATCAAATAAGCAGGGCTTACCATGAAACATATTTGTAAACTAGCATACTAATCCATTCATGAAACAAACAAGTTTAGGTGGGCCTAAAGAGCAGTAAATAATTCCTTAAGCTGACCCAACGGAGGAAAACATCAAGGCAATAGAAGGCAGGAGGAATAAGGTGCTTCAAAGAGCATTTCTCAACCTATACTTTTTTTTTCTACTGCAACAAAGAAGAATGAAACATGATGACAACAATAAAACATGAAAAAATTAAGCATACATCACCATTAACCAAGCTCAGGGATCCTGCAAACAAGCTTCACCATCATCAATCCAAGCAAGGCATTCATAGACTCCACAACACCAATTTCTTCTCCAAGATCATAAAAACCATGTATTGCTCTCAAAGCTCATCAAATGCCAACATTTACAATGAATCCCTTATGCTCTATTTAACTTAGCAAAGGAGGGCCAAAACCCTAGATAAGGTTGGAAAATGTCAAAATCGCCCATAAATGTCATTTATGCCTAAGAGACCATGCAAGGTCCAACGCACAAAATATCTCATGAAATAAATGCTAAAATAACTTCTTGCACCTAGTTTTAGAGTGATTTTCCTTAAAAAACACTAAAATATGATTTTGCAATAAATGAGTGTGTTTTATTGACTTTTCGTCCAAAACACACTAAACAGTCCATTTGTGCAGCACCACCTTCAGCAGAAAATAGGCCCTTTTGCAACCAAGTTTTGGACCCCTTCTCGATGTCGGATTTGGCTCTGTGATGGCTCGTTGGAAAGCATGATGAGTATACTTTCCAAAAAATTTGTAGTTTCCTGATCTAGATCTTGTAGCCTAGTCAAAATTTCAAAATCCCAAGACTGTCATTAGCACAACGCTAGGTCTGAAATAGTGGCAAAATGATGAAAAATGAGGGGTTTTTTGACCTTTTGAGGGGTCAAACCTACTCCAAATCATCTGAAATTTGGTGAGACAAGTGAACTAATGATGAGAAACACAAAAATGTTGAATTTTCCTCCTGAGGATGCTCCATGCATTAGCGTAGCGCCAGTAGCGCTGTGCTAATGAGCCTTAAAAATCACAAAAAACAAAAAGTGCTCCGAATTTTCTGAAAATTGATGGAGGCCTCCCTCAAGGGGCTTGGAAAACTGTTGAGAAGCTAAAGCCAAAAATCTGAGGTTATCATGCTCTTTTTCCTTCTTTAGGTTTTGGATTTCAATGAGGGCCTGCTTCAGTTTGGCACAAGCAAGTTTGTTTTTCTTTGCATAATGCTTGGTCATCTTTTTCTGGAGAGAAAGGCCCCTTTTTATCGTCTTGAAGTACTTGTGCTCATCTTTGTAATACTGAATGCCACATTGTGCCATCTCAAAATCTCTCCCATTCCTTAATTTTTGCATCTTTGATTTGGAGTAGCAGTCTGGTGGCCATCTCCTTATCTTCATTATCATTGTCTAGGTCAATAAATCGAGGCTTTTTGAGTGGTTTTCTTGCCTCTCTTACCTTTCTTAACCTTGTCCATATTTTCTTTGCCCTTGTCAAGCCTTGGAGTTGATGCAGATGGCAAGGTCCCTTGCCTTTTGGAGGCAGTAAACACTTGCCTTGACCCTCTTTGGTATGTGCATGAAAGAGGTGTGATGGTGGTTTTGGTAGTGTCTTCATCATGGTTGTGACCCTTGGTGTTGTCATCAGCTTCCTCATCTTTACCATGATCCTTATCAATCATCTCATGCTTTGTATGATCATTTCCTTTTTTACCTTCATCACCATCATCATCCTTACCTTCTTTACTACCTTCTGTATCATAGCTTTGACCTTCATTTGGACTATTAGCCCCTACACTTGCTTCATCTTTCTTTTATTCATCACTAGGGTATTTTTCATCATCATCTCCTGCACTATTATCATTTTCGTTTTCACTAGGAGGCTGATTGGTGTCATGACTGTCATGACTATCTCCTTTGCTATCTTGTTCCTCACTGCCTGTCCCATCAGTGTCATCTTCTTTGTCATTGTCCCCGTCTTCAAATTATGTTTCTACCTCATTATTTCCCTCTTCCTGTTCTTCTATTTCCTCTTCATCATCTGCTATTTCTTCATGTAGGGTTTCTTAGGATTTGAGTAGCTTTGTAGCTTAAGGAAGCCTTCTCAAAAGTGTATGTCAGCCACCTTAACTCACTTACCCACTCATGACATCAAACTGGTCTCAAGGAGGTTTTAAAAACAAAGGCTTGTTTTGTATGAGGCCCTAGGGTTTACCCACCTAGGGTTTGAATTTCAAAGCCACAAAATACTTAAAATTTATTGAAAATTTCTTTGGGGACAAGGAAAAGATGCAACTTACCAATTTTTGGCCTTTTTGTAGACTTTGGAGATCAAATGAAAAGGCAATTTTTGATCAAAGGCAGAGAAATTTTGGTTTGGAGGCTTTTTGCATTAGCGCAGAGCCTTTTCCGAGTTGTCAGGTTGGCCCATTAGTGCAGCGCGAACATCCCTGCCCGAGGGTTAGCGCAGTGCCAGGAGCGTGCAATGTCTGTCGGTCTCTGGGTGAGTCGGGCCCGTGTTTGCGCAACACCCGAGATTTGCATAGCGTCGAGGCTGATTAGCGCAACACAGTGTTATTCTGAATAGGCAGAGGGCTGGTTAGTGCAGCACTGGCCTGTATTTGCGTAGCGCCACCGATTTACGCAGCGCCATAAACACTTGTCTAGAAAACGGCCAGAAAACCCTATTTTCCTCCCTGAGGACTTTTTCTCTTCACCAAATGCTAAATGAGTTTAAAATGAAATTGAAACACCTTTATACGCCCTGAGAGAGATAAATTAAACTTACGAACCCAATTTTACTATGTTTGCTTTGGGTCACTTCATGATTTTCACTAATATCTCCTTGACCCTTTGTGCAGGTGCCCATAACTTTTCTCAAGTAATTTTCTCTGGGTAACGTTGTACTGAAGTATGAAGAGGCCCCTTTTTGGCTTTGAAACTTTGGGGACTGTCCAAAATGTCCCTTTTGAAAAACTGAAATCATTTCCTCATTCCTCTTAGGCATTTTTGAGCGCAATAGACTTAAAACAGGTGTTCCTCACCTTTTATTGATATTTTTGACAGTGAGGTCCTTTTTGATAAAGATGTGTATCAGTTTTCCATGTTTTCCCCTTGGTCACTTCTGATTTCTATAGGTGCCATAACATAGGGTATTTGGTCTCTTGTCATTGTTTGGACTTTGATACCTCATTTTCTCAACAATGAACTTATTCTCAACATGATTTTCTCCTTTCGAACTTTACCTTATGCTTGCCTTCCTTTGATCATTTTTAAGACATTTGACTGTACTGGGAAACCTAGGCTCCATCATACTAATATTCTTTACAATTTCTCCTTTTGGTGTAGGTGAAGCAGTGCTGCTTTGGCCAACCCTAGAGAGCACCTTGGATATCCTTTGAATGCCTTTTATTGTTTATGAAGGAGGTTTTATCATCTTTATTTGACCTGTTCTGTCAATATTTCAAAACTCTTAGGTTTTAGGGCCGTTAGAGAAAAATAAGCAGTGTTGTATTTTAAGTTCTCTATAGCCCTTTCAAGTTCATTCATTTATGTTCAGTTCACCTCACCTTTTTCCCTTATTCATTCATGATTTCTGAATATCTTCAATGCGTTCTTGATTATGTTGAGGTGTCTTATGTCCTTGTGGTCCTTATGATGTTTCTTTGCTTGGAAACACTGTCTTGTCAATTAATCACAAAACCCTGATTCCCTTTAAACATGATCCTGCTTCCTTTCTCTTTGCTGTGGATGTCTTCTTGTGAGAATTCATCCTATTACCTTACCTTTTTTTAGGCTGATGGCCATCTTGATCATTCTTGCAGAAATGTGAGCAAGGGCAGTTGTCCCTTGCAGAATTTGTGCTTAGCCGAGGAAGCCTTTCTTGAATGGATTTTGATCAGTTTTGAACAAGTTAATTGAACTTATTCTTCTTTGAATGCAACCTCTTAACATAGGAAAAACAAATACTTTGAAAACCAAAACAACTCTATAACCTATGAAACCGTAGGTGACCTAGTGGAAGGTTCCTTGGACTTGGCCTTTGAATAAAACTTAGATTTTGGGGTCATTAAGTGTAAAACAAAGTTTTTGATAGAATTATGTATTGAAGATCCAAAATCCAATGTACTTGATTTATCTAAAGAGCCTACAAAGATAGTTTTGAGACCATCAATGTTTGAGGTATTTTGGAGAAATAACAGAGCTGGTTGATTGGTGGCCCTAGGTAGCAGTGGAGGGGTTAGGCAAAACAAAACAAAGGATTGAGGCCAAAGGTAACAAAACATAGACAAAAAGAGTGACATGAGCCCCTGATGGGTCTTCTGGGATTGGTAAGCTGAGCTTGACATGATGGGATGATGAAATAGTGAAAAAATTATCCTAAGGATAATGAAGGCAGTGAGATTTCTAGAACTCACAATGTTCATGAACTTTGTTTCTAGAAATATAGGATAAGTATTTATTCATCTATAAAGGCAAAAATTACTAATGACTAACAGTGGCTCCACTTGGGGAGGGAAGCTCCTTTTTAGGAGGTGTCCATAACTTCAAATCTCTGGTTTTATGAAGACTAGTGCCTCATCCATTGGGCAGATTTTTACCTCTTTTTACTTGCTGATGCTTGCTTGAAGCCGTGATCTCAATAATCTGAAAGACATGATCAACTCAAATTCATCTCTACCTACCCAACCTACTTGCCTAAAATTTTTCCTTTTCCTTGGGTGCACTTGAACTGGAAAACCCTTGACATCATTTTTATCTTGAAAGCAAAACAAACTATCTACTTCTATCTTACTTCTTCCAAGAGTTCAGATTATGCTAATGAACTCATTTTATTCTCTACCTAGACTACCTGACTTTCAAGATTAGGCTGTATGACAAACTTCATTCTCTAAGCTATAAACATGAAATTGAAAGCATGGTTAAATCAGGATTATGCAATCTGACTTACCATGAGTTGTGGCATTAGAACAAGTTGCACACAAACATTATTTTTGTACAAAAAATACTAGAAAAATAAGGGTTGTGATATATCATTTTCTATTCATCCCCATTTTTCTCCTTGGTTCTGTTTTAAGCATGTGGAACCAGTATCTTTCTTTCCTAATCTATCCTTTTTGACAAGTCAAGTTTCAATAATTTGACCAACTGTCTTTCACTAACTTATCAACACAAAATTAAAAACATGTTTCAGCCATAATTAGGCTAGATGACTAAAACAAGATATTCTTTTTGAAACAGTAGTGGCATTTAAGCTTTCTCACTTTCAGTAGTACTATTTTTTGGGTATGGGGCTATACCTCTTTTCAAATCTTCCCTCCTTTTCATTCTTTCTATGTTTTTGAGTTTTTTTTTCTCTCTCTCTCTCTTTTTTTTGGTCCAAACAATCTAAAACTAAAGGTAGAAAGATGCTCATAGTGCTAAGCTTATTTTCTTGACTATATATCCTAATCTAACCTATACATGATATACATTCAGCTGGTGAACTCTCTTTTCCAATATAGCCAATCAAGTAGATGATTCCATGAGGGATCTTGGTTTAGCTCCTTGAGTATGTTGGACAAACATAAGGGCCACTCCCATCTTACTTGCTTTTGAACAGTGCTACCTAAACTTCTCTTTAAAGCTTGCATCAAAATTCTCTTAACATATTTCACTCCGTCTTCAAATGTCTCTAATGAATCAGCAAAGGGATCTTGAAATAATACCTAAATGTGAGGATTTGGAAAATAAGCCTGATCCAGGACTGCTTCTTCCTCCACTTGACTAAGCTTGGGATTCTGTTCAGAAAGAAAACCTTCCTCTTCCTCATGATCACCTAAACTGGTAGAATCATCATATATTTCAGTGTTGTCCTCTTGTAATCCTGATATGCCTTGACTGAGTGGAATGAATTCCATGTGAAGGCCATCATGTTGATGAGCAGGAGCACTCTTTGGCAATAAATCTTCTTAAGAAAGAAGTGCAGAAAATCTCATGTGATTATCCATTTCTAAGCTTCATCTGCAATTTAAAGTCAAGGGAACTTGGTGGTTTCAAATCTGGAGCTGAGAAGGGTCTATGTCTTCAAGGATTTACTCAACCATGTCAGGAAAAGGTTTCTTACTGACAACTTGCTCAATAAGTTCACTATCTTCCTCAACCTCAACACCAAACCAAAAAGGCTGTTGATTTCCAATCACATGAAAGTTATTTCTGATGGACTGAAATGAAGTAGAGAAAAGAGTCAGAGATCCCTCACTTACTTCTAAACTTTCAATTCTTTCCTCATCAGTATCATAGATGGTATGTATTGGCTAACTATTGTTTTCAATCTGATGGTAGTGAACTTCATCCCACAAATCTATTGTTGATTGCTCTGCATGATTAGATTTTGTTTGGAGAACATCATTATCATCATATTGATCAAAATTTGGGGAATCATCAACATAAATAATCTCACCAATCAAACATATTGGATTACCAATTTGTTCTTCTTTGAATTGATCTACAAGTTCACTTTCTAACTTATGGTAGACAGGATTAGTAGGAGAATGAACATAAATTTTTTGTTCACATGAAGGCTTAGAGGCTGGCTGAATGTTTAGCATCTGATTTATTTCCTCTTCAGCCAAAAGAGGATGAATTTTTATTTTTCTTTGGATAGAAGTACAATAGTTCTCTTTCTCTTGTGAAGGCTGATTTTGAGGCTGAATGTTTTCTTGAGTCTCACCTAGAAGATATGGTGAATCATTACTTGTGCCTTCAGAGAGATTCTATGGGTTTCCTTATATTTCTTGATTGGGTTCTAACTCCTCTTGGTTGTCATGATAGCTATCTTGAGAATGAAATGCATGGAGTTCTTCTAATAAATATTCAGGATGCCAATTCCCTAAATCCTCATCAATGTTTACAAGGTGTTGTATGAAATCTTCATATTGATCACAACAATTTTCAGCTAATGATAAAGATGGAAAATATTATTTATAATGTTCATAAAACGCCTTGTGGAAATATTTCAAGGAAAACAAGCTACCATATTTTAGCCATTCATACCATTCTCTTTCCTCGCCCTCTAAAGTTGCCATAAACATTTTCATGAGGCAGTCCTCATGCCATTCAGCCTTTAACCTACATACATGTATATGAAATTGGATGAGATGTAACAAGGGGTCATCACATTTTTCATCTTGAAATATAGGTGGGTTTTTCATCCAATTTATTTGAGGCATCTTTTGTGGGAATCCAGGGATATGATATCTGTTCATTGGAGCATATCTCCTTTGTATTTTTAGATCCATATTTGTTAATAAAAAAGGGTCACTGTGTCTTTTCAATTAGTCTAGAGTTCTCTACCAGTGGAGTCTTTTGGTCTATTGAGGGTTGTGGAGTCGTGAGGTGGAAGATTTGAAATTTCCTGTCCACCATAAGCATGATTAGGATTACTTAATGCATTCCCAGGGGAGTCTATGAGAACTAGTAAAGTAATAGGCTTACTGGAGGCTAGTGGAGTCGCCAGGTGGATGTTTTTAGTTGTTTTGAGGATATGTGTGCATCGTCCACCACCAATACTGACAAAAAACCAATATAGGGATGTTTTGGGGTTTTCTGTGTTCCTTTATGTAGCCCTAGGGTTTGTAAGAGTGTCCCACAACTGAGTCATAATTTTTCTAGGATGGTGAAACAACTAGATTCTACTCTTTGGCTGACAGTTTGAGTTCTCTATAATCCGATAAGGGTTTCTATAGTCCTAAGGGATACTTAGATTTTCACTAACTAAGAGGTCCCATCATGATCACCATTGTGTTATTCATAGTGATGAGGTGGTTACAAATCACAGGATACAGTTTGACAAGGGCTTCTAAAGTTCTAAGGAGGTATAAGCTTCTTATTTACTCAGAAGGTCCCACTGTGATCGCCATTATTTTAGTGTCCCGTGATTTGGCAGATTGGTAGACCAAATGACAGGGTAACATCAGACCAATATTTGGAGTCCTAGGACCTAGCCTTCCTGGACTCAAAGAGGGCTCTCTTTATTAGATGCAAAGGATGTGTTCTTGTTTGCTTTAGATGGTTGATTTTAGGCTAGTTGTTAAGTGTAGGGTTTGTTGATTTTTTTGGTTGGGTAAGATGAACAGGTGGAATAGGTGGAGTGAGGGGTCTTCAAATAATTGGGCTATGGAGTCAATAAAAGTCACGGATATCTCAAAAATGAGTCAGAGTGCAGTGCAAGGACAATTTAGCAAGGTTAATGGATCCTTAACGTTATGGGTGAAATGGGATGGACATCAAGTTGATGAATAAGGTAGGGCAAAGGGACATCAAGAATCCTTTGTCAAATACCTATAACAAGGAGGTCTTAAACACTTATAAGCAAAAGATATAACTCATGAGGTAGGGCAAACCATTAAGCTCAATGAAAATACTTAAACCAATAAACATTCAAGATAAACAATTCCAATGAAATATAGAAGACAAGAAACTCATTTAACTTCTAGTGATTCCACCTTCAAGCTTTAGAAAACATTTAATATCACAAATAAATTTAATCCATGAAGAGGGAACTCCTAAACATCATAAATCAAGCTATAAAGAACTTTGAAAAAAACTTATAGGCATGGACAAAGGGCAAGATCGAAACAAGACCTCTTTGACTTAACCTAGCAAGCAATACTTCAAAGAGAGGTTTCAAGATAGAGTTTAGATAGCATAAAATAACCAGGGCTTACCATGAAACATATTTGTAAACTAGCATACTAATCCATTAATGAAACAAACAATTTTAGGTGGGCCTAAAGAGTAGTAAGGCAATAGAAGGTAGGAGGAATAAGGTGCTTCAAAGAGCATTTCTCAACCTATAATTTTTTTTTCTACTGCAACAAAGAAGAATGAAACATGATGACAACAATAAAACATGAACACATTACGCATACATCACCATTAACCAAGCTCAGGGATCCTGCAAACAAGCTTCACCATCATCAATCCAAGCAAGGCATTTATAGACTCCACAACACCAATTTCTTCTCCAAGCTCATAAAAACCATGTATTGCTCTCAAAGCTCATAAAATTCCAACATTTACAATGAATCCCTCATGCTCTATTTAACTTAGCAAAGGAGGGAAAAAACCCTAGATAAGGTTGGAAAATGTCAAAATCACCCATAAATGTCATTTATGCCTAAGAGACCATGCAAGGCCCAAGCCACAAAATATCTCATGAAATAAAAGCTAAAATAACTTCTTGCACCTATTTTTAGAGTGATTTTCCTTAAAAAACACTAAAATATGTTTTTGCAATAAATGAGTGTGTTTTGTTGACTTTTGGTCCAAAACACACTAAACAGTCCATTGGTGCAGAGCCACTTTTAGCAGAAAATAGGCCCTTTTGCAACCAAGTTTTGGACCCCTTCATGATGTCGGATTTGGCTCTATTGGAAAGCCTAATGAGTCTACTTTCCAAAAATGCTTGTAGTTTCCTGATCCAGCTTCTGTAGCCTAGTCAAAATGTCAAAATCCCAAGACTATCATTAGCGCAGCGCTAGGTCTGAAATAGTGGCAGAATGGTGAAAAATGAGAGGTTTATTGACCTTTTGAGGGGTCAAACCTGCTCCAAATCATCTGAAACTTGGTGAGAAAAGTTTATTAGTGATGAGAAACCCAAAAATACTGAGTTTTACTCCTGAGGATTCTCCATGCATTAGCGTAGCGCCAGTGTCATTGCGCTAATGAACCTTAAAAATCACAAAAAACAAAAAGTGCTCCAAATTTTCTCAAAATTGGTAGAGGCCTCCCTCAAGGGGTCTTGGAAATTTTTTGAGAAGATGAAGCCAAAAATCTAAGGTTATCATGCTCTTTTTCCTTCTTTAGGTTTTGGATTTCAATGAGGGCCTCCTTCAGTTTGGCACAAGCAAGTTTGTTTTTCTTTGCATAATGCTTGGTCATCTTTTCTTGGAGAGAAAGGCCCCTTTTTATCTTCTTGAAGTACTTGTGCTCATCTTTTTAATATTGAATGACACGTTGTGCCATCTCAAAATATCTCTCCCATTCCTTAATTTGTGCATCTTTGGTTTGGAAGTGCAGTCTGGTGACCATCTCCTTATCTTTATTATCACTCTCTAGGTCAATAAATTGAGGCTTTTGAGTGGTTTTATTGCCTCTCTTACCTTTCTTAACCTTGTCCATATTTTCTTTGCCCTTGTCAAGCCTTGGAGTTGATGCAGATGGCAAGGTCCCTTGACTTTTGGAGGCAGAAAACACTTGCCTTGACCCTCTTTGGTATGTGCATGAAAGAGGTGTGATGGTGGTTTTGGTATTGTCTTCATCATGGCTGTGACCCTTGGTGTTGTCATCAGCTTCCTCATCTTTACCACGATCCTTATCAATCATCTCATGCTCTATCTGATCATTTCCTTTTTTACCTTCAACACCATCATCATCCTTACCTTCTTTACTGCCTTCTATATTTTAGCTTTGGTCTTCATTTGGACTATCAGTCCTTGTACTTGCTTCATCTTGGTTTTGTTCATCGCTATTATCATTTTCATTTTCACTAGGAGGATGATTGGTGTCATGACTGTTATGACAGCTGTCATGACTGTCATGAATATTGTTGGGACTTAGAAATGTCGTATTTCCATCCACCTTTCCCTTCACTATTCATTACATCTCATCATCCCATTAACCTTTCATTATATCATTTCCATAAATACATTTGGGTTTCACCTTCTTATTTTCCACTTTATTCATTTTTGTATTATAAGTGAGTTTATGATTAAATATTAGAAAATATACATGTTTTTATATATATCTCAAGAATGTGTGAGCTTTGTAATGTGTAGGAGAAATGTGAAGGATTAATTCTAAGAGACTTCTAGAATATCTCCTCCACCATATTAAGGAGATAATTATTCAAGCCCATTCCTACGGAGAAGATCATGGAGGATTTGGTTGGCATATCTTATTCAAAGATATGTGAGAGATGTGTGGAGGATTCAAAGGGATCATGTCTTGTAATAATGGGAAAGTAGTTGAGAGTGGTTGAATGAGATGGTTATCTTCTTCATGTATATAAGAGAGTGCTCTCTCTTCATTTGGGGCGAGGAGAGTTCATTAGATTAGTTTTTGGAGTTTTAAGAGATAGTCTTGTAATTAGGAGAAGGGGATTCTTAACTGTGATTCATATTCTTTTATTGTATGCTTTCATGGTTTGTCATTTGATTCTTGTAATGTAATTTGAGATAGCTTTATTGTTGTGAGCTCACATATGTTGTTTGTCATTCAGATCTTCAAATGTTGTATTGCTTTTCCCTTATGCAATTTCTTGCTTTCCTAGTTAATGTTTCAATGCCTTTCTAGATTAATTTGATTTCAATAATTTAGATTAGATTAGTTCCACTTCGGTCCTGCATATATAGTGCATGTGCTTCGTAAGCCTACGAACCTCGGATTGACAAATTAAATGGTTGGGAAAGTACTACAACAGAATTAAACGACAAACAAATATCTCCTTTTTTGTCTTGTTCCTCACTGCCTGTCCCATCAATGTCATCTTCTTTGTCACTGTCACCCTCTTCAAATTCTATTTCTGCCTCATCATTTCCCTCTTCCTGTTCTTCTGTTTCCTCTTCATCATCTGTTGTTTATTCATGTAGGGTTTCTTAGGATTCGAGTAGATTTCTAGCTTAAGGAGGCCTTCTCAAAAGTGTATGGAATCCACCTTAACTCACTTACCCACTCATGAAATAAAACTGGTCTCAAGGAGGTTTTAAAAGCAAAGGCTTTTTTTTTTATGAAGAACCTAGGCTTTACCCACCTAGGGTTTGAATTTCAAAGCCACAAAATACTTAAAATTTATTGAAAATTTCTTTATGGACAAGGAACAGATGCAACTTACCAATTTTTGGCATTTTTGTAGACTTTGGAGATCAAATGAAAAGGAAATTTGTGATTAAAGGCAGAGGAATTTTTGTTTGGAGGCTTTTTGCCTTAGTGCAGTGCCTTTCCCGAGCTATCGGGTTGGCCTGTTAGTGTAGTGCCAGCAGGCCTGCTTGAGGGTTAGCGCAGCACCGGGCGCATGCAATGTCTGTCGGTCTCCAAGCGAGTCAGGTCGTGTTTGCGCAGTGCCCGAGATTTGCGTAGCACTGGGGTTGATTAGCACATCGTCGTGTTATTCTGAATGGGCGGAGGGTCGATTAGTGCAGCGCCGACCTATATTTGCATAGCGCCACTGATTTTCGCAACGCCAAAAACATTTGCCCAGAAAACTTCCAGAAAACCTTGTTTTTCTCCCTAAAGACTTTTTATCTTCATCAAGTGCTAAATGAGTTTAAAATGAAATTTAAACAACTTTATACCCCTTGAGAGAGATAAATTAAACTTATGAACCAATTTTACTATGTTTTCTTTGGGTCACTTTATGATTTTCTCTAATGTCTCCTTGACCCTTTTTGCAGGTGCCCATAACTTTTCTCAAGTAAATTTCTCTGGGTAATGGTGTACTGAAGTATGAAGAGGCCCCTTTTTGGCTTTGAAACTTTGGGGACTGTCCAAACTGTCCCTTTTGAAAAACTGAAATCATTTCCTCATTCCTCTTAGGAATTTTTGAGGGCAATAGACTTAAAACAAGTTTCCTCACCTTTTACTGATATTTTTGACAGTGAGGTCTTTTTTGATAAAGATGTGTATTAGTTTTACCATGTTTTCCCCTTGGCCACTTTTGATTTCTGTAGGTGCCATAACACAGGGTTTTTGGTCTCTTGTCATTGTTTGGACTTTGACACCTCATTTTCTCAATAGTGAACTTATTCTCAACATGATTTTCTCCTTTGACACTTTACCTTATGCTTGCCTTCATTTGATCATTTTTAAGACATTTGACTGTACAGGGAAACCTAGGCTCCATCATACTAATATTATTTACCATTTCTCCTTTTGGCGTAGGTGAAGTAGTGCCGCTTTGGAAAACCCTAGAGAGCACCTTGCATATCCTTTGAATGCCTTCTATTGTTTATGAAGGAGGACTTATCATCTTTATTTGACCTTTTTTGTCCTTGTTTCTAGACTCTTAGGTTTTAGGGTTGTTAGAGAAAAATAAGCAGTGTTGTCTTCTAAGTTCTCTATAGCCCTTTCAAGTTCATTCAATTCTGTTCAGTTCGCCTCACCTTTTTCCCTTATTCATTCATGATTTATGAAGATCTTCAATGTGTTCTTGATTGTGTTGAGTTGTCTTCTGCCCTTGTGGTCCTTGTGATGTTTCTTTGCTTGGCAACATTGTCTTTTCAATCAATCACAAAACCCTGAGCCTCTTTAAACATAGGCCTACTGCCTTTCTCTTTGTTGTGGATGTCTTCTTGTGAGGATTCATCCTATTACCTTACCTCTTTTTAGGTTGATGGAAATCTTGATCATTCTTGCAGAAATGTGAGCAAGGGCAACTGTCCCTTGCATAATTTGTGCTTTTTCCAAGGAGGCCTTTCTTGAATGGCTTTTGATTAGTTTTGGACAAGTTACTTGACCTTCTTCTTCTTTGAATGCAGCCTATTGACATGGGAAAAATAGAGACTTAGAAAACCAAAACAAGCCTATGACTTATGAAACCCTAGGTGACCTAGTAGAAGGTTCCTTGGACTTGGCCTTTAACTAAGAACTTAGATTTTGGGGCCATTAAGTGTAAAACAAAGTTTTTTATAGACTAATGTATTGAAGATCCAAAATCCAATGTACTTGATTTATCTAAAGAGCCTACAAAGATAGTTTTGAGACCATCAATGCTTGAGGTAATTTGGAGATATAAGAGAGCTGGTTGATTGGTGGCCCTAGGTAGCAGTGGAGGGGTTAGGTAAAACAAAATAGAGGATTGAGGACAAAGGTGACAAAACATAGACAAAATGAGTGACATGAGCCCCTGATGGATCTTCTGGGATTGGTGAGCTGAGCTTGACATGATGGGATGATGAAATAGTGAAAAAATTATCCTAAGGATAATGAAGGCAGTGAGATTTATAGAACTCACAATGTTCATGAAGCTTTTTTCTATAAATCTAGGATAAGTATTATCATCTATAAAGGCAAAAATTACTGATGAATAACAGTAAGATCATCTCCTAGACTGGGATTTTTTTTATTATTATTCGATGTCAAAGTAAAGGGAATATCATAGCCACATCCATGACCACAAAGAAATTTTCCCTCATGCAGCAGAAACAGGATAAGGTCGTGGAAGAATATATGGACATCTTCTCCTCACCCACAGGGGTGCCTTTGCACTTTCAATTCAAGCATTCGATCAATATGATTCCTGATGTACCTCTTCCCAATGGGTCAATATACTATCGTTCCATTATGGAAAATGAATAAATCAAGCAGTAAATCCAGTATTTTTTGTAGAAATGACACATTTGACCAAGTTCCTCACCTTTTGGGACCCCAATTGTACTTGCACAGAAGAAGGATGGTACCTAGAGGCTCTGCATTGATTATCAAGAACTAAACAAAATCACTGTCAGGAACAGGTATCCAATCCCATGAATTGATAACCTTCTTGACCAACTCAAGGAGGCCAAGTATTTCAGCAAGATCGATCTGAAGTCTGGCTATCACCAGGTTCCTGTTAGGGTCCTATAAATATAGGATTCATAATTTTGAATTGACTTTTGATAGTCTTGTAAAATATGTACATACCTTGATTTTTGCAAGTTGTTTTCCCATATTTAAAAAATAAAATATAAAAAAATAAAAAATAATAAAAAATCAAAAAGAGGGTAAAAATTCCTAAAAGAAAGATCAAAGGACTTCAAAAATATAGACCCCAAAAGAAAAAAGATGAAAATAAAACATGAAAGTGTGCAAGTTCAAATGCCACTACTTTTACTTTTTTGCAAATGATTACGGCAGAGTGTCAATAAATTCCATAATCCATGATGAGTGAAACTATTTAATCTCGAATTGTCATGTTTTCAATTACCATGTTTTAGATAGTGAATAAATTTCTGTCAGACAGTTTAATCCTGACAAATCAGTAGATAGGTAGAGAATAAATGAGGAGCCCAATAGTTTAATATGGGCCCTCGCATGAAATAAGGTATAATTAGATAGTTTTTATGCTTTCAAAATAATAATTTGTTGAGATTCAACAAGATGATGAGCTTAGTGAAAAGAGTCGCCTTCACTAAGTGGGCTCGCAGGCTATTTTTGGCGCAAGTACTTTTTTAGACTACGTCTATTTTTAGACATGATGATCATATTTTAGAAGTTGCAGGATGCTATTTGTGGATGGTTGTTCAAGTTGGAAAAATAGATGAAATTCTATTTTTAGAATAGTGGGTGAAGTCTATTTATAGATCGTCAATATAAAAATAGATGCAGGTCGATTATTATTAGCTCTTAATAATAATCAGACTCGAAACAACAACTTATTCTCTTGGAGCACTTCAGTTCAGTGTACAGATGTGGCACATCAGCTGACAGAAGGAATTATGCTATTCCTAAGGATTTAATGGAGCTAATGCATGGAGGACTCAGTTAGAACTCAAGTGGCAGAGTTATGACATAGTTGGAAGAAGTAGTTATGGAGTTGTATTTAGTTTAACTTAGTTAGACTCAGTTGAGCTAGTTGTATCTAGTCTAACTGATTGATACACTAGTGAGAGGGGAGTGAATTAATTAGTTAATTAATTCACAAATAATAAATCATTAATCAACTGAACAATACAATAGTTAACTATAGTGCATGGCAGTTTCAGTGGAGACCAGTGGAGAGATAGGTGAAAGGGAAAGATAGACTATCTGTTGTGACTATTAGTGATGCATTGATTTCATCTCACACTCAAAGGAGATGCCAATGAGGATTGCGTGCTCAATGATGCAGCAATTCAAATTCATTCGCAGCTATTCTTCAACGGTATTGCGCAGTTGAGGCGGTGTTATGTGGTGCCAAAGATAATAAGTTTTGACTATAAGATTGGGCCCGATTAGTATGACGATTGTATTGTACTAAGAGCTTGTGACAAGATTTGTATGCTTGTCTTGTATGAGATTTCGTACATCTCCATGTTACATAATATATAATAGTTTTCACTTTCCACTTTCCCCGTTAAACACCCGTGTTATGTGCGATTGAATATTTTTGTTTATGCTTCACATGTGTGTGCAATTAATTTTTCCGCAAAAGATTAACAAGTGGAATAGATTCAGTATCTTGCATAAAGTTCAATAGTGTGAGATCAGGTGGATCTTAGACATATGCATGCTTAGTGCATATAATTTCTACATAAATGTTTCAAGGTTGCAAGCCTAAATGCACCTGCTAAAAGGAAGAAAAAATGTTAGAGTAATGTTGTGTAGGTAGAAAGAAGTGGGAAAAATCATGTAATATTCATCATCGGGAAAAAATCACTAATTTCCCTTCCCCTGTAAGTATTCAGTATTCTATACTGCTAGTCAAAAAGGCTCAGAGCATTTCTCTGACTTTTGTTGGGACCGGACCCAAGGCTCGATGACTGGATAGTGGAAAATGTTGAGTTCTTATGATAAAATCCCCTTTTACCATTATTTATCCCTCATTCACACTTTTTAACTCATTTTCCTAAGTAAGCACACTTCATTACTTAATGAAACCTGAAATCCCATTTAATTGACTCCCTTCATTCATAAAGCATACAAAAACCCTCAAAAAACACTATATCCTAAGTAAAATAGTGAAATCATGAAATGACAAGCTTTGCTTTATTTTATTCATTTTACTTAGTCATTTAGTGTATTGTTGTGTATTCCATTTCCCCTTGTCATATTAACTTCTAACTTACTTTATTAATTCCCTTAAGATACCTTATCCTATCTATATAAATCCATTTATTTTAAATACCCCCCAAAACCCACTATTATAAAGATTTTGGACCAAAGATATTATCCACATGTTAAATTAAAAACCCAAAAAATGTGCCCTTTGGTCTAAAACTAACCTTAATGAAATACCTCGCCCCCTATGGTTATTAGACCCTTCCTGGTTTAAAACTATATAATAAAATCTATCACGAGCCCATACGTATGTTTAAAACTAAACATACTCCCCATTCATCACATTTTTAAGTCTTTTCCTTTCATTCTATCCTCGCTATGTAAAGCCCCAAGCTTTACATAGGCTAACCCAAGATTAATCATGTAACCCCGCCTCATGTGCCTCCACCCATATATATAAACCCTTATATATATATATATATATATATATATATATATATATATAACCCCCTTTTTATATATATACCGTCCCGTATACATAAGGCCGCCTACACATACTTTAAACCTTTATCCATTGAAAAGAAAAGGTTTAAACTCTTTTTAAACTTCCTAGCGCATAGCATTTCCCCGGTCCCACAATCCCAATTAGCCGCATCTTCCCAGTAAATCATGACCCTTCGCTCCCGATTGTCAGATTCGACGGCGCAAGATCAATGTCGCACCAAAAAAGTGATCATCTGCCCAAAGCCCAAATGGACGCGAAATGGGTTGTTTTACCCATTCCGCCTCCTGCGACGTGGCATCTTCTCATAGGATCGCGTTCGTTTTAACAAAAACTACTCACTGCTAGAAATGAATGCGAAAACCACGTCTGGTTTTCTAATTTTAAACTCAAAACTGCTCCCGTCATTTGATGAGACCTGCATTTAATACATTTATGGTGATTAATATCAAAGGTTAAAACCTTTGATACACCATTTTTGTTTTTTATTTGCGCATTTCAACCGTGAAAAAGCTCTGCTCAAACTGTGTAAGAACCCTTTGTCCCAAATTGTCGACTTATACCCAGAAAAAACTAAATTTGACCACTGATTCCTTATTTCAAGACCAGAAAAACCATTTCGCTGCACTAATAAGCTGGACCATACCACAGGAACAACCAAAAGCATCAACTGCATCATACTTGTGTTTAAGGTATTTTTTTCGACCAAATTAAAGCCTGGAAATTTCATTGGAAACCTTCTATAATAGAACTAAGCTTTCAATTAGAAAAATTCACTGGATGAAATTGCCCAAAAAAGCCCTAAAGAGGCCAAACCTTGGCCAATTTTTCCCAAAAAGTTCTGTGTTCGAAAAACCACTCCTTGAAGCCAATTTCCTCAGTTAAAAAAAAGAAAAAGCCTCATAAAATCAATTTTAAAGACAAATAAGGGTTTGAAGCCTAAGTGTACCTTAAAAGCTCCTTTTTCAATCAAAATCCATTCAGGAAACCCTTGTTTCTTGTCTTATCCTAGTTTACATTCTCTAAGAAGCCTAACTAAGCAAAAAAGACCAACAAAGACTATCTTTTGCTTAAAATTTTCCCAATTCATCATCTGAAAAAGAAAAATAACTTCTGCAAACAATTTAATCTTACAGAAGTATCCCAGAATGACTAAAAAACAGAGCATAAATAAACCTAGAGGATCTAAACCAACTAGGCCTGGGGGATCCAAACCCCCTAAATCTGAAGGATCTAAAGATGTCAAATCTACTCCAGTCCTTACGGCTAAATTCACTGTGTCAGTGAATCCCCTCCAACCACTTGTAGCTGTTGTAGAAAGCCTCCCTTTGACTGATGTTGACTACAAAATTGTTGATCCTATTATAGAATTCAACCTCTTGGATATACATAATTGGTGTTATGAAAATTACTTGGATAAGGATGAAATACCTATTTGGGAGACTCATTTTCCCAAATATATAGTTCCATTGACCCACTCTTGCCAATATCTTATCAGATTATGTCAAAAATATTATGAACCAGATCAAAGGGCCATAGTCAATGCTGATAGAGAAATCCTTTTTACCATCACAGCAGAATCAATAAATCAAATACTTCAATTACAATTTGATCCTCAATCACTCCCCCTGACTATAGAAGCTTTGACCCAGTTGTTCTTAGGCCTTGACTTCCCTAAGAAGTTCATGATATTTCAAAACTTTTTGCCTTCCCATGTTGATATTCCTAAAATAAACCCTCCTTATTCCACTGCTAAATTCCCTGAAGGGTCTAGACATATTATCTCTATGCTCTCATTTATACTTGGATACTTTACAGATGGATTCACTGATGAGTCCATTCTAGGTTTCCTGTCCACATTGTCTCCAAGCCAACCTACATCAGTAATTTTTGACTTTGCTGGTTTCATAGCCAACAATATCCATCATCAGCTAATAAATTTACCCACTGAAGGAGTTTTTAGATACTCATCTTATCTATTTCACTTATTCTTATTTTTTCAAGCTGATAAATTTCCTATTGCATTAAAAAAGATGGACTTGGAGGGAAATCATCTATCCATTATCTTTTGGACTTCATTGCTCAGGAAAGAGGGCAGTAATTTCACCTACACAGACTTTTCAGAACTTTTTCTACATCCAGTAATGAACATTTTTTTATAAAGCAGAGCAGCCCAGTGTCAGTGAGGAAATGAAAAGAATCATGCAACTGTCAGAACATAATAAAGTGGGAGATTGGTATCTCTATGAGAAGCATACAGAGTTAAGAATTTTTGGATTCAACTTATTACCTTATAAGTTGCCTAGATATATGAGCACGAGAATTTTTACACTGAAGTACTTAAGACAATTCTTAATTCTGATTCTGTTAACTTCATGGCTGCTAGAAAAAAGACTCAATTTAGATTAAAGAATCAGGTTGGTCTCTTTATCATAAACAACAGAGATGAAGAAAAAGAAGTCACAATTAGTTTAGCAGAGTTCAAATTTCAAGAAATTTTTCCATGGAACGATGATCCCCAAGGAATCCTGATCAGTCTAAGGGTAAAAATCAAATTGACTCCCTTCATACATGAGCTTAAGCCTGAGATTGAGAATTTTTCCAACCAAGCAGAATGGGTGGAAAATACACTAATAGATACAGCTAGTACAACAAAGACAACAGGTAAAATGAATACAACAAAAGCTCTTGAAGTTGTAAAGCAGCCATAAATATCAGCAAAAAGAGGCAAAGAAGAAGGAGAATACACAACAGAAACAACTAAAGAAACTAAATTCAAACTGATTTATAATAAAAGGCTTAAAGTTAGTTCAGTTGAGAAAGAAGAGGTAATGACATTGAAGATACAAATGCTCCAGAAGTAAATAATGATGAAGCAACAATGATAGTTAAAGAAATACTTGCAGAAATTGAAAAAGACAAAACAACAAGAAAATATGACACTCAAATGATTGAAAAACAGAATAATATGGAGGTCTCTTCCTCACAAACAGTTGAGGAAAAGGATTTATACATCAAGGAGAGATATAAGCAGATAAAGCAGAAGAATGAGGAAATCAAATCATAAATATATTCTCAATTCCTCAAGCAAAAACCTGGGAATAAAAATAGGCTACTGACAGCCTTTGATTTTTCTACGAACAAGATGATTATGTCATTTTTGCAACGAACTACCTCAGTACCAAAAACAGTGGAAGATTATAAAAAGGTGGAGTTTGAAGTAGACACTAAAAATGTTCATGAGCTGGACCAAATTGAATTTCATAGACACAGCTTTGAAATTTTGTATTCAACAGTGGTGACTAAAGCAATGAGTGCTACCGAGTTATAGAATACTATTCTTAATATGCAGGATCAAATGAAGTTAGACAAGGCATATTTGTATGCAAAGGACCTAAGGATTAAAGCCTTAGAGGATTTAGTTTTACAGGTGGGATATGATCCCTCAAATATTCAAGCAGCATAATTGTTGATAAAGATAAAGAATGATGATATTGCAGCTTTGAGGAAACAACTTAAGCTTCCTCAAAGCGAGCATCCACAAACCAAAGAAATCCTTCAAGATCAAACTGAAAAAGAAGAGTTGATGAAGCTCATCCACAAATTAACTGCTCAGATCATAGAAATGGAATCCCAAATGGACCAGCTTGTCCAAGAGAAGGAAATTGTGAAAGAACCTGATGCTCCTATCATTTCTTCAGTTATACCAGTGATTACCATAGCAGTGGCTTCCACTTTAGGGGAGAAACTAGCACCAAAAGAACCACTGGCAACTGCAGTGCCAATGATTTCAGCTACTACTTCAGCAACAGACTCTTCTACTACACATGTTCAACAAACAGATGAAGTATGCCAAATTGTTAAAGCTATGGGGGAAATGTCTTTGAAAACTAATGAAATCAACAGCCTAAAGAAGATGATTGATAATATTGAAGCTACAAATAATTTAGCTCTGATAAATGCTAAAACCCATGAACAGAAAGCAATCAGATTGGGAGAATAGACGAAGAATTTACAAAAAGAGCTAAGTTTCATTGAGCAAATTTCATTTGTAAAAAGTTATCTATGGACAAACATAATTGAAGCCATTCACACTCAATGGCCTTAAATTTAGGTTATATATGAGCAGAGAGATTTATTATTAGCAGCTCAGGTAGAGATTCAAAAGACCAAGGATGAGTTAACTGATAAGCCTGCTCAGGCTTTAAAACTCATCACATTCTTGAACAACAAGAACAAGGCAGAATTGGAGGAAATATAGGCATTGGATAGAACATAAACAATCTTACAGATTAAAAAGGTTGTAACTAAGAATAATTTGATGAATAATCTGGAAGAGAAATGTGAATCTATGAACATTGCCATAACAAAGTTTATGGTAAAATACACAAACTTAAGACAGAGGGGCCTACCAGACATCCATGTTTTTAATGAAAAACTGATGCCCCAGAAGGATTATGATAAAAAGATAAGGGAATTTTCCAAGGAGAAAGTCAACAAACCATTAGCACAAGGCACTCCCACAGGAAAAGTCCTCCTTCAACATTTTGAAGATTTGTTCTTTTTACAACATGAGATTAAACATCTCTTTGTGTTCAAGCCCACTTTCGCTAGATACACAGAGGCTGATGAGAATTTTAGGAAGCTAAAGAATGTTAAAATTACCAATGAAAAACAGTGGCAAACATTTACTGATTTAATGTAACAATCAGAGGTAAAATAGTGAAGAAAGATTGCCTTCAAAAAATAGTCAAGAAAGCAGTAAAAAATAACAGTGAAATAAAAAGATAGTTTGCTAATTTTACTGCAAAAAGACGTATTTTTACAGTAGTAAATAGTGAAACTGTAGCAGCGTTAAAGATTATCAGATGAAAGAATTTCAGGAAGGCAAGTCAAAAGCCTGAAATTTTCTAGCAGCCAGCAAGTAGGACAACTAATCAATCAAAAGCTCCTTGTTAGATAAATAGTCCTATTTATTTTGGATAAGATGACAGATTGTTGATCTATTAAGCAACTATCCCTCTTATTATGTAAATATATTTTCTTTTTCCTAAATATATTCCTATATTTATCCTAGGATATTTGTAACTACATTTTGTATAAATAATTCTACATTAGAAGTATTCAGTGTGGAATAAAACTGTTGGACTTTACTATAGACATTTTTGCTGAACATTGGAGGCTATTGTGTGCTTGATTTCAAAGTAGCAGACTAGACATGCTGACTGGCATCATAATTCAGGATCCATGTGAGAAGCTGACGAGTGAATTACTTCCTACTTTTCACTATTTCCTTTTCTAATTTTCATGCATTCATTATATGTTTGTTCTGTCTGAATGTGCAACTACGAGTATTACTATAGGATTAGTCAAGTGCTCCCTGTTTTTAACTAGTTGCCATTTTAATATTTTCTTCTGATTTATGGTGCTGAGAATTCTTAATTTCTCTCACTCCCGTTTGGCCTCTGCCTCCTACTTCCATTTTCCGGATGAAAGGATCCTTAAGTGCCCTTTATCCCGATCATACCACCCCACAAAAACCACTTTCCCAAATCTCTGAGGGTTATCTATCTTGCCTTGAATATATTTGTACCTTTTAGTCTTGATTTATAGTACTGCTAGCTTGATTTAGACTCCATAGCCCAATGGACAGGAAGATTTATCTATATTTTACCTCCAAGTGATTTTTCCCCACCAAAACCTTTAAACCAAAACCAAATTGTACTTTCATAACTAGCCTAAAATTTATAAATCAAACAAAGATAAATCTTAAAGAGAGAGCCCTCTCTGAATTCTAGGAAGGCTAGATCCCAGAATTTGAAGTAGGTTTGTGGTTACCTCTAGTATTCTTTGACTAAAAACTCAAAATCTCACAATTTAAAAAATTACTAGAGTGATAACATACTGTCGACTCCACTAGGGATCGAACCTAGAATATTTGGTTTCGCATTTAGTCTTAAAGGAAAATGTTTCAATTATCTTTTTACTTTAAGATTATTTTTATAGGTTGTGGGTATTCAAAACATTCATTCTGGCTTCTAAGAAAACCTACTATACCAGGTCTAACTCGGATCCTAAGCCTGCAGTTATAGTAGATAACCTAGATCAGATTGGTAAAAAGAAAAAACAAACTGTCAATTTAGAAACTGAAGTACCATTGAGAAAAACCAATTCTTTACCCAAAGCGTTAGTGAGTTTAAATGATACTAATTTTGATCTGAAGTTTGAATATTCATTGTTTAAAACTAAATCTGAAACTGATTTGAAAAATATTGTTCTAGATCCTGTTTTCATTTCATTTTTTAATGCAAAACAGAAAAATATTTCAGTAGGAACAAAATCGAATAAATTTGAATATCAAAATACAGTTCAAAATATTAATGTTTCATTGATTAAAGATATTAATGAAGCTATTGAATTAGCTCATTTGTTGTCTTACATAAAACCTCCAATTTCTCAATTGCATACAACAATAATACCAACAGCAGATTCATATTTATATGTTGTTACTTCATTTATAGATACTATTGCAAGTTCATCTACAGATCATTTCATTCCTACATTGCCTTTGCAACCTAGGATATTATTTCCTTCAGCCACTCAATCCACTGTATCCACTACTTTTCATTCAGATTTTATAATAACCACATCTTTATTTCCCAGCAATTCCATTTACATACCAGCTTCATTTCCTAGTTCTTCAATTACAATTTTCAGTTCATCAGCTGCCATATCGAACACTACCCCTATAATTAATGTTATACCTCCTAGCTCAGCAAAGCTTCAAGCCATGGCTGCTAGGTATGCTCCCCTTGTCTTACCCCAAAACCTTCATGACATGCCTCAAGATTATAAAAAAAATGTACCACTGTTTGATGGAATTTCACAATATACTGCTCAACAACATGTAACTAAAATGACAGATTTCTGAGAAATTTATGAAATTGATGAGTCAGATGTCCAGATGAGGTTATTTGCCCAGAGTTTAACAATAGAAGTTAAAAAATGGTTCAAAAATTTAGCTCTTGGTAGTGTAGCTGATTTAGCTGTATTTCATAGAATATTTTTAAATAAATGGGAAAAGAAAAAAAACCCCCTTCAAATTTTTTCTGAGTTTGATGCCTTGAAAATATCTCCTACCGAGTCCGTCCAAGACTATTGCACTAAGTACAATAATGGCTACAATACAATACCTGCAAATCTTAAACCTACACCTTAGTCTGTTTTGCTCAAATTCCCTGATCGATTTGATACAAATATGGCCTATCAATTAAGAGAAAGAGATGCCAAAGCCTTAGAACAGATGCAATTAGATGCTCTCAGTGTAGAAATAAATATTTTAGCTAGGAAAGCCAGACTTAGAAATGAAAGAAGAGTTACAATTAAAGAAGAAAGTTCAAACTCAGATGTTAAAATGGATTTATTTTCTAAAACTTTAGAAAGGGTGGTAGAAAGATTAGATAATATAGATAGAAAACCTCAATGGGATAATCAACCTCAGATCAGAAATCCCAATTTCAGAAAAGACAATAACCCTTGAAAAGCTAAAGAAGTTGCTCCAAACCAAAACATTAGGCCCTCATTCCAGGAGAACTATGCTGAAAGTTCTCACAATAATGATGAAGATGAGGATGACATCAATAATCTAATGGGAATAGATGAAAACAATACCATTTTCCTCACTCACGAAGTCCTCAAACTATTTGAGCTTCAACAACTCAAATTAAACTCCAGTGAATCCTTTGACTACAAACAGGGTTATGACTTTGCTATAAATAAAATTCACAGTTAGTATAACCTTAGAAACAAGAAAAATAATGAGTCTTCTACTAAAAACAATTCCCAAAATCAAAATAAGAAAAATGTAGAAGCCCCAAAAACAAGAGTTTTGCAAATTCTCCCAAAGGAAAATATACAAAATTCCAATCCTTCCAGTCCTAGAAAATCAACAAGTCCCAAAATTGTTGATATTATTGATGAAGTAGCTCAATCTTCCAAAGATGCACATAAATCTAACACTGCTAAAGCTTCTAATTCAGTAAAAACAACAAATTCTGATCCTAAAAAGATTTCTACTGATTCTAAATCAAAAAATCCTAGAACAGATAATCCCAGAATACCTGCTGATGATTCTAAGTCTGATAAAATTTCTGCTGCCACACAAACAGTCCCTGAAAGGAAAATTAAAAGCAACAAAACTCAAGAAACTCAGACAGAGAATTTCAAGACAATTGAAGATAGAAATACAATTGTTGAAAATCAAGAAAAACCAACTCAAATTACAGTTACTAAAGATGAATTAGTTCAAATTAGTAAATCTCAACCCTCATTGAATATTCAACTGAAATTTCTAAGTTAAAAATACCTATTCCTTTAACAGAATTGGTTAAAAATGACTTATACAAATCAACCATAACTGAAACTTTAAATATGAATGATGGTGAAGATGCCATTAATTTGAATGATGATCAACCAGAGTTGATTTTTGGCCCTGATGTGAATGGAAAGAATTCAGATGGATCAATCCATCCTTTCTATATCATTCTTACCATTCATGATCAGATTTTACACAACGCTATGTTAGATTCAGGAGCTTCCCATAACTTAATGCCCAAAGCTATCATGGAAACTCTTAATCTAGAAATAACCAGGCCTTATATATATTTGTTTTCATTTGACTCTAGTAAAGTTAAATGGTTAGGATTAATTAAAGACTTATGTGTTACTTTAGTTTAGTACCCTGGTAAGAGTATGGTAATGGACATTATAGTAGCTGACATCCCACCAAAGTATGGTATGCTTCTTTCTCCCTCATGGGGAGCAAATTTGCAGGGATCTCTACAATTGGACATGAGCTACGCTACTATATCAGTGTTTGGTCAACCCAAAAAGCTATATAGGGAAACATTAATGAAATTCATGGTCAGTAGTGCTGAGAGATCCATAAATTACCCCATTTATTCTACACCAACTGACCTTGACTCTTTTATTTTATGTAACTCTGATAACAATGAAATCCAAACTGAACTGATTGATAAAAAGCCAAAACCAAACAATGAAAACATATTTCATGAGTCCCTTTGGCACTTAGACTTCGATGGTTCTATGAAAAAATCAGGAACAGGAGCAGGAGTATGGATTAAAAATATGGAAACTAATCATTCATAAGGACATGCCTTCAGACTCAACTTCAAATGTACCAATAACATGGCAGAGTATGAGGCACTCATTCTAGGCCTCCAGATCATCAGGAACTTAGGAGGAAAAAGAATACTA
The DNA here is from genome assembly GCA_034641835.2 of Pinus albicaulis. Lineage (NCBI taxonomy): Eukaryota > Viridiplantae > Streptophyta > Pinopsida > Pinales > Pinaceae > Pinus > Pinus albicaulis. Next base: position 168,650,316 of record CM076582.1, on the reverse strand, counting down.
ATAATGGGAGATTCATAATTAATCATAAAGAAAATAAATGGAGATTATTATGTTTATAATCCTAGACTAGCCAAATACAAAGATACAGTGATAGATTTAGCTGATGACTTATTGGAATGCAAGTTTGCTGCTATACCTAGAAAACAAAATATTCAAGCACATTGTCTGGAAAATTTTGCTAGTACTTGTAACTTACCATTCCAACCAACTCATAAGTACACTGCTGAGGATAAACATAGACCAATTATCCCAGACAACCTCAAGTACTGGCAGATTTTCTCTCAGGATGAACATATTTATCATTTTTTAAATAATGAGGAAGAATTTCAAAATTGTAAAATAGATACAGACTGTAAAATAAATTCAGATTTTGATTGTGAAATAGATAACATAGATGTACATAAATTTAACAAACCAACTGTATTTACTCAATTTGACATAGACAGCTTAGAGAAAGTAGATATTGATGAAATCATTGAAGAAGAAATTGACATGTTAGTTCTAAAAGATAATTTTTTTCCTAAAGGTTTAACTCCTTTGGAAGACCTTTTTGATTCCAATGATGTACCTAAAAAGCCAAAAATGGAACCAATTAGGCCTGGCATTGAGGAAGATAACATTGGGACAGAATTAAAACAAAAAATGATTAAATTGTTTAAATCTTTACCTCCACAAGAAAGGGAAAAATACATTGATATTTTAAAGGAATATCAAGATGTGTTTTCTTGGAGTTATGAAGATCTCAAAGCTTATGACACAAACATAATCCAACACAAAATTCCTATAAAAGATGACCAAAAACCATTCAAACAAAAATTAAGGAGAATTAATCCTGTTCTATTACCTTTGATAGAAAAGGAAGTAAAACGTATGTATGATGCTCAAATCATTGCACCAATTAGATATTCTGATTGGGTTTCAAACTTAGTACCAAGCAGAAAGAAAACAGGAGAAATTAGACTATGTGTTGATTTTAGAAATCTTAACAAAGTTTCTTTAAAGGATAATTACCCTTTACCAAAGATGATCATATATTACAAAGGGTAGTTGGCTCCTCTAGAATTTCTTTGTTAGATGGTTTTTCAGGATACAACTAGATCCTAGTCCAAAAGGAAGATCAGGCTAAAACAACTTTCACCACTCCTTGGGGCACTTTCATGTATGTGAAAATGCCCTTTGGTCTGATGAATGCAGGATCAACCTTTCAGAGAGCTATGGACATAGCCTTTGCAAAGGAGATTCATGATTTCTTGGTAATTTATCTAGATGAAATTACTGTATTTTCCAAATCAAATAATGAACACTTGGATCTTTTGAGGCAGGTCTTTATTAAATGTAGGAAATTTGGCATCTCTTTAAATCCCAAGAAAACTCTCTTTGGATTAGAGGAAGGTAAGTTAATAGGACATATAATTTCAAAAGAAGGAATTAGAATTGATCCTGCTAGGATAGAAGCAATTTTGAACATTCATCCACCTAGAAATTTCAAAGAATTACAAGCTTTCTTAGGTAAAATTAACTTTTTGAGAAGATTTATTTCAAACTTAGCTGAAATAATTAGAGAACTAAACAATATGCTCAAAAAATACTTAACTTTAAAATGGCCGTTGAAGCCAAACAATCATTTGAATCCATAAAACAGGCTTTAACTAAAACACCAGTCTTAATCAGCCCAGATTTCAAGAAATACTTTATAATTTTTTCTTTTGCATCAGAGCATACCATTGCTGCAGTTTTACTGCAAAATAATATTGATCAAGGTTTTGAACAACCTATAGATTTTTTCAGTAAAACCCTTATAGATTCACCTCTGAAATATAACATAATGGAGAAACAAGCCTTAGCCTTGGTTAAGGCCATAAAATATTTCAGAGTTTACATTCTCTGTAGTTAAATACATTCTTACTCAGGATAGCCCTGATGGAAGAAGAGGTAAGTGGATTGCCACTATCCTAGAATATGACATAGAAATCAAACCAAAAAAACTCATTAAAGGACAAGGATTAGCTATATTAATGGCTAAATCTAACTGCAATGCATTAGATATAAATTTTATTGCTCAAATTGATGACCAGGAAGAGATGGCGACTCCAGTGATCAATGAAGCCTTTCTAGATTCACCTTGGTACTTAGATATTATATTTGTACTTACCAAATTACAATCTCCTCTTGGATTATCAAGGAAAAAATCCAGATTTCTTAAACTTAAAGAAATGAGATTTTGTATTCTAGATAATGTTCTTTTTTGGAAAAAACAAAGTGGGATATTATTAAATTGTTTACTGAAAGTTGAAGCTGACAAAATACTTGAAGAATTTCATGCAGGTGACTGTGGAGGTCATTTATACTGGAAAATTACTGCAGATAAGATCCTTAGAGCTGGTTTTTACTGGCCTACCTTATTTGTCGATGTTAAGAAATTTGTTACTTCATGTCATAAATGTCAAATTTTTGAAGGAAAAAATAAATTGTTACCTTTACCTTTATAGCCTATTTCAACTGAAATGACATTTAAACAATGGGGTTTAGACTTCATTTGGATAAATTCACCCCCCATCCTCTGGCCAACATAAGTGGATTTTGACTGCCACAAATTACTTCACTAAGTGGATTGAAGCCATTCCTACTAGACAAGCCACTGACACAGTCATTATCTCTTTCATAGAAAACAATCTTTTATCAAGATTTGGATGCCCTCAGAAAACTATTACTGATAATGCAGCAACATTTAAATCTAAGAAAATGATTGCCTTCTGTCACAAGTACCATATTACCCTAGGCCACTCTACTGCATATTACCCTCAAGGTAATGGCCTAGTTGAATCCTCAAATAAAAGTCTTGTAAATATCATTAAAAAAATACTTGAAGATAACAAAAAGACTTGGAATAAAAAGTTAGTCTATGCCTTATGGGCAGATAGACTTACTACCAAAAAGCACGGGGGCGTCACTCACAAACTGATATTATATCACGTGCGTTCATATTGGGGTAAAAAAAATCAAAAAATCAAAAAACATTATATTGCCTATATAACTAGGGATGGGTGGGTTTTTATTTATGATGTAAAAATATAAATATCGTGGGGTATTTTTTATTATTTTTTTGGGCCAAGTGGGTAAATGAGGCCATGGGAAGGCAAAGAGTGTGGAGGAGAGGCTTATTGGTAAAATCGACGCGGAGGAGGTGGGAGGAGAGGGTTAGGTAAATCGATTTTCGACTATTATGTTATGGTTCCACTGTTTTGGTTTTTGTTCCTATCACCCATGGTGGAGGAGGTGGGAAAGTGAGGCCGTCGGAAGGCAAAGAGCGTGGAGGAGAGGGTTACTGGTATAATTGGTGCAGAGGAGGCGGGAAAAGAGGGTTAGGTAAAATCAATTTTCGATTGTTCTGGTTCTTATCAGCCATGGCGGAGGAGGTGGGAGAAGAGCGTTAGGGAGGTTAGGGAAGTAATATCGCGCTTCGACTGGCTTTGATTGGATTGGACTGGAGGAGCAGGGTTAGGGAGTTATTCAATGGCTTCGACTGGATTCGACTGGAGGAGCGGGGCTAGGGAGTTATTCAATGGCTTTGACTGGAGGTATTCTCTGTTTTGACCGACTTGTAGGCTTCCACTGGAGGTTCAAGACATAATTGCAGGCGGGGTTTACTCATTGTATGGGATCCGGGTATCTTCAGACTAAGACCAAAGTTGAACTATGTTTCTTTACATCGTCAGTGTTATGCCAAGATTTGGGCCCATATGCAAGTTATGAGGGAGTGGTATTCTTGAAACCTGGAGATCGACTCAGCAAGAGGAAGAGAACGAATCAGCAAGAGATCTACTGAGAATTCGAGCAGATCAACTCATAATTCAAGAAAATTTCCATCTCGTGCCAAGAAATGCAGAAAAAGGTGATTGGTTTCCGCCTTATCCACTGAACAGGACAACCCAAAACCATGGAAGAATGTCCATAGTCACAATTCATAGTAGGCTTTGTTTCAGATATTTAAGATTAAGGATATGGTTTTTTTTTCTCGATGATGTTCTTTGGTTTATTTCCTGTAAGCCAAAATGGTTCTTTCTCTGCAATTTTTAGATCTCTTTACATAACTGTATGTCTTAACATTCTTAGATCACTTTACATTACTGTATGTTGTAATATTCTTATTCCCTTTAGGCATGCTGAAGGAGACAGGACAGAAGCTTGGAAGAAGATAGATTATGCTAATTGTGATGTTTATCATTCCCATAATGTGTTTATAAAAACTAAACAGCTTTTCTTAATTTGCTAGTTGACTAAGTTGGTGAAGTGCATCATTGTGGTTTATTTCTCTTCAACATAGTAAGGCTCATAAAGTGTTGCCCATTACTGTTCCTGCATTAATTTTTTGCTGTCTTGTTTTGTATTTCAACCTTAATCCACTGCTTAATAAATTCAAATTTGGAGAGATCCGTTGATTAAGGATATGGTATTTTTTTTTTTTTGGCTAGAATTTTCTCGTCAATATACATAATGCAAAGGGTCAAATTTGTCAATTAACCACACAAAATGCCAAAATTTTCCTCTTTTTGTCTTTTGTTGGTTTAAAGTATATGTAAAAGTAATTTGGAAGGTATATCATACAAAAACCCATTACACATCATAAATGATTCACAACTAAGCATAGATAATTGAAGAAAAGGAATCTAGATTTTTTTTTAACTACACTAGTAGCTATAGAGATTCTATCTCATATCATTCTCTTGGAATCAACTCTTGGGATTTGTGTCCCATGTCCCTCTATCATACATGTTCTGCTATATTTAAATTAAACCCTTGGGATGTGTATCACATGAATTTTCATTTTCTATGCCCCTTTATCATACATGTTTTTCTATATTGAACTTGACCCTTAGGGTGTGGCTTATGACATTTTTTAAGCATTCTATAAAGAAACTACCACCTTGTCTAGTGCAATTTTCTACAGTAGCACTAGTTATATGAATTTGTGTTTCATTTTCCTTAGTAGCTGGAGGAGTTGAATCTTTTCAAATGCTCAGGATTAGCCATACCTGACTATGGCTGGAAGGTTGGAACCTACAATAATTTGTTGGTAGGACTTCCCATTTAAGAAAGACTAATAAATATTTAAGAAAAAAAAATTGGAAATGTTTTTCTTTCAATCAATCTAGGCGACATTTAGATCTTCATATGCTATGATGTCTAGCCTATTTATGGCTAAGAATGCATGCAAAGATGTTTTAAACTCTAATCTAATACTAAACATAAATTAAATTTAGAATTTAGGTTTTATGATTAAATAATGGGAGAGAAATAGTGCCTAATATATTTTTTGGGTATATGGGGCTGACTAAGGATTACCTGGAAGAGATTTAAGTAGATATGGGGTGATGACTATAAGGTTGTCCTTCAAAAACCTTAGAAGATCCATCTAGTACCTTAAAAACTTCAAGAAAATTCAGGGGAAGATGTGGGGAAGACTAATGATGGTTGGAGAACATGCTACATGGTCTTGAACATGACCATCATGATTTCCAAAATGTGGTGGTTGTGCAAATGCATCTTGTTGTTATGCTAGATATTGCACAAAAAATATAATTCTGTGAATGTCAGTATGCGATGAAGCCACGTTGAAGCAATGAGTGGAAAAATTGTTTGTAAAGAAAATAAGTGAATTTTACATCCAATGGATCTCCCTTTTCCATGAGGATTGTGACTCCAAGTGAGTTTGAACATAATCATAACATAAAATATTCACAATTTCCTCAATACTTTTCAAAATCATTATTATGATACCAATTCATAAATGGCATAAAAACTTGGCCTCTCATGGCAGACTTCAATCTAGTTCCTAGGCAAGGAAAAAATTTCCTCCAAAGATAGAGCTTTGATATGTATGGAAGGAAAACCTCTTGAGGGTATAACACCTATGATACTGCATAAAATCACTATTATGAGCTCAATGTTGAAATGGAGCCAAAATTTTGCATCTTGCAGTTTGATTGTAATCCACCACACTAGTGAAAAAATATGCACGTCACAATTTTAGGGTGGTTGAAGGGAATCTAGTGGAATTTGAAAAGTAAAAAACCTCAATGAGCCGAGGTATATAGCCCTTGATTGTAAAAACCCACCATTGTTAGATCTAGTAGCAGTGTGAGATGGAAACCTTAAGAGGTGACTAGATCTACAGGATGCAATCGTTGTATTACAACAACAACTAGTGCAACCCTCTCATCTCATTTTGTAAATAAAATAACAGAGACCTATAGCTAGTAATTTGGAGAGATTGAGTTCTTTGTTATCTTTTTTAATTAGAGTGATGAAGGTAGCATTTATGGTTGGAAAGGAACCTCATATTTAGTGTAACTTTTATTTTAATACCTAGACCTCATTTTTAATGATGAACCAAATGTGGTGGAGGAAATTTGTGGTGAAAACATGAGGACTTGGAGATTTTTTGTAATGCATATCTATGACATTCAATTTTACATCTATTAAAGTGACGGGTCTCATGGGACTAGCAGCATGTTCTTTCAAGACTAATTAGGGAATGTGTTTGGTGATCATGTGAATGGTAGTGAAACCGTCCTATTTGAGTTTTGAGAGGAGAGACCTGAAAAATTTTGTTGGTTTGTGATAAATATGTTGATTATAAGTTAACTTATTACCTTTATTGTTTTTGAGATGAGTAATTCTATTACAATTCCGATGTCGAATCATCAATTTGTGGAAGAATTTCAAGTTGTGTTCTCCTTCTTGAGTCATTGCACTTGTGATTTATACCAGCAAAGTATTTTTTCTTGTTGATGTCACTCACTAGGGTGGGTGAAATTTTTTTTCTCTTGGTCAACAAGGGATTCATCTCTTCCACGAATAATTTGTTTTTGAATGCATGCCATTCTTGATTCTAGATCTTTTGGACTTGGAAAATGTCTAAAAAGACTATCATGTTCCATGTCTTGAGATGTTGTTTGAGGTTTTTAAGTCTTTGTTGGAAATGATGGAAATGATAAATTAGAGTCCTTTTGTGTATGACATCTTGATTCCACCATTGATTGATGTTCTTATAAATGTATGGGAAAGAAAGCCAAAAAATTTAAAATCTAAAGGGATTTTTGATGGGGATACTTGGGTTGTCGAGAGTGACGGATATGGACCAATGATCTAATCTAGTTGAAGGGAGAATATTGGTGTGTATACCTTGACCATAGAGCATTAAGAATTCTAAAATCAAGAAATATTCCAATTGCAAACTACATGTTGTGATCCCCCACATTTATTGTTACAAGCATGGAGCCCATTGAGAGTTTCCACATCAATCAGTCTCATATCACTGATAAAGGTGTTGAATGCTTCATTATCTTGATCATGTCTACAAATTTATCGTTTTATTTTACTCTAAGGAAGAAATAAGGTTGAAATCCCTTCTTAGAATCTAATGAGAATTTCCATTGAGATGTACAAAGTTGGCAAGACTCTCCAAGAATTTGTGTTTTTCCAGAAGAAGATGCACACCATATACATTGGTGATGAATGAATTTTATGAGGATCATGAGGTAAAATTGAGTGATTAAACTTATTTCTATGGCAAATAAATTGTGAAGTAGAATCATGTTTAGATTCCAAATAATGACAATGTCACCAACCATGCCTTTGGAATTTATGGTTGTCAATTTTCCCTTTTTCCAAAAGTTTTTGAGTAGGGTTTCTATCATAATAATATAACTTTTTTTTTCTTGAAACATAAGAGTATCATGTGATTCAATACATATCTTATTGTGTAAGAGTAATTTCTTGCTTTTAACATTAATTTCTCATATATTCCAAGATATCACCTTCATTGACTAGAGGTATCTCTCTAATAATAAATGCAGATTGGTCTTGTGACCTCAATGATCATCATCATGCAAGAGTTATTTTAGATTTTTTATCCTATTGGGTTGAATCCTAGGGCAAAAGAAGAATTATGAGATGGGATATTGGCTGAATTACATTTCTTGCTACCCTTTAGGGCTTGCTGAATTTGATTTCTAAGGATTGATTGTATGTCCTTCCATGATAGGCATCCACATTTTTAGGAATATTCCCTGCATACATGTAGAAACAATTTCCTGCACCAAATATTATACCATTTAGACTAAACTGCATCTAGATCAACCTTTTAAGTTTTATGACCTTTCCCCTGGGGTAAAATAATTCCCCAGTCTCTATAATAGGAAATTTGATGATGTCATATAAATTTTAATCTCGAAACTTGGAGCTTGTGGCATAACTTGTTACTAAAATGTTATTTTGGCTAGAACCATTTCAAGAAAATTATACTTAACTGACTCCCCCTTCATTTTTCTTACATATTTTCATTATTACTTTTTTTTTGCTGCTGAGGGTTTAAGGTACAATTGCATGATGAAGTTTTGTGGCCACGGTCATTGCTCTCCTGGACATATACAAGGGTGTAAGTGGTGATTTAAAACTTCTGCAAACTATCCCTTTGTCCAATTATCCTTATATTTTACAACCTTGAAGGTCTAAATCTAGGCAAGGTTTCAGACATTAATCCCAAGTTAGAGCTTATACACAATCAGTAGTTTAGGATCAACAATCATGTCTAAGCCATTTTCTGTTATGACAGTTAATAGACCCCTAGATGAGGTGGATATTCTCATTATGTGGAACCTTCTTTAATTTGTATCATACTAACAAATCTCCTTCTTCTTATGTATGTAAAATAGAGGGTTCCTTGGGGCAAGGAGGTCAGTCTATAACATAGATCTTTTTATCCAAATAATTCACCTTCATATAAATTCATTGGAGTTGTCCTGAAGCATATGTGAAGTATACTTTGTGTGTTCGTGTGTATATATATAGGATCTGACATAGCTATTTAGAAAACCTTCATTTGAAATCTGAAGGCTCTGCTACGAAATTTCCTTCGGTCTACCAACATTTATAACAATGTGATGGTCTCTCTTTCCCATGAACCATGACTTAAAAGAAAAATTCAAAGAAGTGTTACCCAAGCTTTCTCAAGTACATGGCCATGGGTTAATTACAAGAGTGACACAAGGTTACACCATGTACAAAGTTCAAACAACCTCATGTTTTTTTTAGACTGTTAAGCAAGGAATTTTGGATTTCAGTGAGTTTGTCTAGAATCTAGATAACCCGGGTCGGGTAGTTGATTGTGCATGTACCTTCATGTGCATGGAGTTATAATCTGCTTTACTCATGAGGTATCTCTTATATGCCTGTTTCGACCTATTCACTTCTCTGTTCAAGCCAACTAGCCTTCAATGTTGTATTTGCATTGATATTGAACATACAAAAAATTACTCCATATATCTTGAATTCTCTGGTTTTTCTGACTTTGGGTGCAATCTGCTTGCCGTTCATTCAAATGGTGAAAGGCCTAAGGGAGTGAATACTGCCAAGTACATAGTAGACTTCATTTTCACTGTTGCAGCTTCTGCAATCTATCGACTGCTTCTTCCATTGATGCAACTTGTATTCAATGTGGTTATAAAGAAGGAGACCTTTGCAGTGGTTCTGTAGATGCAAATTTTCACATCCATAGTTGCTACTGTGGTATGCATAGTTGGATTGTTTGTTAGTGGGGAGTTCAGAGATATGAAAAAGGAGGTTGAGAAGTTCATAATGGGGATAGTTACCTATTATATGACACTGATATGGTCTACAATAGGTTGGGAGGGTTGTTTTGTTGGAGTGGGTTTGATATTTTTGGTTTCTTACTTGTTCTCAAATGTGATTAGCACTCTGGCCCTCCCTAATGAATCTAGCATTGGGGCCAAATCTCTTGCAATAATTTCTCACATTAAATTAAATAAGATCAAAACAATAAAAATTTAAATTAAATGATCAAGACATTTTTCCAGTTAACGAATCAGTTGCTTCCCAGCCTAATATTGATGTACCTAGGAAAGGACAATAAGTTGAAAACTTTGAAAAAATAATACAAAATAAGCATTTCGCTCCTGAGAACATTCCATAGGTTGTTGCATCCACTTTACCTCTTGGTCCACTAGTAAGTTCTAATGTTGCACAATAATTATTGAAGGTGAGGATCCTTGTTCCTCTAGTTGACTTGTTTAAGATTTTTGGGTAGAGATGCACTATTATGCAATCACTAGTTGTGCTATCAGATGGACCTAATATCATCATCGGACAAGCCTACAAAGAGTATATAAAACAAAAATAAGCATCATTATAAATACCAGGTAACTTTGAAAAAGTGAATGCATATAAAAGACATTTAAAACAGCTAATGGACTAGCTATATGAATATTCCTATCAGCAGAACTAAGATTTT